>OZ023264.1:96770932-97285932 GCA_964006375.1 Tillus elongatus | reverse complement strand
AGGTTTGTTAGCCAGAAAAATCGGACCAGCTTTTTGGGGAACATCTTAAGTTTATTTTCGGAAATTTGTTGTACTTTTTCAAACAATAAAGTTAATATGGTACATTGTTTTGACTATATAGGTTATACCGGTAACCAAATTTGATGCCTGCCTTCATTAAAAGACATATTTGCTATTAAAAACATTTTAATGAAAATTCACTACTATAACGCACTTGCTGTGTCCAGACTTTTTAAAGTTATTAAGCTAACAAAAAACAAGAAGACTTGTTTATACAGGAAGGCTGTTTTGAAATTTATAGTCACTTCGATAAGTAAAATATTTGCACACAACTTTTTTGAGATAATTTATCAACATCAATATTTGATGTTAGTATTCTTAAAAGTTAAATACAATAGCAATTTGAAAATTTGCCACCCCTAAACTTTCGCCCTAATATACGGGGTGTTTCAGCTTGTACCCGACATGCTGGGCCGTCCCTACTACAGGGCGAATGGAGCGGCCCCTCTAGGCGACGAGTCCCAGGGGACGCCGACCGGGAGCCTCAGAGGTAAAGAAAAACTTTTTTTTTTAATTCGCTTTTCGATACTTTGATTGCGACTATTACGAGCGTGTGGCTAGTATGCGGATGACAAATTATGAAACTTGCACCAGTGATCAAATATATTGTATTGTAGAGTAGATAGCCTTGAACGCTGGTTTCCTTAGCCACAAATTGATCAAATATATAAACAATACATGACAGATGACAGCGCTTGAAGCTGTTTCCTTTATCTAAACAAGTTAGAAAAAGGACAAAATGGGTTCGAGCGCTCGCTGCGAGTTTCAGAATACGCTGCTTATCTGTTGAGACGCGCGCCGGTCGAGTGTCACCCGCCTACGTAGCCACGGTTACATCGGCTGCTGGCGCAAGCAAGCGAGAAGGGGCGTCAAAATTGGATCTAGCTCCATCCTAAAACTTTGCTCGGGCCGGCACTGCCTACACGCTTTTATGGGTGATTGGTAACATCGAGCTGATTCTCGAAAAAAATGTCCTTTGGTCGCTCGTGTTCAATATATAGGGTGATTTGTGTTTTTAGGAAATGTTCGCAGTGCAATATCTGAACATACCTGCTTCAAACTATACAGGTGTGTTACTTGATGAAACACAACATTTTCGACAACCACAGATTCTTAATAAAGACACTTATGAACAGCTTTGGCAGTAAGCTCATAGAGTTAAAATATTATCCTGAATCATATATATTTTTTAATTTTGAAGAGATTTTATTTATTTACTTCACAGGGAACTTAGTGGCAGTCACTTCAAGATAAAAGTAGTAAATATTGCTATATTTTTGTCACATTCTGATGCATTGCTCCATATGATCATCAGCAATTAAAGGCGAAGAAAATTATTGCTCATTTCGTTTAGTAACTTTGTTACAAAAAAATAAAATTTGAAGAATGCTGGTGTAAAAATTAGCTCATTTTCTGGTCAATTGCTTGCTCCAAACATTGAAAACATTGGTTTTGGAAAATAATAATTTGAAACCAGGAAAACTTAATAGTTCAATATTACTGTCACAATCAGGGGCAACTTGTCCATAAGTGCTGTGGTGTTGCAGAACAACCAAAGATAATCAAACAATGTTATTTATAATTGGATGAAACCATTGAAATCCTAATTTATTGTTAGGAAATATGTATGTTGTTGTTTGAAAGCTCGCGGTTCTCTGGCGTCGACAATTTGAGCAGGCGATCATCACGCCAGCGCCAAACGCCTGTCCCAGCCAGTCAATTGGATATCGAAATAATGCACTTCTCCTAGACCAATCAAGGAAATCGTTGTTCTGGCAGTCGTAATCTAGGCGTTTGATAGGCTCTGCTGGCCATCGGACGGCTTCGGACCGCTGAATAAACGCTAGAAAAGCGCTGCAGATTTTGCAGCCGTTTGCCTTTCATTTAGCAAGATTGCATCTCTGTATTGTATATTATATGCATATTATCATATTATTCATAGGAGTTTCCTGTTTGTGATTCATGCCAAAATGGATGCTTCCATAAATTGTATCCAAAAGCCGTTTAATAACGATCTTATTATAAAAAAAGCTCAGGACGCGGCAAGTGCGTTATGGTAGTGAATTTTTATTAAATGCTTCAAATTTGAATAACTCAATTTTCTATAAACTTAAAAAGTTTAATTTTGGTATGTAGTAAGGTCTTTCGTGGGGTTAAGGAGTCGCGGGCCAAAGGACTCCAGGGGGCAAGCTGAGGAAGTGGAAATAACAACATAAACTTTCGATGAAGCCTTCCCCAAGACTGTTATGCGCGGTAAAAATCCGCATCCTGCACGAGGTGACCCTGCTAATAACTAAACATGACGGATCTAGACAAGGAGGTCTAACTAAACTCCCCCAATCTACGGTGTCACGTGACCCGTGCCTATGGATGGATGGCACCAGGGCGATGGTGTCGTGAACGGAACCTCTGGAGTACCGGGCAACCCTCCAGAGTAACCCGCCTTGCACCACACAGGGGGTTCTGATGGTGTGGACAATATCTACCCCATTCTCTTTATTTATGAATACATTTATTTATTGAATACATGCCCAACAGGATAATCCCATTAATAGGGCACCATACAAAAAGAACAATATGTAATAATATGAACAAAAAATACTTCCAAAAAAAAAACTAAAAACTAAATTAAACTAAACTACAAAACTAAAATACTGTGCAAAACATCACAAGGCAGAAATTCTACAAAACAGTACATATAATGGTTCTAATAACCGACAAAGTAAGATATAACCACCCTACGAATAACCGCAGCATTATCCGAATAGAAGTCGCACAAGTTTGCAATGTTATTAAAGTCAGAGCTCATTTTATAAACAGGTGATTTCATATACAAGTTAGTCCTTGGTATTGGAGGCTTAAACACTCTCACCACTCTTGATGCAGCCTGTGGAACTGAGAAATTTAATTGCATCAATAAGTCTGGGCAATCAACTTTACCATGAAACAAGTTATGCAGGAACATCACAGATGCAACTTTTCTACGAGAATACAAACTGGGTATGCCAGCTTGCATCAGCAATTGGCCATGATCACATCCTCTCTGTGGGTAGGTACCAGATGCCCTATATACAAGGTGTTTTAAAAACTTACGCTGAACTTCTTCCAGAGCACCAATCTGAACACTATAAAAGGGATCAAAAACCAAGCTACAATATTCAAGTCTCGATCGAATATAGGCAAAATAGAGAAATTTCAAGCTATCCAAATTGGAAAATGATCTGCTATTCCTCACAATGAAACCCATCAACTTCAAACAGGATGCTGTAATTGTTTGAATATGTCCAGTGAAACTTAAATGTTGATCATATACAATGCCTAGATCCCTGTGCGTTTCAGTCCTAGCCAATGGTACACCACCCACTTTGTAGGGAAAAGCTATACGGCTGGTTTTTCTATTGTATGTCATCACTTTGCACTTCGAGACATTTAATTCAAGTCTGTTCTCATCACACCACAGCTGCAAGTTGTCAAGGTCTACCTGGAGTCTTGAACAGTCACCAATATCGTGAACACTGGAGTATAACTTGAGATCATCAGCAAATAATAGATGATTACCAGAAATTACAGAGCTTATGTCGTTGATAAATAACAAAAAGAGGAGTGGGCCAAGATTGGAACCCTGTGGAACGCCGGAGCTAGCAGTGAAGGGTTCAGACTTAAATCCATTATAAAAAACATATTGCACACGGTTAGTCAAGTAGGATCCAAAGAATGCTATCAGTCGTCCATCAAGCCCCGCCAAATGCAGCTTGTACAGAAGTGTTGAGTGGTCAACTCGATCGAACGCTTTGGAAAAGTCTGTATAAATAACATCCACCTGACCCCGTCCATCCAAAGCTTCACTTACATACTGTGTGAACAGGGATAAATTCGTCAGTGTTGAGCGCCCCTCCATAAACCCATGCTGGTATTGTGACAAGCGACACTTCACGGCAGGATAAATACGAGCATACACAACTGCCTCAAAAATTTTAGCAAAATTACATAGGATAGCTATAGGCCTGTAGTTGCTGACCCTCGAACGGTCCCCAGACTTAAAAACAGGACAGATCCGAGCAACCTTCCAAACCACAGGGAAGCAATGTGTGCGCAGCGACAAGTTAAACAGGGTTCTAAGGGGTCTGAGAAGAGCATGCGCACAGTCCTTAATCAACAAGGATGGCACCAAATCTGGTCCAGCAGTAAACTTGTTCTTGAGCTTCTTGATGGCTTTAAGAATTTCATTATCACCAATCACTGTCACACTGACTGCCATATGCGATGGTCCAGAGGTATCTACCGGTTCAGTGATGTATTGAAGACGGTACACACTTTAAAATAGTTTCCAAAACAGTTAACAATTGTTTGGGGTTCATTATAAACCATGCCATTTTCGTCAGACACAGTACTTGGAATGTTACTTGCTCGCCTCCTTTCCTGCATGTGAGACGAAAATCTAGAGGGATCAATCTTAAGAGACTCTTAAGTTCCACGAACATACTCAGCATATGCCTCTCGTAGCTTGTTTTTAACTATAGATCTAAGAAGACTATACTCTGCATGATCACTATCACGTTTATGCCTCCTATATCTTGCATAGCACCTCTCCTTGTTCTTTATATCATTTATTATTTCATTGGTAAACCAGGGAGGAAATTTTCTAGATGACCTCTTGCACTGAGGAACATGTTGTTCAAAGATACTGTAAAGTCTGCCATAAAAGTAACTACAAGCCTCATCAGCGGTAGTAAAGGACTCCAGTTGAGACCAATCTTCATCAAGTATTGCAGCATACAATGCAGGGTAATTGGCCTTTCGAAAGTTGTAAGAGACCTGATTGTTGCATGGAAAGTATTTAGGACCATTGTAATTTTTCCTGAATTCAGGAAATATGCCTAAAGCAGGGTGATATCCATCTTCGGGCACTAGTGGATCCATATCATGGAGAACCGAGCAATTACAACTGGCAAAGACAAGGTCAAGCAGCCTATTGTTTCTATTGGAAATATTATGAAACTGTGACAGGTTTAAAAAATTTGAAAAATCATGGATAGCTTTGGTTTTAGGATCAGTGATTTGTCCATAAATAAACTGAGGTGCATTAAAATCACCTATAATAACCAAATTTTCCAACAGCGGAATGACAGATTGTTCCAGCACATTAAGGAAAAGTTCAAGCTGCGCTGCTGACACATATGGTGGTATGTATATACAAACCACATGAAACACAATCTGATCCAAAGTGCACCTGCACGCAACAATATCAATAACTGGTACCGCCTCTAAAATCGCAGATAAATTCAATTGAGCCACCTGAACATCACAATGAACTGCCAAAAGTACTCCTCCACCAGATCTCTTAGTAGTAACATCCAGTCTTCTATCTGCCCTAAATACACTGTATGAACGCGGAAACAGCTCAGAATCACCAATGTCAGACTGTAAATTAGTTTCACTAAGAGCAATTATCTTGAATTCAGACAACCGACACAAGCCTAGGTAGAGATCTTCTGTTTTAGTACGTAAATCACGAGAATTCTGGTAATAAATTGGTATCTTAACACTGTTGGGCTGATCTAGTTTAAAGAAGCAATAGTCGGAACACCGTTAACGTACTTAATCTTGAGGTTTACTTCACCGTCATCCACCCTCCGCCTCAATTCACTGACCACAGACTTGGAATATGCACTTGGGAACAACATGAAGATAATAAACACATATAAAACCAAAACCAATGAGGCTCGAGGAGTGGCTCCGGCTACAGACTTGTGCCTTGAGTCTATCCCGGAAACGGAGACGAGCCAGGGGGCGGCAGCGGACTCTGGAGGTCCCACGACCGGCGTAGATACGGGGGATCAGGGGGTAGCTTCGGCCAGAGACCTGTCCCCGACACCCAAGCTGGAGGCTGGGTCCCACCGGAGGGCGGCGGACTCCGGGGGCCCCTCCACCAGTGAGGACTCTATTGTTAGAGTAGAGGGACTGCCCCGGCAGTCCAAGCGTCTTTCCGGGGCGCAAAGAAAGAAGCTCCGGAGGGCGCAAAAAATGGCGGCCGGGACCTGGACGGTCGAGAAACCTGTAAAGGCGCAAGAGGGGAGTGCGAGTCAGAAGAGGACGCGCTCGAACTCTAGCACGCCCACTACAGACAGGCGTCCCAAGAGGGCCAGGGCACCTGTAAAGGCGCAAGAGGAGAGTGCGAGTCAGAAGACGCCGCGCTCTGGCTCTAGCACGCCTACTACAGACAGACCTCCCAAAGGGACCAAGGCCGGAACACCGGCGCAGACTGACTCTTATAGGGAAGCTGCGGAGGGCCTCGGGATGGCGGTGATTGACAGACGCCATCCTGAGGTCACGCTAGACCAGGAGAAGGCGGACCTGATCCAGGCTGCGGTGGACTCTCTTCAGGAAGGGGAGAGCCCGACTCAGTTCCACCGGGCGCGCCTGACGGGGGGCATACTCTGGATAACCTGTGCCGGCCCGCAGTCGCGGGACTGGCTGCAGAAAACGATCCGGGGTCTCGGTCAGATTTGGGAGGGGGCGGACTTGACAGCCGTCGAGCCCAAGGAACTCCCAAAGAGACGCAAGGTCCTCGTACGGATCCCTGACACCGTCCCGCAGGAGACGGTGATCAGTAGACTTAAGATCCAGAATCTTGAACTGGGGACGCAACACTGGTCGGTTCTAAGCAGGAAGGCAGAGGAGAAAGGACAGACTCTCGCCTTCTCGATCGACCAGACGTCTTACAGAGCCCTTGAAGGAACCTCCTTCAAGGCATTCTGGGGCCTGGGAAGGGTTAGCTTCCGCCCACTGGGGAAGCAACTAAGGGTTAATGGTTCTTAGGTTCCTTCAGGTCAACCTCCAACACAGTAGGGCAGCCACGGCCGGACTACTGATGGCTCTGAGGAACACGGATGTGGCCCTCATCCAGGAACCGTACTCCTATAAAGGAGAGATCAAGGGACTCTGCGGAGCTACTGGAAAGCTCATCTACAGCAGATCCAGCGAGAACCCGAGGGCCTGCATTTTTGTCAGGGAAGGGATAGAGTTTCTCCCTCTAATGAACTTCTGTTCCAGGGACCTGGCAACGATCAAAATCTGATGTGGAGGAGCGGATGGGCTGAGGGACATTACTGTCGCGTCAGCCTATCTGCCAGGGGGCAGCACGGACCCTCCTCCACCCAACGAATTGGAGCAGCTGATGGTGGGTAGCAGAGCAGGTGGATGGCAGACCATCATCGGCATGGATGCGAATGCGCACCATGAGTTGTGGGGTAGCTCGGACACAAACTCTAGGGGTGAGGCAGTTTTACAATTCTTTATGAAATTTAATTTAGACATATTGAATAGAGGTAATAAACCGTCACAACACGGCGTGAGGAAGTTTTAGATCTAACAGTTTCCACCCAGTTTCTGGGTGACTTTGTTAAAAGCTTGGCTGTGTCTGGGGAAGTGAGTAGCTCAGACCACAGATACATCCGGTTTGAAATCGCCAAAGTCGAAAGAGAAACGGTATGGTATCGGGACCCCCGCAAGGCGGACTGGGAAGCCTACAGGTCGGACCTAGCTGTGGAACTGCGGGGGGTTAAGAGTACCATAGACAACTCAATAGACCTCGAGATTGCAGCAGTGCAATTGCGAGACGCAATCACCTCGGCCTATAACGCCAACTGCCCCCTGAAAATGAGAGTGTCCACCAGGAACGTCCCGTGGTGGAACGAGGACCTGAGGCAAAGGAGGACGCAGGTTCGTAAGCTGTTTAACGCGGCCAAAAGGTCGGGAGCATGGGATGAATATAGACAGGCCCTAACGACCTTTAACAAAAGACTGAGGGACACCAAGAAGGAGTCGTGGAGGAGGCACTACGAGGAAGTGGAAAACACGTCCGAGAGTGCTCGACTACACAAGATCCTGTCTAAGGGCCCTCAGACTAACACAGGCTCCCTTAGAACACCCACTGGAGGCTTTACAAGCTCGGGGGAGGAAACTATGGAAATTTTACTCCAGACGCACTTCCCCGGCTGTAACATAATAAACCAATCACCTCCGGACTGGGAACACTCAGAAATAGAGGCGCCTTATAGGCGGGCATCTAGAGTAGACTGGACAGTCGCTAAAGAGGTGGTTACCTGGAGCAAAATCAGATGGGCCAGTAACAGCTTTAAGCCATACAAATCGCCGGGATTTGATGGAATAATGTCCATCATGCTCCAACAGGGGATGGATATACTGGCGCCGGTGCTTACCGTCATTATGAGGGCCAGCCTGGCTCTGGGGTACATTTCGAGGGCATGGAGACTGGCCAGGGTTGTATTTATTCCTAAACCTGGGCGTCTAACACACCAGGCAAAGTCCCTGAGGCCAATAAGTCTCATGTCCTTCTTGCTGAAAACAGTGGAAAAACTGCTCGACCGGCACATTAGGGGCAGTGTACTGGAAGCATATCCTCTACACTGCGGACAATATGCATACAGAGCAGGATTCTCAACAGAAGCAGCACTGCATCAACTGGTGCTGAAACTGGAGAATACGCTGGAGAACAAGTAGGTGGCGCTGGGGGCCTTCCTAGACATAGAGGGGACCTTTAGCAACACCTCATTCGGGTCGGTTCTGGCAGCTGCTCGTGAGCATGGAATAGAGGAGACCTGCTGCAGGTGGATGGGTTCCATGCTCAGGGACAGGGCGGTGTTCACCTCACTCGCGGGAGGGACTCTCCTGGCGGGGGTCGCGGCGGGGTGTCCGCAGGGGAGCGTTCTGTCTCCCTTGATCTGGTGCCTAGTCATGGACGGCCTGCCGGGGAGGCTTTCGGGAGGGGGGTATGAGGTACAGGGCTATGCAGACGACATTGTCATCATAGTTCGAGGAAAGGTCACACAGGCAGTGTGGGAGCGCATGCAGACTGCACTGAAGGTGGTGGAAGGGTGGACGGTTGATCAAGGGCTCTGGGTGAGCCCCGAGAAAGCAACCGTCGTGCCGTTTACGAAGAGGAGGAAGTGCGACAGCCACAGAACTCTCACTCTATACGCTAGGAGCGTTCCAATGGCCAGGGAGGTAAAATATCTTGGGGTCGTATTGGACTCTAAGCTAACCTGGAATGGTGGTCACATTGGAAACATACTGCGTAAGGCAGTCATGACCTCAGCCGTCACTAGGCGGCTATATGGAAAAACGTGGGGACTAAGACCTAGTATGGCCCACTGGCTGTACACAAGGGTAGTCAGACCATCGTTAACATATGCGGCACTGGTCTGGTGGCCACATTGGAAACATACTGCGTAAGGCAGTCATGACCTCAGCCGTCACTAGGCGGCTATATGGAAAAACGTGGGGACTAAGACCTAGTATGGCCCACTGGCTGTACACAAGGGTAGTCAGACCATCGTTAACATATGCGGCACTGGTCTGGTGGTCTAAGGTGACACAATCCAGTGCCAAACAAAAACTAAGCAAGATCCAAACGATGGCTTGCCTAGGCATCACAGGGGCCATGTCTTCAACCCCAAGAAGATTTTAAATTTGAATAACTCAATTTTCTATAAACTTAGAAAGTTGAATTTTGTACGTAGTAAGGTCTCTCCCAAGGCAACATAAATAGTAAATTTCATTAAAGCAGCTTTGTTATTTTCGGAGAAAAAAATTTTTTTTTGAAAGAAAACTCAAAATTTTCCGGGAAAAATATCTACAAAATTTCATTAAAATAACTTGTAATTTTCGGAGAAAAAAAATTTTTCGAAAGAAAATTTTAAATTTGAATAACTCAATTTTCTATAAACTTAGAAAGTTGAATTTTGTACGTAGTAAGGTCTCTCCCAAGGCAACATAAATAGTAAATTTCATTAAAGCAGCTTTGTTATTTTCGGAGAAAAAAAATTTTTTTTTGAAAGAAAACTCAAAATTTTCCGGGAAAACCTGGCTAACGAACTCATCCAAGCCATTAATAAAAGAAAGGCACTTGTCGAGTTTAATTGAAATCGGTTAATTATTTTTTGAGTTATCAGACGGATATATATAAATTTCATTTGAAAAAATGTTTGCAAAGTCACCATCGATACCTCTCTATTAGTGAATTTAAAAAAAATAAAAATTCACTAAAAAGCGTAATAATCTTTAAACGCCATGCGATTATGTACAATAAAATCATTTTTTTGCACGATGAGGCACGAAAAGGAATTTAGCGTACAATAGAAAACATGATATTAAAAAAATACATATTTACTTAACATAATCTCTTTTAAGCTTTACACATTTAGCAGACCTTTCATAAAACAATTTTAAACCCTTTGAAACAAATCATTTACCTTAGTCTTCAGACCACTGCTGAACAGCAGATATGTCTTTGTAGTTTGTCGAAATTCTTTTTTTTTTTTTTTTTTTTTTAGGTTTGAGAATAAATAATAGTCTGATGGGGCTAAATCCGAGAAAAGGGCGGGTGGTTAACCAATTAAAAAATTATTTTATGAATTGTTTGCAGCACAATCTACCATCTGTGACCAGGTGAGTTAGCTTGCACAAGGAGCATACCTTTAGCCAGTTTTAGGCGGCGTTTTTCCACAATTTTTTCGCGTAATTTACTTGCCAAACCACTATAGTATCCTTTGTCATAGAAAATAGAAGCAAAAACACTGCTAGCTGACTTTTAAACACAATTTTTTAGGTCATGGGGAATCGGAATGGTTCCACTCTTTGGATTGCTTTTTAGTCTCTGTATCATAATAATGGACAATTTTTTTCTTAGTGACAAGGCGACCCACGAAATTTGGGGAATCTTCTTCAAAACGGTGGCACATTTCCTTCGACGTTGTCAAACAAGCACGCTTCTGATCAGTATTCAAGAATTTTCTATCAATTTTGCGAACAAAAACGTTTTCATTCCCAAATCGTGATTCAGAGTGGCATTAATCTTTAATGTTTGATTGTTCTCTTTTAAATTCTGCAACCCAGTTTTTAATAGTAGCATATGAAGGGCATTGATCACCTAAAGTTTCTGCCATATAAGCAAAAAATGTTTTGCCTGATAACACTTTCAAAAAAAAAACTTAATAACTGATGAAACTCCTTTTCATAGAATTTTATTTTTACTTCCACATCGTCACGTGTGGAAGTTTCGCATCGGCGACACAAATTTCAATTTTTTTTTCGCTTAAACTTGGGGAAAAAAGTAACAAAACATATAGAAAACATTATTTGGGAACGAAAAGTTTTTGTCTGTCGGTCTGTATGTGTCTGTTTGTAGCCACGATAACTTTAGAATAAATTGAGATATCGTGTTCAAATTTGGTATACAGTTAGCACTCGCCAAAAGAACGGTTCGAGTTGTTTTTCGGTTAGGTTTTGGCGCTAGGGGGTAGGGGATCAATGGGGGGTGATTTGGTGAAAATTGAAATTTTTTCGATCAAACTCGAGTTTTCGGGTTTATTTATCAAAAACATTTAATTTAATCAAACATCTGGTATTTTGTGCTAAAATTAAATTAGGGGTTGAATGTGTGGGGGTGGAATATCGTTGACAAAATTTCGCATTTTTTTTGTTGCTAAAACGGCGTAAAAAGTCTCAAAACATTTAAAAAACTTGATTCTGGAACGAACTTTTTTCTTCTGTCTGTCAGTCGCTCTGCCGATCTGTCGGCATGTACGCCTGTTTGTTAATAGGCGCAATAACTTTTGAACAAATTGAGATATCATCTTCAAATTTGGTATCCAGTTAGCACCCGGTAAAGGAATGCTTCGAATTGTTTTTGATAAATAAGGGGTGATCTGGTAAAAATTGACATTTTTTCAATAAAACTCGAGTAATATAACGTTTCAAAAGTTTATGGGTACCGGAATACATATATTTTCTTTGGGGTCAAGTCATCGGTCCTAAATTCATTGCACGAGAATGTCTTTCTGAAGAGAATAAATTATCACAGCTATGTGGAAGTTTTTGTTTTCAATATTCTTTATTTACGAACTCAAAACAGTACATTTGCACTGGTAACAAGTTCTACAATTAATAATATAAAATTACATATGATTTTGAGGTTAGCTTAACTTAAATTGTATCAATGTCAAGCAGTTGCGGCTTGTCACATGACACAGGTGAAGCGCTGCTTCACCTATATTTTTCGGTTAAGCTAAACTTTTTTATTCAAAATCCACCATAATTTTAATTTTTTTCATTCTCTCAAATTCATTTGGTACAACCACATCAAAATGTCTTGTTATGTCGCGCCGCAGTTGATAATGTATTTTTATAGTAATTTATGGTAGGATTTTTTTTTAATGGCATTGAAACTCAAAGAATCTGAGCGTATTGACATATTGATGATGTACGGATATGGTGATCGTCAACGATCGTTAGAAGAAGTTCGCACTTTATTTAATACTGTTCATTCGGATAGGCAAATTAGTAAAAATATGGTGCATCGGGTTGTTAAAAAGTATGAGGAATTTCGCCAAGTAAGGGATTTGTCAGGAAGTGGATGTCCAATAACAGTAAGTGGCGAAGACGCAAGGTTGAATGTTCTATACAGTATGTGTACAGTGTCCTCTCATCGAATATTCCTGGACATTATTCTTCGTGAAAGTCTATATTTTTGTACAAATGGATTTTTCATTTAAATACTGAAGTGTTAGGAGAACACGTGACCTTGAAAACTAAAACTAAAAAAATTCGTCTGTGGTGCAGGGGGAGTCTTCGTCTCCCTGGATCTCCTTTGGGCCGCGCAGATTCTGCTTCACCCACAACCAAAGTCACGAGCCGCCACTGATGCCAAGTAGGTACTTTAGAAACTATACAGGGTTAGTAAAAAGTCCCGGAACGGTTGAATATTTCTGTTATAAATGACTAATTTTTTTTAATTTTTGTAACACATTCACTTTTTTCTCACTTCCGGTTCAACAGGAAATGACTCCCAAGTTATTTTTTTAAATGGGACACCTTGTATTATTTACCATTTTCGTATACAGGATAAGAAACTATGTTCTGAAACCTCAACACGTTTTTCGCCAAGTAAGGGATTTGTCAAGAAGTGGATGTCCAATAACAGTAAGTGGCGAAGGCACAAGGTTTTATTATCAGTCCAAGAAAATCCTCATGTATCTACAACAGAATTGGGTCAAATTCATGACATATCCCAAAACTCTGCTTACAAAATTCTGACGTCTGAAAAAATGAAATGCTTTAAAATGCATGTGATTCATGAGTTGACCAAGGATGACCCAGATCACAGACTAAATTTTTCTGAAATAATGATAGAACATATTCAAGCTTGGCCTAACTTTGTGAATGAAATAGTTTTTTCAGATGAATCAACGTTTCATCTGAATGGTATGGTTAACAAGCACAATTGTCGTTTCTGGTCAACAGAGAACCCTCATTGGACAAAGGAAATCCATATGCAGTATCCTCAAAAAGTGAATGTGTGGGCTGGTTTGGTCGGAAACAAATTAATTGTATCTTTTTTTATTAGTAGAAATTTAAATGGTGATGGCTACTTGAATTTATTGAGAAACCAAATTGTACCAGCACTTAGAGCACACTTCCCAAATCAAATGACACCTAATCATCCAAGCAATAATATTTGGATCCAACAAGATGGAGCTCCGCCACATTTTACGAGTAGTGTCGGTGATTATTTGAACCAAATATTTCCTAGCTGCTGGATCGGACACAAAGGAGCAATCAAGTGGCCAGCTCGTTCTCCAGACCTATCGCCACTGGACTTCTTTTTACGGGGTCAGTTGAAATGTCAGGTGTATAAAAAACGACCTAATGATCTGGAAATATTATTAGGAACTTTTTTAACAGATATCTTGATTTTGCATTATGAATATTTTATTAATTTTTGTGTGGTGTTATCAATTAAAATAATATGTTGATATTTTAGAACGTAGTTTTTTATCCTGCATCCGCAAATGGTAAATAATACAAGGTGTCCCATTTAAAAAATTAAGTTGGAGTCATTTCCTGTTAAACCGGAAGTGAGAAAAACGTGAATGTGTTATATAAAAAGGCTTATTTGTGACCATTCGTCATTACAAAAATCGAAAAAATTGCGTTATTAATAACAGAGATATTAGACAGTTCCGGGACTTTTTACTAACCCTGTATACTTTATAACTGGAAACTGTTTTGTCCATTTAATAAATGTCTTCTTAGGTTCATTCTGATACTTTGTATATGATGCATGTTTCTGAGTTCTTCTGGAATAGAATAGTCTGATCTTATGCACCTCGTAATCACACTGTTGAGTTTTATATTTGTTCTTGATGCTACTATGCGTGGGTCTGCCCGTTGCCTTGCTGCACTTCACCACTCCTTCCCACTTTAATGTTCGTTTTTATTTTATCATTCCATATTTTATACATTAATTTACCTTCTTTCAGCTTTATAAGGTTGTGAACTTGTAAGAAGTTTAATGTTTTATACAAACATTTTGTGGGATAAAACCAGTTTAGACCATATAATACTTTTAGTACCCGACTTCGTGTTCTCTGCAATTGTTGTAATTTCACCTTTGCCGCTGAAGCCCAAACAACCATCATATACCTCATATGTGGTTCTATTAATGAATTATATATTAATGTCTTCAATCTCTCTGTTAAATAATATTCATACCTTCTAAAGGCTCCTCTCAGACTTGATATTTTTTCCTTACATTATTTAAGTGTTCGCCAAAATTCAACTTATTGTCTATTGTTAATCTAAGGTACTTATAATTATTTACATGTTTAATTTTTTGGTTGTTTATATTAATACTCATATCTTTTATGTATTTACCTTTTTGTGCAAACATTATGTACACTGTTTTATCTAAGTTTATTTTCCAGTTATTGCTTAATAACCACCTGTAATATGTATCCAAGTTATCACTGACTATTTTTTCCAATGAATTCTGGGAGTCATGCGATTACAACATCACTATGCCATCTGCGAAAGTTATGTATGTAGCCTTTAATTTGGTAATGATAGATTCTGCACATACAACAAATACAAAATTGCTCCAAGTACTGTTTTTACCATTTTTGAGGTGCTTCTTTTACTGTTCAGAACAGTTGTTTGTCTTATGCCAAGTAGATAACTAGATATAAGTTTATGCGCAATGCCACGTATTCCCATATAATACAGTTTGTCTAAGAGAATGCTATGATCAACTGTGTCAAATTTTTTTTTTTTAACCTACGAACATTGCCACCACATACTTATTCTGGTCAAGATTTGTAGTAAACAACTCTATGACTTCGACAGCTGCCATTTGTGTACTACTACTTTTTTGAAATCCAAACTGATGCTCATCAAATTTAAATGTTTTAGTCACAAAATCAACTATTGTAGACTTCAAGAGCCTATATAATATTTTTGAAAAAATCATAATTAGATATATAGGTCTTTTATTTCCAGGACCATGGTAATCTCCTGATTTGTGAATCTGTGTTACCAGAGTCTGCTTCAATACTTCTGGATAATTAGCGCTTTCTAACTCTTCATTAATTAATTTAGTAATGGTTTTTTTTTTTTTTTTTGTTCCCCCAGGGCTCGTCCGCGGCCTTGCCGCCCCGATAGCACCGCAACCCTTGGTTGATTGTGCATACCCCTAGTCTTACTCCACCCATTCCAAAATCACTGTGCCTTGAACTAGTCTGCACAGCGATTGGTAGGGTGAAGTTTTATATTGCTCTGTCTCCGGTCTAGAGTGACCGTAGATCAGTTGTCTTTTCCGGTCCAGAGCTATACACTCGCACAAGATGTGCTGGGCTGATTCCTCCCCCTCGCCGCAGAGTCTGCATGCGAGGTCCCCTTCGAACCGCCCCATTTTATGTAGGTGTTTCTTGACGGCCATGTGTCCCGTCAAGAGACCTGTTGTGTTTCTGAGCTGTCCTCTGCTAAGGTTTAGCAGCTCCACAGCTCTCTTTGAACTGGGTCCGTCAATTATTGACTTCCCATGTCTGAGCCCTGGACAGTCCGCCCAGTACACCTTGTGTTGGTTTCTGACCCAGGACTTAATGGCTCCCCTGGCAGTGCTCTTTGACACGCCCAGAGCCGGTTCTGGTCCCATAAATGGTTCTGCTGACCCCCTCTTTGCGAGACTGTCAGCTTCTTCATTGCCTTTGACCCCCGAGTGACCCGGCACCCAGATGAGGGTCACCTCATTCTGCCCAGCCAGGTCGCTCGTCTCGTCTTGGCACTCACTCACCAGCCAGGAATTTACCCGTGGGCTACTTAGTGCCTTAAGGGCTGCCTGGCTGTCTGTGGCTATGAGGATCCGCTTGTTGGTGTAGCCCCTCCTCTTGTTCTCCCGCACACAGTGCAGGATGGCGTACATCTCGGCCTGAAACACCGTTGCATGGGCTCCGAGGGAAATACTGTGACTTACCCTCGGTCCTTCCGAGTAAACACCTGCCCCCGTCCCACGCTCCCCGCCAGATCCGTCCGTGAACCAGACGAGCGCGTCCCGTGGTATGCCCGGTGTCTCCTCCCGCCATGCCCCGCGATCAGGGATTTCCACTGTGAAGTTGTTTTCCCTGCACATTCGCGGGCTCGCGAAGTCTGACCTCATTTCAAGCATGGGTTCCTTCACGATCTCCTGAATTTTGCAGTGGCCCCTGAAGCCTGGGTTGATCTTCAGTCTACCATTGCAGGCTAGTCTGTATAGTCCTAGCCTGGCCTCTCCCATAATAACGAAGTGTAGGGGGGGTAGATCCAGCAACACCTCCATGGCGGCTGTTGGGGTTGAAGACATGGCCCCTGTGATGCCTAGGCAAGCCATCCTTTGGATCTTGCCTAGTTTTTGTTTGGCACTGGATTGTGTCACCTTAGGCCACCAGACCAGTGCCGCATATGTTAACGATGGTCTGACCACCCTTGTGTACAGCCAGTGGGCCATACTAGGTCTTAGTCCCCACGTTTTTCCATATAGCCGCCTAGTGACGGCTAAGGTCATGACTGCCTTACGCAGTATTTTTCCAATGTGACCATTCCAGGTTAGCTTAGAGTCCAATACGACCCCAAGATATTTTACCTCCCTGGCCATTGGAACGCTCCTACCGTATAGAGTGAGAGTTCTGTGGCTTTCACACTTCCTCCTCCTCGTAAACGGCACGACGGTTGCTTTCTCGGGGCTCACCCCGAGCCCTTGATCAACCGTCCACCCTTCCACCACTTTCAGTGCAGTCTGCATACGCTCCCACACTGCCTGTGTGACCTTTCCTCGGACTATGATGACAATGTCGTCCGCATAGCCCTGTACCTCATATCCCCCTCCCGAGAGCCTCCCCAGCAGGCCGTCCACGACTAGACACCAGAGCAAGGGAGACAGAACGCTCCCCTGCGGACACCCCGCCGCGACCCCCGCCAGCAGAGTCCCTCCCGCGAGTGAGGTGAACACCGCCCTGTCCCTGAGCATGGAACCGATCCACCTGCAGCAGGTCTCCTCTATTCCACGCTCCCGGGCAGCTGCCAGAACCGATCCGAACGAGGTGTTGCTAAAGGCCCCCTCTATGTCTAGGAAGGCCCCCAGCGCCACCTCCTTGTTCTCCAGCGTATTCTCCAGTTTCAGCACCAGTTGGTGCAGTGCTGTTTCTGTTGAGAATCCTGCTCTGTATGCATATTGTCCGCAGTGTAGAGGATATGCTTCCAGTACACCGCCCCTAATGTGCCGGTCGAGCAGTTTTTCCACTGTTTTCAGCAAGAAGGACATGAGACTTATTGGCCTCAGGGACTTTGCCTGGTCTGTTGGACGCCCAGGTTTAGGAATAAATACAACCCTGGCCAGTCTCCATGCCCTCGGAATGTACCCCAGAGCCAGGCTGGCCCTCATAATGAGGGTAAGCACCGGCGCCAGTATATCTATCCCCTGTTGGAGCATGATGGGCATTATTCCATCAAATCCCGGCGATTTGTATGGCTTAAAGCTGTTAATGGCCCATCTGATTTTGCTTCAGGTAACCACCTCTTTAGCGACTGTCCAGTCTACTCTAGATGCCCGCCTATAAGGCGCCTCTATTTCTGAGTGTTCCCAGTCCGGAGGTGATTGGTTTATTATGTTACAGCCGGGGAAGTGCGTCTGGAGTAAAATTTCCATAGTTTCCTCCCCCGAGCTTGTAAAGCCTCCCGTGGGTGTTCTAAGGGAGCCTATGTTAGTCTGAGGGCCCTTAGACAGGATCTTGTGTAGTCGAGCACTCTCGGACGTGTTTTCCACTTCTTCGCAGTGCCTCCTCCACGACTCCTTCTTGGCGTCCCTCAGTCTTTTGTTATAGGTCGATAGGGCCTGTCTATATTCATCCCATGCTCCCGACCTTTTGGCCGCGTTAAACAGCTTACGAACCTGCGTCCTCCTTTGCCTGAGGTCCTCGTTCCACCATGGGACGTTCCTGGTGGACACCCTCATTTTCAGGGGGCAGTTGGCGTTATAGGCCGAGGTAATTGCGTCTCGCAATTGGACTGCTGCAATCTCGAGGTCTATTGAATCCCTTATGGCCCTCTCAACCCCCCGCAGTTCCACAGCTAGGTCTGCCCTGTAGGCTTCCCAGTCCGCCTTGCGGGGGTCCCGGTACCATACCGTTTCTCTTTCGACTTTGGCGATTTCAAACCGGATGTATCTGTGGTCTGAGCTACTCACTTCCCCAGACACAGCCCAGCTTTTAACAAAGTCACCCAGAAACTGGGTGGAAACTGTTAGGTCTAAAACTTCCTCACGCCGTGTTGTGACGAATGTCGGTTTATTACCTCTATTCAATATGTCTAAATTAAATTTCATAAAGAATTGTAAAAGTGCCTCACCCCTAGAGTTTGTGTCCGAGCTACCCCACAACTCATGGTGCGCATTCGCATCCATGCCGATGATGGTCTGCCATCCACCTGCTCTGCTACCCACCATCAGCTGCTCCAATTCGTTGGGTGGAGGAGGGTCCGTGCTGTCCCCTGGCAGATAGGCTGACGCGACAGTAATGTCCCTCAGCCCATCCGCTCCTCCACATCGGATTTTGATCGTTGCCAGGTCCCTGGAACAGAAATTCATTAGAGGGAGAAACTCTATCCCTTCCCTGACAAAAATGCAGGCCCTCGGATTCTCGCTGGACCTGCTGTAGATGAGCTTTCCATTAGCTCCGCCGAGTCCCTTGATCTCTCCTTTGTAGGAGTACGGTTCCTGGATGAGGGCCACATCCGTGTTCCTCAGAGCCATTAGTAGTCCGGCCGTGGCTGCCCTACTGTGTTGGAGGTTGACCTGAAGGAACCTAAGTCCCATTAACCCTTAATTGCTTCCCCAGTGGGCGGAAGCTAACCCTTCCCATGCCCCAGAATGCCTTGAAGGAGGTTCCTTCAAGGGCTCTGTAAGATGTCGGGTCGATCGAGAAGGCGAGCGTCTGTCCTTTCTCCTCTGCCTTCCTGCTTAGAACCGACCAGTGTTGCGTCCCCAGTTCAGGGTTCTGGATCTTAAGTCTGCTGATCACCGTCTCCTGCGGGACGGTGTCAGGGATCCGTACGAGGACCTTGCGTCTCTTTGGGAGTTCCTTGGGCTCGACGGCTGTCAAGTCCGCCCCCTCCCAAATCTGACCGAGGCCCCCGATCGTTTTCCGCAGCCAGTCCCGCGACTGCGGGCCGGCACAGGTTATCCAGAGGATGCCCCCCGTCAGGCGCGTCCGGTGGAACTGAGGCGGGCTCTCCCCTTCCTGAAGAGAGTCCACTGCAGCTACCACCGCAGCCTGGATCAGGTCCGCCTTCCCCTGGTCTAGCGTGACCTCAGGATGGCGTCTGTCAATCACCGCCATCCCGAGGCCCTCCGCAGCCTCCCTGTAAGAGCCAGTCTGCGCCGGTGTTCCGGCCTTAGTTCCTTTGGGAGGTCTGTCTGTAGTAGGCGTGCTAGAGCCAGAGCGCGGCGTCTTCCGACTCGCACTCTCCTCTTGCGCCTTTACAGGCACCCTGGCCCTTTTGGAACGTCTGTCTGTAGTGGGCGTGCTAGAGTTCGAGCGCGTCCTCTTCTGACCCGCACTCCCCTCTTGCGCCTTTACAGGTTTCTCGACCGTCCAGGTCCCGGCCGCCATTTTTTGCGCCCTCCGGAGCTTCTTTCTTTGCGCCCCGGAAAGACGCTTGGACTGCCGGGGCAGTCCCTCTACTCTAACAGTAGAGTCCTCACTGGTGGAGGGGCCCCCGGAGTCCGCGGAGCTCGCCGCTCTCCGGTGGGACCCAGCCTCCAGCTTGGGTGTCGGGGACAGGTCTCTGGCCGAAGCTACCCCCTGATCCCCCGTATCTACGCCGGTCGTGGGACCTCCAGAGTCCGCTGCCGCACCCTGGCTCGTCTCCGTTTCCGGGATAGACTCAAGGCTCAAGTCTGTAGCCGGAGCCACTCCTCGAGCCTCATTGGTTTTGGTTTTATATGTATTTATAATCTTCATGTTGTTCCCACGAGAATGGGGGAAATACTGTCCACACCATCAGAACCCCCTGTGTGGTGCAAGGCGGGTTACTCTGGAGGGTTGCCTGGTACTCCAGAGGTTCCGTTCACGACACCATCGCCCTGGTGCCATCCATCCATAGGCACGGGTCACGTGACACCGTAGATTGGGGGAGTTTAGTTCGACCTCCTTGTCTAGATCCGTCATGTTTAGTTATTAGCAGGGTCACCTCGTGCAGGATGCGGATTTTTACCGCGCATGACGGTCTTGGGGAAAGCTTCATCGGGAGTTTATGTTGTTATTTCCACTTCCTCAGCTTGCCCCCTGGAGTCCTTTGGCCCGCGACTCCTTAACCCCTTTAGTAATGGTTGGTAATGTAATTCTATCGGGGCGGCAAACACGCGGGCGAGCCCTGAGGGAGGAAAAAATGTAAATTCTAAAGTATGTTAGTGAATTTTTATTACAAAAAATTCACTAATAGAGAGGTATCGATGGTGAGACTTTGCAAATTTTTTTTCAAATGAGCGCGAACTAGGACCCCTAGAAAATCTGGGGTCAGTTTCAATTTATATATATTATATATATATATATATATATATATATATATATATATATATATATATATATATATATATATATATATATATATATATATATATATATATATATATATATATATATATATATATATATATATATATATATATATATATATATATCCGTCTGATAACTCAAAAAATAATTAACCGATTTTAATGAAACTCAGCAAGTGCCTTTCTTTTATTAATGACTTGGATGAGTTCGTTAGCCAGGAAAATCGGACGAGGTTTTCCGGGAAAATTTTGACTTTTCTTTCGATAAAAAAATTCTCCGAAAATAACAAAGCTGCTTTAATGAAATTTATTATATATGTTGCCTTGGAAGAGACCTTACTACGTACCAAAATTCAACTTTCTAAGTTTATAGAAAATTGAGTTATTCAAATTTTAAATTTTCTTTAGAAATTTTTTTTTTCTCCGAAAATTACAAAGTTATTTTAATGAAATTTGGTGGATATTTTGCCTTAGGAAAGACCTTACTACATACCAAAATGAAACTTTCTAAGTTTATAGAAAATTGAGTTATTCAAATTTTAAGCATTTATTAAAAATTCACTACCATAATGCACTTGCTGCGTCCCGAGATTTTTTTTAATCTCTTGTAGTAATATTATCTATCCCAGGAGCTGTATTATCACTTAGGTCATTTATGCTTCTAAGGATTCTTTCCTCATCACAGGGTTTAAGATATATAGTTTTTTCTTCGGCCTGATTATCAAATTGTACACTTTTACACCAGTTTTTTTCCTTTACAACTTCTTGGCCAATCTTGTACCCAACATCTATAAAATAGTCATTTAACTTATCGACTGTTTCTTGATCATCAGATATTTTGTTACCATCGATTAATAAATAATCAAATTTCTTATTATTTGCATTAGTAAATTTATTTGTTAAAAGATGGTTTATTATTTGCCAAGTTTTTCGTTCATCTCCAATTGTATCCTCCAATTTATTTTGAACAAATTTTGTCTTCAAAGATTTCCTCATGCCATTCCATTTATCTTAATTTTTTTAAATTCGTTTACTGTGCCCATTATTTGGATTTTTTTAACATTTAACATATAACATCTCTTTCATTAACAAGATAATTTCACTATTGATCCAATTATTATTTTTTGTTTTCAAGACTTACTTTTGTGGCTAATTCTTTTTGTTTTTGCATAACTTCAATTAATTGTGAAAAAGTACATATGATTGTCTTCAACAATGCTTCTTTTACTCCATCCCTAAACTTTTCAATATTTAAATGCTTCACCTCTTTTACAGTTTTCTTATAATCTAATTGAATGTCATTAAATTTTATTTCCTGAATTGCATGATCAGTAATACTGGATACAGAGAATTTTATGTTGATCTGTTTATTTTGATTATTTATAATTACCTGATCAATGAGTGTAGCAGTGTTTTCTGTCTCTCTTGTTGGTTGTATTTTATTAATAACCTGATATGCATATGCGTTTAACAATTCCACATACTCAGCTTCTTCATGGTTATTATTTAATAGATTTATGTTTACGTCTCCAATTATACATACATGTTCATTTTTTACTTGCCGTATAGTATTTTCCAGGTGATTTATAAACATATTAAAATTCACATTTAGTGGTCTATAGACAGCAATTAATTTCATATTGATGTTATGAAATTTTAAAATTAACTAGTTGCACTTATTTATTACTTTATTTATTTGAACTGTATATGAAAACTTTTCATTAACGTAAACAGATATGCCACCTCCGCGACTTTCTCTACAGGAGTATTCAGCTTTGTAATTACCAAGATTATAGTATTTTGTTTCGTTTGCATAAAGCCATGGATATGTTTGATATAGTAACTTTGTAGCACTTCAAGTTCCTTTCTGATTATCTGCTGAATCTCAATTGCATTTAGTTGTACTCATGTTTTCCACTGTATTAACCTTACTTTTTCCACCTTGGCAACAAATTACTTTATCTTCTTTGTTTAGGACTTTAGCTTGCAAACCACAGCTTCTGTGAAAAGCTGAATCACAAATATTGCACTGGTAGCAGTCTACTACTTTTTTTTACAAAATTTACAGCCATTTTCCATGTATTTGTAGACAAATTTGCCCACACTTCTAACTAGCTAATTCAATTTGCAGCACAATTTTTTTCTCAGACAAGCCATTTTCAAAATTTGAGTTTTGTGACTATTCAACTTTTGGATATGAAACTTTGACAACTATAAGCTAAATATAGCTTATAGTTGTTACCATAGCAACTAAATTTGATTTTGCTTACTGGAAAGTTTCCAGGCTAATTAGATATCAATATATTCTTGTATCACAATGTTACAAAAATTTAACCACATAAAAATGCTTTTAAAACGCTTGTATATAAAAAGCAAAAAAAAAATTAAACGAAAACTTTTTTTTCCTAACCCTTTATCACGTTTTCCTGCAAATCTATAGGGTTTTCTAGATAATTTATTGGCTCGTTTTGTTAAATTTTTACAAAATGAAAAGTGTTATTTGATCGTAATATTTCAATCACTTAGGGATTTCACGGGGTTAATCCACTGGGTTCACTAGAGGCTAATTCGGGTGGATATCAATTAAGACTGATGCATGAGTACATATAGAAGGCTAAAAATTAATGTTTATACATTTAAAGTGGCTAATTAGAGGTATTTCTGTATGTCAAAAAATTTCGGGACGCGTTATAGTAGCGAATTTTCATAAGAATTGTACACTATTATTATACGTCATGTTAATAAAGTTAATACTTAAACTTACACAGACCTTGCAGATCGATTTTATAGGTCCTAGTACGCGCACATTTGAAGAATTCTTTCGAAAGTGTTACCATCGATATCTCTCTATTAACAAATAAATCTTGCGTTCTAACTCCTTTTGAGAAAAATGCGCAAAACTCAATTTTCTATGAAGCTAAAGAACTAAATTTAGCTATATCTGTAGATAGTGTGTCTCTTTAAAAGAAACTTGTATTACAAATTTCATTAAAGTTATACAAAAGATTTCCAGAAGGAAACTTCAATTCATATTTAGAAAAGTGAAGTATCTGCCAAATTATAAACATAGCAGTTATTTTTATCTTTTATTTTTATTGTGTACTAAATTACTTAGAATTCACAACATAGGTTTATTTGCACTATTTCTAGCTACATGTAAAGTCTCATTCCAGTTACTCTGATACTTACAAAAATATAGCGTTTTCAAAAAGTTCTCCCCGATTTTCCACTGGAAAAACTTGAGGGTAAAGGCTGATTAATGTACATATTCATATATATATATATATATATATATATATATATATATATATATATATATATATATATATATATATATATATATATATATATATGTATATGTATATATATATATATATATATATATATATATATATATATATATATATATATATATATATATATATATATATATATATATATATATATATATATATATATATATATATATATGTATATGTATATATATATATATATATATATATATATATATATATATATATATATATATATATATATATATATATATATATATAGTTAAATAAGGCCCTTTTGGCTTTATGATAAAAAATAAATTTATTTAAAACCAAAAAAGTACATTTAATTAACAAGTGATTAATTACAAGTTACAACTAACGAACTATAAACGTTGCTAATCGTAAACAAGTAAAGAATGAATTCTAAATCTACATAACTGATACTTATAAACTAGGATTGATTATGATGCGGTTTCTGATTGAACTCTGTGACCGCCTGAGGTCGATGTCATTGCTGAGTGGACTATATCGAAACGGATGTCGTGGTATTGTTCTTTTATGGTTGCCATATACAGGGCGACGTAATTATACAGGGTGACATAATTCCTCCACCCTTAGTGTTAGGAACGTCCTCGTTCTTTCCGGTGGGCTCTTCTGGTGTAAGTTGGTTCTTGGACTTGGGCTGCATGGCTCTCTTCATAATTGTCTGCTGAAGATGTAGCACAGGATGACCATTAGAATGACTGTGATTATGGTAGTCATTCTCATGTGTGTTGAATGTACCAAGGGATGCAGTACATTATGATGCTTCCTTTTCTCCATCTGACTTTTCAATTTGCTGGCTTCTTTGAGATGTATAGGGTTGAATCTGATGAGATGTTGCGGCTGTGACTGTAGGGGTTTTATCAACTCAGGTACCCATGTAATCTTTGGATTGGTTTTTCCATAAGTTGCGGTTCATGGATATTTGACATTTTCCTGGTTGGCTATGAGGGTGTTATTGTGGTGGTCCGTCTATCTGATCTTGATGGCCATCAAGATCAGATAGACGGACCACCACAATAACACCCTCATAGCCACCCAGGAAAATGTCAAATATCCATGAACTGCAACTTATGGAAAAACCAATCCAAAGATTACATGGGTACCTGAGTTGATACAACCCCTACAGTCACAGCCGCAACATCTCATCAGATTCAACCCTATACATCTCAAAGAAGCCAGCAAATTGAAAAGTCAGATGGAGAAAAGGAAGCATCATAATGTACTGCATCCCTTGGTACATTCAACACACATGAGAATGACTACCATAATCACAGTCATTCTAATGGTGATACTGATTTTCTGATGGTAATGTTCTTAGGTAAACCAAAGCAGGTGATACAAGGATTTTATTGTTTTGGGTTGTTGGAACAATTAGGAATTAAGATCTTGGAATAGGAAGTTTAGGAGATAACAGTTATGTCTTTTAAAGAGAAACATTAAATTTGGTGAAATCAAAAAAATTTTTAAATGTGATTTTAGTGGAAAATAATTCGTCATTATGATTAAGCTAAAATATTTCCTATATTGGTTAATTGATTAAAATTAAGTAAAGTTGTTCCTTGTAATACTTTTATACTTTCTGATAACTCCTAACTTGGTATTATTTGAAATTCTATCACAGCCTTATATTCCGTTTTATTTTGCATTGCATCTAAGGTGTTTTTTTTACTCTAAATTTTTGTTAATTGAAACCTAATCTTTTTCTAATCTGTGAGTCATGATATTACTGAATGATTTTAAGTTATTGAACGGAACCATCTTCTCATTTGCATAAAATAAATGTATGTTTTTTTTTGTTTGTTTATTTCTTTTAGATTTTCTTCTTCTAAATTTGCCAGTGGTTATTCTTATAATTGATCTTGCACCATCTATGAGGTTTATTTTGTCCCTAATATGTGTAAGCTTTTGTAATTTAATTTATGTGGCTTTTCATTGGCTGTTTTAAATCTGTTATGCTATTTGTTAATTGAATTTAACTTAATTTGATATTATGATAAGTCTTGGGATTAATTAATAATAATAGTATTATAAAAACAGTAATATTTAATTATAGTTTTCTTCTATAAGTGTGGGATTGGAGTAAAGTAAAAACTAAGATAATGATTCAGGATTTTGGCGATTTCGACATACTCTTGAATTAGCCATTAGTTTGGATGGTTTGAAGTTGGAGTAGGGCTGTCCTCAGACATAGGCACTGCAGGCTCTAAAGAAGGAAATTTCTTTCGTGCTCTTTTAGTCTTATTAATATGAGCGGTTTGCTTTCTCGAATGGGGAAGAAGTATTTTATTGCGAGGTAATTGTATAGGGTCGGAATGAATTTTGTAAAGGGGATCAGCTTTTCTGACTGGTGGTACTCTCACAGCAACATTTTCTTCATTAATTTGGATATTTTGTTCTCGAGTTTCGTTGATTTTCTCGAGACGCTGTGTTGCTTTTTGCTTTTGCTTTTCATAAATAGACTGGTAAAATGGAAGTATTTCTTTTAAGCGTCTATTGTTATATTCTTCGAGAACTGTTTGATGGGGATCAATAGGTGGTATGTCATCATATGGGCCATAGAGTAGTTTGAAAGGAGAGTGACCTGTCGAAGAATGTATTGATTGGTTGTAGATCAATACGGCTGTGATCATGAAAGACTGAGGGCTTTCGTTTGGATTTTGATTTTTAAGGACACATATTTTTTCTAGTAGTGTCGAATGTAAAATTTCTACAGGAGAATTTGAATTAGGGTTCTGAGGGGTAGTAAAGTGCAAATCGATTTTAAACATGAAACAGAACTCTTTGAGTACAACATTTTTGAGTTGTCTGTCAGAATTGGAGACAATTTTAGAAGGGTAGATGTGATGAGAGAAGAAGTGACGTAGTTTGTTAACGATGGTCAGGGCGGTAGTATCGATAATGTAATATGCTTGGGCATATTTACTGAACAGATCGACAATTGTTAAGAATTTGCAGTTTTCAAAGCTGAATACGTCGAGATGTATAACTTCGAAGGGTCTAGAAGCAATCAGGGGTCCTTGAGACGGGGTTTTATATGGGTTACGATTATATTTTGCTTGAAGACATACATCACATTTACTAATAAAATCATCAATTTGGATTTTCATGTTGGGCCAATAAAATTTTGTTTTTAGTTGTGCGTACGTCTCGTTAGTGCCGTTATGGTTTTGTTCGTGATAGTCCTGGATCGTTCTTTTTTGTTCTGTAGTTTTTGTTACGTCTTGTAATCGTTTTGTACATTTAATTATTTTAACTGAATTATTAAAAAGGTTGGAAGCTATCATTCTAAAGTAATGTTCGAGTTGTGGGTCCAAGAATAATATACCGTAATTATTATTAGGGATAATATAAGATTTTAAGAAGTCAGTCATCTGTTGTAGTTCGTGTTGTCTTTGGATGTACACTCTGTAGCATTTATTTTTAAATAAGTTGTCTGTCTTTATTTCGTTATGAGGGCCTTAGTACATAATTATCTGATGTTTAAAGTGATTTAAAGGGTTTTCGGAAATGGGCATAGTAAAGACGGGGTTTTCTACAGAGGTGTGTTGTGTTTGTGAGTCAGAATGTCGTTCGTCTTCCTGCATGTTAATACCTAAATCTTTAAGATCGTCGTCGTTTAATACTCTAAGCTCTGATGGATCTAGATTATTGAAAATTGATGCCAGGTCATCGTCGTCCTCAACTGCGTTGATTTCGACACGAGATAAAGCATCAGCTACTACGTTTTCTTTACCTCTTTTATATTTAATTTCGTAGTCGAATTCTTCTAATTTCAAACGCCATTTCACTAAACGTGAATTTGGCTCTTTGATAGAAAATAACCATACAAGTGGTTTATGATCGGTTTCGATCGTAAATTTATTTCCAAAAAGGTAAGGCCTAAAGTGCTTAGTGTTTTCGACTATTGAAAGAAGTTCCTTCTCAATTGTTGAGTAGTTCCTTTCAGCGGAATTTAGTGTGCGGCTATAGTAAGCTATGGGCTTGTCGTTTTGTGACAAAACGCCTCCTATAGCGATATTACTAGCGTCGGTAGTCAGGTGAAAAGTTTTTGTAAAGTCTGGATACGTCAGTATAGGTGAATTTGTAATGAGGTCTTTGGCTTGTCTGAAGGCATTTACGTATTCTGTATCGTTAATGTCAATTTTGGAGTCTGTCTTAAGGCATTTGGTTAAGGGGAATAAGATTTTTGCGAAATTATTAATGAAGCGGCGGTAATAGCCTATCAAACTGAGAAATGATTTTAATTCTTTTTGAGACTTGGGTATAGGAAAATCTTTTATACATTTAATTTTGTTCGGATTTGCTTTTACCTGGTCTTTTGTGACGATATGTCCTAAAAACTCAACTTCTTTTCTAAGAAATTCGGATTTGTTTAATTGCACCTTTAAATTAACGTCCTGTAATTTTTGGAAAATTTGTTTGATATGGAGAAGGTGTTCCTGAAGGGATTTAGAGAATATTATAATATCATCCATGTAGACAAAACAGCTTTTGTATAGGAATTCTTTTAAAACATCATGCATTACTTTTTTGAAGGTTATGGTCGAATTACGGAGGCCATGGGGTATTTTCATGTATTCATAATGGCCGTTATTTACGCTGAAGGCTGTTTTTTCACTACTTTCGGGAGTTAATTCGATCTGATGAAATCCTGGTGCCAATTCGAGGGTAGTAAAATATGTACATTTTCCTAAATTATTTAGAATCTCATCGACTTTTGGTAAGGGGTATTTTTCAGTTATGGTTTTCTCGTTAAGCTTCCTATAATCCACAACTAATCGCCATTTTGTCTTTTCTGGCGAGTTTACTTTCTTTGAAATAATCCATACCGGAGAGGAATAAGGGGATATAGAAGGCCTAATAATTTTATTATCCAATAAATCTTGATATTCCTTTTGTATTTCAATGTTCAAGTGGTAGGGGTGTCTGTATGATTTTACATGTATTGGTTCGTCATCTTTTGTTCGTATGTCATGTTTAACATTGTTGGTAAACGTAAGGTCACTGTTTTCATGGTAAAATATATTTTTGTATTTGTGGCATAAGGAAAATAATCTTGATTTTTCTTCGGTATTAAGATGCTCTACTCTTAATTGTTTTAAAATGTTAGGTTAGTTTTGTTTTATTGGTTCGTTAAGTTCGTAATAGTTTTGTAAAGGAGTGACTTTGATTCGTTCGTTGAAGTAAACTTCGACGTTGTCAGATGTATTTTTTGTAATGGGAATTGTGCAAATGCCAGAATGACATGTAGCTATAGCTTCTTCTACAGTTACAGTGTTGTCGGACAGTTGGGGAATCAGAACGGTTCCATTTTCTACGTTAACAGGCATTCTGATACTATTTACACATATTTGTTTAAAGGGCCTAAATTTTGAGGGTTAAGTTCGAAATAGAAAGGGATTTCTGTCTTGCCTAACGTTATAGTCTGTGTGTCTTAGTTTATACGTGCCTTCAATTTCTGGAAGTGAGCAGAACCGATCATGGCGTCAAAACGATCATGCCATTGCATGACATGAAAATCGAAAGGGAATTTAATGCCATATTCTTGTAATATAGGGAACTGAATGTTATCAATACCTCTGGAAATTTTGCCAACGGATTTCATGGCGAAGGGTTTTTGATAGATATTCGCTGAAAATTCGTAAGCCGGACCTGGATTCATGATGCTATCAGACGCACCACTGTCAATGAGTATTTGTAGGCCTAAAGAGGGTAGACAGAAGAAGGGTAGTTTGGGTTGTATGGCAATATTATTTAAGTCAAGTTTTATAGTGTTTCCGAGGCTGTATCGTGAAAATCCTGGTTTTCACCATACGGTTCCTCTGGTTCCTCGATATAGAAGTCCTCATCAGGTTGATAATCATTATCATCCTGGTATAAATAGTGAGGCTCTTGTTCCTGCTCTTGAAAGGTTTGGTTGTTATTAACTTGCGGAATGGGGTGATTTGTACGAGGGCGATTGTTTGTTAGGTTAGTAGAAATTGACATAGGAATTGCTTGATTAATTCTTCTTCCGAAGACTTGTGAATTAGTGGGGTAATTTCTTTGTTGCGGAATTGGTCTTAAGTTCGAGATAGGTCGGCTTGAAAAGGGTTGTCGAAACGTTGGTTGTAGGTTCTGATTTTGTTGGGGTATTCTCTGGAAATTGGGCTGATGGTTATAATTTTGTTGAGGTATTTTCCGGAATTTGGGGTAGAAGTCGTTTATTTTTCTATTATGTGTGTTTTTTGTTGCTGAGGATGTTTGTCGTTTTGACGGAAATGAGATTCATCCTTGTCTTTTATGACTTTTAGGAAATTTACTTGCATCTGCTCGTTATCAATGTGATGGCATTCGAGCAACGCTGTTTCTAAATTAGGGATTTGGCTTTATGATAAAAAATAAATTTATTTAAAACCAAAAAAGTACATTTAATGAACAAGTGATTAATTACAAGTTACAACTAACGAACTATAAACGTTGCTAATCGTGAACAAGTAAAGAATGAATTCTAAATCTACATAACTGATACTTATAAACTAGGATTGATTATGATGCGGTTTCTGATTGAACTCTGTGACCGCCTGAGGTCGATGTCATTGCTGAGTGGACTATATCGAAACGGATGTCGTGGTATTGTTCTTTTATGGTTGCCATATACAGGGCGACGTAATTATACAGGGTGATATAATATATATATATATATATATATATATATATATATATATATATATATATATATATATATATATATATATATATATATATATATATATATATATATATATATATATATATATATATATATATATATATATATATATATATATATTGTAACATCCTCAAAGGTCTAATTAAATTTTACAAATAAATCACAAAACAACAAAGCAACTAACATGGCAACATAGCATGATATTGCGAATGCATAATTTGAACACTGTATTTTAAAGAAAAGTATTTTAGTGTGTTTTGCAATGTTGACTAATACGCAATTAAATCCCTGGTACATTAAATTACTACAGGTGACCTCACTTACCTTACTTCAAAGGCTTCTACTCTTGCTTACTATGGATGACTAATTTCCTGGGTTATCAGGATTAATATATTGAGGCGTGAAAGTCTAGGGCAGGAACAGGTTGTGTAGGTTCTGGCTATGGCGTCAGGACATTGTGAAGAAAAACGCAAAAACTTCGCAAACACTTAGTCTATTTAACAAAGCTTCCCATTTGACAAGTACCGTGGCATATCGTTGGGCCGACACATCGTAAAGTCGACACTACAATAGAGCGCATATTCAACTGAGAATACCGCTTTTTTCAGTATTTGTCTGGCCGAGTGGCTGAAGCGTAATATTTATCTCTGCTTCATATTTAGTTGCAAAACATGACATATAAGCGAAATTGAAAAAAAATGCCAATTTATATGCGCGCGGGGCAATACACACTCTTTATATGTTTAAAATGGCTTACATAATAAAGTTATTTATGTAAAAAAATATGTTGAGTTAATAGATACAAATAAACAAACTTATGGGTAATTGATTGTTATATATGTAAATATGTATCAAACTCAATCCTGACTCACTTTAACGAAAAGGTCATTTTCTAATAAAAAAAAATTGATTGATATAAGATTTTATTCCATATTTTAATTACAAAAATGTGATTTAAAGTGAAGCCACATATTATTAAGCATTTATTTTTAAGAAAGTTATCTTTGATGGCATCTACTTTTTCACATTTTATAATGCATAGCAGCACAATTGTTTGAAAATTTATGGTTGCGATTGCAGAAGGTTAAGTAATTCTTTTTTTATAAATGTATATAGACAATGGAGAAAAAATGATTTGAGATTGATTATGTGGTCATGCCTTTAAAGTTATTTGTGTAAAAAAAAATGGTGAGTTAGATATAATGAAATATACTTATGGATAAATCGTTGTTTTTGAAGAAGATATAAATAGTTGTAAGCCTGAATTACAATGTCCACACTCAAAGAAACTATGGAAAATGACAGCAGTTCTGTTATTGTCGTAAAAAAATCGTATGATATGTTTTATTCAATTTTTTCCTTAAAGCAATTTGATTTAAAGAAAAACCAGATTTTCATAAACTTTCTATTTTCCTCTTTTATTGCCAAATGTTGTTGCAAGATATTACGAAATAATAAAGAGGAATTGTTTACAATAAAGTTAGATTTTAAATTATACCAGACAAATAAGAGATGCACTTACCTGTGTAATGGACTGTATCTTCACGTGGGTTTTAGGGTCTTCTTTGGAGGTCGGGCGACTATCTTCACCCCAAATGAGGCAAAAAATTATGTAACAAGAAAATTAGACCAGAAAATCTGGAGCACATCCCTAGTCTGGAGTACTAGCAGTTTTCAGGACGACTGATTCTAACGCAGTGACGCTGGTTTTCGTCGCGAGAGAGAGAGAGAGAGAGGCTGTCACAAAATCTGCCCCCTCTCCTCCTCTCAGTGGTGCCAACCACGGCGAGCAGCGATCCCTAAATGTCTGGCGGCAATTTCAAATTCAAAAATATATACAAACTTGCATCAACATTCCGCCCACCAAATAAGGACTACTTATTTCCGATTAAAAAATGCAAATATTAAATTAAATTGGTAGATACACACTATAACTAACTATACAAATGGGAGATGCGTACTGGCCGTTTACTGCGAAGGTAAAGGGCACAGCTTGGTCATAGGACGATCTAAAATACTTGTGCTTGTTCGTACTTGAGCGACACGGGCAACGCCATCACGACCTGGATAGAGTTTCAATATGCGCCCTAACTTCCACACAAGCGGAGACACTGTCTCATCTTTGATGACAACGAGAGTACCAATCGAAGGAGCTTCTTGGGGGGTAGACCACTTATTGCGCTGCTGCAAGGTGTGCAAATATTCACTTTTCCAGCGTTTCCAAAAATCTTGATGCATTCTGGAAACAAGTTGCCAACGAGAAAGTCTGGTAAGTTTGACATCAGTCACGTCTGGGTCAGGTGGGGCACAAAGAGGCTCCATGGTCAAGAAGTGCGCAGGGGAAAGCGATGTCATGTCATTGGGGTCTGTACTAAGACTACAGAGCGGTCGGGAATTAAGAACTGCTTCAATCTGTGCCAGAACAGTGGTCAGTTCCTCGAATGTCAGAACCTGTGTGCCAACAACACGACGCAAGTGAGTTTTAATGGAACGAACCCCTGCTTCCCACAGTCCTCCAAAGTGCGGCGCTGCTGGGGGATTCCAATGCCACTCAATTGACAAGGAATCAGTCACCTGATGTGCGTATGAAACCAACAATCGGTTGGCCCCGACAAAATTAGTGCCGCAGTCACTGTAGACATTGTCACAACGACCTCTTCGAGCCACAAAGCGCCGAAAAGCAGCAAGAAAAGCCTCCGAGGTGAGGTCTGATACCGATTCAATATGCACAGCCTTTGTGGTCATGCAAACAAAAATACACACATATGCCTTCGCACTTCTGACACCACGATATCTTCCCTGGGTAACGAGAAATGGACCGGCAAAATCAATTCCAGTGTGAGAGAATGGTTTCAGCTGAGAAACTCTTACTGGAGGAAGATCCCCCATTACAGGTGTCAAAGTTACCGGGCGAACACGGAAACAACGATAACATTGCCCAAGCACACTATTAATTGCCCGGCGGGCCGAAAGAATCCAAAAATTTTGTGACAACAAATACTGCAAGGTACGAGGTCCAGGATGTAAGTGTTTCTGATGGACACTACGAATCACCAAGTCAGTGAGCAAGTGTGAACGTGGCAGAAGCATGGGATGCTTTGCATCAAACGACAAGTCCGAGCATCTAAGTCTACCGCCCACCCTGAGAACACCATCCCTATCCACAAATGGGGCCAGCCTACGGATAGACTTTACACAAGGTCGACCATGCTCACTGTCACGCATTTCCCTCTCAAACGCCAACCTTTGTACTGCTTTAACAAGAAAAGTCAGTGCAGTGTAAAGCTCCGCCTCACTCAATGCGCCCGAAATTCTGTCCTTCCGGGGTAATTTCAGATTTTTGACAAACCTCATACTGTAAGCAATGATACCTTGAATTTTCCTCAGCGAAGAATACCCTTCTAACAAATTCAGCGGCCAATCACACGAAACAACCTTTGTCATGCACACAACTTGCCTCTGCTCCGACATCATGACATCAGACTCTTCACCTAAAGATTCTGCGCTAATCCATGTATCGGATGGTTCGGACAAGAAAGCCGGACCCGTCCACCATAGCGGGTGATTGAGAAGCTCATTAGGAGTAAGTCCGCGCGATGCACAATCTGCAGGGTTGATTAACCCCGAAACATGTGACCAGCAACCAGGGGGTACCTTTTCTTGTATGAGCGCCACTCTATTGGCCACAAACGTTTTCCATCGATGGGGAGATGACTTAATCCACTGAATGGCAACTGTGGAATCAGACCAGCAAAATATATTATCAATAGAAATAGTCTTTCGGTATGTAACCTGAACGAACTCCATCAACTCTGCTAACAAGGCTGCTGCACAAAGCTCCAATCGGGGTACTGATACTTTTTTTAGTGGGGAGACACGAGACTTAGCACACAAGAGAGATATCTTTATGGCTCCGCTGGCGGATACAACACGAAGATAAATTACGGCCCCATAACCAAGCTCAGACGCATCCGAGAATCCATGCAATGTAGAAGAAGTAGTACCTTCAGCAGACACATACCGCGGAATTGACAACGATGACAAACAAGAAAGTTGCGATTTGTATGTGTCCCACCTGGATTCGACTTCTAGTGGTGGTTTTTCATCCCACGAAATGCCTAGCTGCCACAGGAACTGCATCAGCTGCTTCGCAGAGAGGGTGAGGGGAGACAAGAAACCCAAAGGATCAAAGATTCTAGCAAGCTCTGACAGTATGTTACGCTTGGTGCATTTGCGTTCAATTGGATGTACCTTGTACGAGAAGCAGTCAGTCATTGGACACCACTGTAGTCCTAAAATCTTGACAGACACTAAGTCATCAGAGTCGAAACACAGAGATTGCTGATGACTACTGGGGAGAGACGCAAGAAATTCGGGATCATTGCTTGCCCATTTTCGCAACTCAAATCCAGCCTCTCCGAGCATTCCTATCAGTTGAGATTTCACTTCAATTGCAGAATTGGAATCTGGCACACTAGTTACTATGTCATCCACGTACGTGTCAGACCTTATGACGTCTGCTGCAAGAGGATATTTACCACCTAAATCTGTTGCCACCTGTAAGAGGGTCCTAATGGCAAGATAGGGGCTAGAAGCAACACCAAAGGACACTGTATTGAGTCTGAACTCTTGCACTGGCTCAGAATTGGAAAACCGCCAAAGAATGCGCTGGAAGTCCCTATGCTCCTCTGCCACCAATACTTGCAGAAACATTTGCTTAATGTCTGCAGTAAAGGCGACTCGATGAGCCCGAAAATTCAACAGGACTGTCACAATATCTTGCTGCAACTTGGGTCCAACCAATAGGGTGTTGTTGAGCGAGACGCCATTTGAGGTCTTAGCACTGGCGTCGAACACCACCCGTAACTTTGTAGTGGTACTTTCGGGTTTCAAGATACAATGATGAGGGATGTAGTAGACGGCACTAGGATGTGATACCTTACACGACACAGGAGACATGTGCCCATCGCTCAGATACTCACGCATGAAAGCCACATACTTTCTACGGATATCTGACTCTTTGGACAATCGTCTCTCTAGAGCATGAAGCCGTCTCAATGCCATGGAATGTGACTCACCCAGATCTGGCATCCCATCACGAAATGGCAGGCCCACGACATATCTACCATTAGAGTCACGTGAATGAGTGTCCTGGAAGATCTTCTCACACAGGGCATCTTCCGGACTCGCTAATGTGCACTGAGGCACTTGCTCCAATTCCCAAAATTGTCTGAGAGTTTTGTCCAGAGAAACATCGACCGACGTACAAAAGGAATCAACCACTAAATTCGATTGGGCTGGTACACTACCCAAGATTACCCAACCAAACACTGTATTGATAGCAGTAGGTTCCTGATCCTTACCCTTTCTAAGTCCCGGTAACAATGCCATTGCATATATATCAGCACCCAATAAAATATCAATGTCCCCTGGCTGACCAAAAGTATCATCCGCTAAAGCAAGGTCTTTGATATGATTCCAGACATATGATTGTACGTCCGTTGAAGGTGCCTTGTCGCAGATTCTGGGAACCACAATAGCATCGATATCGAAACTAGGATTAGGTTTGTCCCGAGGTCTCAACCTAAATGAAGTAACCCCCAAATCAGTAACGGTGGCCATCTGATTTATCCCCTGAATTGGAACAGAAGCATGTGACTTCGACAGAGAAAGTTTGCTTACAAGGCGCTGCGTAATGAAATTTGCCTGACTTGCACAATCGAGCAGCACACGACATCTATGATACACCCCATAAGCATCAGACACATCCACTTTACACGTGGCAAATAATACAACAGGGAAGCTGGGAAGCGTGCTTGTCAATACGACTTGACCGGTTACTTGGTCGGGTCTGTTATCACCTTGCTCACATGTTTGTGTATCAGTCTGACCAGAGCTTGATGTAAAATGCAAATATGTGTGATGTTTCCTAGTACAAACACGACAATTAAATTTCGAGGTACACCCTGCGAGTTTGTGAGACCCAGCCAGACAATTATAGCACAGACTTTTCCTCTTCACTAAGGTATGACGATCCTTAGGAGACATTTCTAAGAACTTGTCACATTTCGTCAATGAGTGTTCCCCCTGGCAACACACACAAGAAATTGATGAATCTGACTTACTAACACTAGTCACCAAAGAAGTGGTTGGTTTCGGCTGCACAAACTGTTTCCCTTTCAACATTTGAGGACCCTTCTTCGCTGAGACCGGTGCTACGGTTAGCGCAGATGTTTCAAGAGCCTTGCACTGTTTTTCTAAAAAATCACTAAGGTGCGAGTACGTGGGGACCTCACAGTCACCAAACTGTATTTCAAATTGCTTTCGGATAGAGGAATCTAACTTTTGCAAAAGGAAATTGAATTTCGTAAAGTCCCACAAATCATACTGCTGCTCTTGATATAAATCTAACGCACATACGTTTTCAGTAAATGTTGTCAACAAATTCCTTAAATCTCGAGATGAATCGCCTGACACCTTCGGAGCATTAAGAAGAGCTAACCAGTAATTCGTAAGCAACACATGTTTATTTTCATACCTTGAAACTAGCGAATTATATGCCACTTGGTAATTATCCGAAATGAGGGGTAGGTTTTGAACTATTGAAGCTGGTTCTTTTGTCAAGGAAGCAAGAAGATACTGGAAAGGCTCAATATCTGACAAAGTGTCATTTTCATGAATCAGAGTCCTAAACAAATCGAAAAAACGTGGCCACTGACCAATCGCCCCGTCAAATTTCGGAATATCGATCTTAGGCAATCGAACATTACGTCTGCCACCCGTTCCACTATCAGAGTGAGCCTCATTATCGAGCGACTTAGCTACATCGGCAGCATCAGCAGTAACCTTACCACAAATTTCAAAATAGATTGACTTGATGCTGTACTGTATGTTGTCGAAGTCTGTCTGAATCTCCGATTGTAAAGCCAAATTATCCTAATCCTTCATTAAAGACACGATGTCCAGATGTAAAGAATCAAACAAATTTACAGAATCGTTAAGACCTTGGTATCTGATTCTAAATTCATTCCTTTTTGTGGGTTCAGCCTTGGCGTCTAATGCAAACCTTGATAGGTGTTGCACTCGATTCATAACAGAGTTACGTTTATTTATCAACTTTTCCACCTCCATTTCAAAAATGACAAAAAACGAAAAGGCAAACTAGAAAAGACTGATATAACCTGAACCCAATCGGATGATAACCACGTGTTTCACGTCGAAAAAAACACGTTTCAAACAAGTAACAGAGCTCGAAAATCGCCGATTGCGAGACACTGAAAAACAAAACAATTTTGACGCTAAAAGGCCGTAAAACAAATTAAACAAGCAAAACAATTACACTAACACGGATTTGCCGACCCGAACACGTGTTCTAACCAAACCCTGGAGGCTATAAAGTACGATTTTTAACAACAAAACCGCCAAACACGTGTGCATAAATTCACGATATGAACACCCACAAGTGTCAATTCTAATCAAACAAGCATCGGCTTCGATGGACCAAAATGTTGTTGCAAGATATTACGAAATAATAAAGAGGAATTGTTTACAATAAAGTTAGATTTTAAATTATACCAGACAAATAAGAGATGCACTCACCTGTGTAATGGACTGTATCTTCACGTGGGTTTTAGGGTCTTCTTTGGAGGTCGGGCGACTATCTTCACCCCAAATGAGGCAAAAAATTATGTAACAAGAAAATTAGACCAGAAAATCTGGAGCACATTCCTAGTCTGGAGTACTAGCAGTTTTCAGGACGACTGATTCTAACGCAGTGACGCTGGTTTTCGTCGCGAGAGAGAGAGAGAGAGGCTGTCACAAAATCTGCCCCCTCTCCTCCTCTCAGTGGTGCCAACCACGGCGAGCAGCAATCCCTAAATGTCTGGCGGCAATTTCAAATTCAAAAATATATACAAACTTGCATCAACACCAAATATTTTCAAAAAAACTGTCTTACATTATTTTTTAATGCCTTTATTTGCGGCAAATTTATTTTTCAAAATTTATTATGTGTCTTTTTTTAAATAATGAACAAAATAAACAAGGAAATGCCGTTCTACATTATTTCTTAATGCTTACTTGCTGCAAATATATATATATATATATATATATATATATATATATATATATATATATATATATATATATATATATATATATATATATATATATATATATATATATATATATATATATATATATATATATATATATATATATATATATATATATATATATATATATATATAATTATGTCACCCTGTATATCGCAACCATAAAAGAACAATACCACGACATCCGTTTCGATATAGTCCACTCAGCAATGACATCGACCTCAGGCGGTCACAGAGTTCAATCAGAAACCGTATCATAATCAATCCTAGTTTATAAGTATCAGTTATGTAGATTTAGAATTCATTCTTTACTTGTTCACGATTAGCAACGTTTATAGTTCGTTAGTTGTAACTTGTAATTAATCACTTGTTAATTAAATGTACTTTTTTGGTTTTAAATAAATTTATTTTTTATCATAAAGCCAAAAGGGCCTTATTTAACTGGCGTTGCGAACTGTATCCAGTAACGACGTTTTGGCAACTTAAAAGTAGCAAAATTGTCGGTCGTTTTTGAACGTTTGTGCTGGAAGAACCATCCAAGAAGAAAGAGCAAGGGCGTTGGAATAAAAGCCATAGATGACCAACAAAGCAGTTTCCCTTCTGTAAGTTGATCAATTTCTTTCATTTCCTATGCAATTGTGTCTTTTATGTATTTGCAAAATTCATTTTTCGTAAATACAAACTATTTTTCGTATTCACAAAGTTTTTCTTTGGCAATACTTATATTTAAGGCATCATAAAAATCTTTTTTTTTCATAAATGCCCTATGATTGATTATTAATAATTATTTATATTATCACAAAGCTATCTTCTTTCGTGATACCTATTATAATTAATATTTTGTTAATAGCATTAACAAATTTTCTTATAATTTACTACATACAAGCCTTATTTTTTAAACGAATAATTATTGATATTATTACAAGGTACTTTTCATAGTACATATTATAATTAAAAAACATTTTATTGTATTTTCAAATTTAATTTTTCGAAAATACACAAAATAAACGAGCAGAATTAATTTTATACCTTTTTGCAAGTGCAAAACGTTTTGTTTTAAAATAAGAAAATTCGCTAAAGAAGTTAATATTACAGCGTAATAACTCAGTTAGTTATAATAATTAATAAAACATTAGAATCAACAAATCCTACTGCCTGCGTTTTAAAACACGTTCATTCATGAAACTGATGACTAAATAAAAAAACTTTATAGACGCGATATTATACAAGATTCAATTTCAACAGAATCGTATGATATCCGTTGCAACTAGATAAAACGCTTTTGCAATACACATTATAACAAGCAAGCATTGTTAGCGTAGTAAATTAAAACATTTAGTACAATTAGAGTAAATTTTTATCGTATAAATATCCACTGTAATTAAAAACTCTCTAGATAAACAATTTTAACGGAAATATTTTAAAGCATAAAGATTTTATGCAGTTATAATAATTTTGCACCATATTATTATTCTTTTAGTTATAAATTATTGATTACCTTTAGAATTAAGCATTTATTTTAAGGATTGATTATTATTCTATTAATTACAAATTTTATCCATTTATTACAATAACAAAATTAATAATTTTATACCCTTATTACCCTGTAATTAATATTAAAAAAAATAAAAAAATTCCTTTATATCTATTAATACATTACATGAGCTTTCATGAAAGGTCTCCCATAAGATTTACCCGAATTCCAGAAACAATCTTGCCAAATTTAACCCCAGATTCACTCATTTTTAATTCATCAGAAGCCCCTAATTTCCAAAACATGTCAGAGGCATCAATCACCCAAATCTGTCAAGCTTCGGCGATGATTCCTGAGTACAATGGTGGACAAAAACAATTAGCATATTTTCTGAATCAATGCCGCACTTATATCCTATGTTAGAAAAGACAAGGCGACACACCTGACGACCTACATTGTAACCGAATGATTATTGAATTCATTAAAGCCAAAATCACAGGTGAATCCCGAGATATACTTATGAAACTAGACGACATTACTTGGCAAAATATTGAAAATGCCCTTAAGGCCCAATAAACGGACCCTAGATTAGAAGACCTTTTAATGACAGATTTACGGACTAGTTACATGCGTAAAACTCAAACTGCAACTGATTTTTACAACACTATACAAGACAAATTAAAAATGTTAAGCGAACATATTTCCTTACAAGCCCTAGACGACATTATAAAAACCTACAAAAAACAGCAATACGAAACAGCAGCTGTTACTTCTTTCAAAATAGGAATAGCCGAACCATATGACAGTCACTTACGTTTACTAAACATCCCTAATTTAGAAACAGCGTTGCTCGAATGCCATCGCATTGATAACGAGCAGATGCAAGTAAATTTCCTAAAAGTCATAAAAGACAAGGATGAATCTCATTTCCGTCAAAACGACAAACATCCTCAGCAACAAAAAACACACATAACTAATAGAAAAATAAACGACTTCTACCCCAAATTCCGGAAAATACCTCAACAAAATTATAACCATCAGCCCAATTTCCAGAGAATATCCCAACAAAATCAGAACCTACAACCAACGTTTCGACAACCCTTTCCAAGCCGACCTATCTCGAACTTAAGACCAATTCCGCAACAAAGAAATTACCCCACTAATTCACAAGTCTTCGGAAGAAGAATTAATCCAGCAACTCATATGTCAATTTCTACTAATCTAACAATCGCCCTCGTACAAATCACCCCATTCCCCAAGTAAATAACAACCAAACCTTTCAAGAGCAGGAACAAGAGCCTGACTATTTATACCAGGATGATAATGATTATCAACCTGATGAGGACTTCTATAATAAGGAACTCGAGGAACCAGAGGAACCGTATGGTGAAAACCAGGATTTTCACGATACAGCCTCGGAAACACTATAAAACTTGACTTAAATAATATTGCCATACAACCCAAACTACCCTTCTTCTGTCTACCCTCTTTAGGCCTACAAATACTCATTGACAGTGGTGCGTCTGATAGCATCATGAATCCAGGTCCGGCTTACGAATTTTCAGCGAATATCTATCAAAAACCCTTCGCCATGAAATCCGTTGGCAAAATTTCCAGAGGTATTGATAACATTCAGTTCCCTATATTACAAGAATATGGCATTAAATTCCCTTTCGATTTTCATGCCATGCAATGGCATGATCGTTTTGACGCCTTGATCGGTTCTGCTCACTTCCAGAAATTGAAGGCACGTATAAACTACGACACACAGACTATAACGTTAGGCAAGACAGAAATCCCTTTCTATTTCGAACTTAACCCTCAAAATTTAAGCCCTTTAAACAAATATGTGTAAATAGTATCAGAATTCCTGTTAACGTAGAAAATGGAACAGTTCGGATTCCCCAACTGTCCGACAACACTGTAACTGTAGAAGAAGCTATAGCTACTTCTCATTCTGGCATTTGCATAATTCCCATTACAAAAAATACATCTGACAACGTCGAAGTTTACTTCAACGAACGAATCAAAGTCACTCCTTTACAAAACTATTATGAACTTAACGAACCAATAAAACAAAACCAACCTAACATTTTAAAACAACTAAGAGTAGAGCATCTTAATACCGAAAAAAAATCAAGATTAGTTTCCTTATGCCACAAATACAAAAATATATTTTACCATGAAAACAGTGACCTTACGTTTATCAACAGTGTTAAACATGACATACGAACAAAAGATGACGAACCAATACATGTAAAATCATACAGAAACCCCTACCACTTGAACATTGAAATACAAAAGGAAATTCAAAATTTATTGGATAATAAAATTATTAGGCCTTCTATATCCCCTTATTCCTCTCCGGTATGGATTATTTCAAAGAAAGTAAACTCACCAGAAAAGACAAAATGGCTATTAGTTGTGGATTATAGGAAGCTTAACGAGAAAACCATAACTGAAAAATACCCCTTACCAAAAGTCGATGAGATTCTAAATAATTTAGGAAAATGTACATATTTTACTACCCTCGAATTGGCACTAGGATTTCATCAGACCGAATTAACTCCTGAAAGTAGTGAAAAAACAGCCTTTAGTGTAAATAATGGTCATTATGAGTACGTGAAAATACCCCATGGCCTCCGTAATTCGGCCATAACTTTCAAAAAAGTAATGCATGATGTTTTAAAAGAATTCCTATACAAAAGCTGTTTTGTCTACATGGATGATATTATAATATTCTCTAAATCCCTTCAGGAACACCTTCTCCATATCAAACAAATTTTCCAAAAATTACAGGACGTTAATTTAAAGGTGCAATTAAACAAATCCGAATTTCTTAGAAAAGAAGTTGAGTTTTTAGGACATATCGTCACAAAAGACCAGGTAAAAGCAAATCCGAACAAAATAAAATGTATAAAAGATTTTCCTATACCCAAGTCTCAAAAAGAATTAAAATCATTTCTCAGTTTGATAGGCTATTACCGCCGCTTCATTAAGAATTTCGCAAAAATCCTATTCCCCTTAACCAAATGCCTTAAGAGAGACTCTAAAATTGACATTAACGACACAGATTACGTAAATGCCTTCAGACAAGCCAAAAAACTTATTACAAATTCACCTATACTGACGTATCCAGACTTTACAAAAACTTTCCACCTGACTACCGACGCTAGTAATATAGCTATAGGAGGTGTTTTGTCACAAAACGACAAGCCCATAGCTTACTATAGCCGCACACTAAATTCCGCTGAAAGGAACTACTGAACAATTGAGAAGGAACTCCTTTCAATAGTCGAAAACACTAAGCACTTCAGGCCTTACCTTTTTGGAAATAAATTTACGATCGAAACCGACCATAAACCACTTGTATGGTTATTTTCTAACAAAGAGCCAAATTCACGTTTAGTGAAATGGCGTTTGAAATTAGAAGAGTTCGACTACGAAATTAAATATAAAAGAGGTAAAGAAAACTTAGTAGCCAATGCTTTATCTCGTGTCGAAATCAACGCAGTTGAGGACGACGATGATCTGGCATAAATTTTTAATAATCTAGATCCATCAGAGCTTAGAGTATTAAACGACGACGATCTTAAAGATTTAGGTATTAACACCCAAGAAGACGAACGACATTCTGACTCACAAACACAACACACTTCTGCAGAAAACCCCGTCTTTACTATGCCCATTTCTGAAAACCCTTTAAATCACTTCAAATATCAGATAATTATGTATTACGGACCTCATAACGAAATAAAGACAGACAACTTATTTAAAAACAAATGCTACAGAGTGTACATCCAAAGACAACACGAACTACAACAGATGACTGACTTCTTAAAATCTTACATCAACCCTAATAATAATTACGGTACATTATTCTTGGACCCACAACTCGAACATTACTTTAGAATAATAGCTTCCAATATTTTTAATAGTTCAGTTAAAATAATTAAATGTACAAAACGATTACAAGACGTAACAAAAACTACAGAACAAAAAAGAACTATCCAAGACTCTCACGAACAAAACCATAACGGCACTAACGAGACGTACGCACAACTAAAAACAAAATTTTATTGATCCAACATGAAAATCCAAATTGACGATTTTATTAATAAATGTGATGTATGTCTTCAATCGAAATATGATCGTAACCCGTATAAAACTCCGTCTCAAGGACCCTTGATTGCTTCTAGACCCTTCGAAGTTATACACCTTGACGTATTCAGATTTGATAACTGCAAATTCTTAACCATTGTCGATCTGTTCAGTAAATATGCCCAAGCATATTACATTATCGATACTACGGCCCTGACCATCGTTAACAAACTACGTCACTTCTTCTCTCATCATAACTACCCTTCTAAAATTGTCTCAAATTCTGACCGAGAACTCAAAAATGTTGTACTCAAAGAGTTCTGTTCCATGTTTAAAATCGATTTGCACATTACTACCCCTCAGAACCCTAATTCAAATTCTCCTGTAGAACTTTTACATTCGACACTACTAGAAAAAATACGTGTCCTGAAAAATCAAAATCCAAACGAAAGCCCTCAGTCTTTCATGATCACAGCTGTATTGATCTACAACCAATCAATACATTCTTCAACAGGTCACTCTCCTTTCAAACTACTTTACGGCCCATATGATGACATACCACCTATTGATCCCCATCAAACAGTTCTCGAAGAATATAACAATAGGCGCTTAAAAGAAATACTTCCATTTTACCAGTCTATTTATGAAAAGCAAAAAGCAACACAGCGTCTCGAGAAAATCAACGAAACTCGAGAACAAAATATCCAAATTAATGAAGAAAACGGTGCAGTAAGAGTACCACCAGTCAGAAAAGCTGATCCCCTTTACAAAATTCATTCCGACCCTATACAATTACCTCGCAATAAAATACTTCTTCCCCATTTGAGAAAGCACACCTCTCATATTAATAAGACTAAAAGAGCATGAAAGAAATTTCCTTCTTTAGAGCCTGCTGTGCCTATGTCTGAGGACAGCCCTACTCCTTCAACTTCAAACCACCCAAACTAATGGCTAATTCAACAGTATGTCGAAATCGCCAAAATCCTAAATCATTATCTTAGTTTTTACTCTACTTCAGTCCCACACTTATAGAAGAAAACTATAATTAAATATTACTGTTTTTATAATACTATTATTATTAATTAATACCCAATACTTATCAGAATATCAAATTAAGTTAAATTCAATTAATAAATAGCATAAAAGATTTAAAACAGCCAATTAAAAGCCACATAAATTAAATTACAAAAGCTTACACATATCAGGGACAAAATCAACCTCATAGATGGTGCAAGATCAATTATAAGAATAACCACTGGCAAATTTAGAAGAAGAAAATCTCAAAGAAATAAACAAACAAATAACATAGATTTATTTTATGCAAATGAGAATGAGATGATGGTTCCGTTCAATAACTTAAAATCGTTCAGTAATATCATGACTTACAGATTAGAAAAAGATTATGTTTCAATTAACAAAAATTTAGAGTAATTAAAAAACCACCTTAGATCCAATGCAAAATAAAACGGAATATAAGGCTGTCATAGAATTTCAAATAATACCAAGTTAGGAATTATCAGAAAGTATAAAAGTATTACAAGGAACAACTTTACTTAATTTTAATCAGTTAACCAATATAGGAAATATTTAAGCTTAATCATAATGACGATGAATTATTTTCCACTAAAATCACAATTTTAAAATTTTTTGATTTCACCAAATTTAATGTTTATCTTTAAAAGACACAACTGTTATCTCCTAAACTTCCTATTCCAAGATCTTAATTCCTAATTGTTCCAATAACCCAAAACAATAAAGTCCTTGTATCACATGCTTTGGTTTACCTAAGAACATTACCATCAGAAAATCCGTATCACTAAAGAATGCCATCAAGATCAGATAGATGGACCACCACAATAACACCCTCATAGCCAACCAGGAAAATGTCAAATATCCATGAACCGCAACTTATGGAAAAACCAATCCAAACATTACATGGGTACCTGAGTTGATACAACCCCTACAGTCACAGCCGCAACATCTCATCAGATTCAACCCTATACATCTCAAAGAAGCCAGCAAATTGAAAAGTCAGATGAAGAAAAGGAAGCATCATAATGTACTGCATCCCTTAGTACATTCAACACACCTGGGAATGACTACCATAACCACAGTCATTCTAATGGTCATCCTGTGCTACATCTTCAGCAGACAATTATAAAGAGAGCCATGCAGCCCAAGTCCAAGAACCAACTTACACCAGAAGAGCCCACCGGAAAGAACGAGGACGTTCTTTACACTAAGGATGGAGGAATTATGTCACCCTGTATAATTACGTCGCCCTGTATATGGCAACCATAAAAGAACAATACCACGACATCCGTTTCGATATACTACACTCAGCAATGACATCGACCTCAGGCGGTCACAGAATTCAATCAGAAACCGCATCATAATCAATCCTAGTTTATAAGTATCAGTTATGTAGATTTAGAATTCATTCTTTACTTGTTCACGATTAGCAACGTTTATAGTTCGTTAGTTGTAACTTGTAATTAATCACTTGTTAATTAAATGTACTTTTTTGGTTTTAAATAAATTTATTTTTTATCATAAAGCCAAAAGGGCCTTATTTAACTATATATATATATATATATATATATATATATATATATATATATATATATATATATATATATATATATATATATATATTGTTACGCCTTTAGCTCATACAAACACAATATAACAACAGGCGTTAGAAAGTAGGGTAAGGAAAAGAAAATCTCTGGGTGGCGTCACAGAATATGACGGCTGCTCAGCCTTGGGTAGGGTTCTTAATCCTATTAACCCAGATATCTCAGCGCCACACTGTCGAAGGAAGTGAATGAAAATATGACTGGCGACAGTCAAGTAAAATAGAGTGAGAAGACCTTATCTAACTAACCTTGACAGTGAAAGGTTAGCAAGACATCTAACAAAATAACACAATAGGTTGAGAATAATATGCACACATAAAATTTGAAACTTCACATTTATATATTATACAAAAGAGAAACAAAGATTACAATAAGTATGTTTTAAAAGACAGAAAGTAAAACAGGTATATAACAAGCAGAATTAGCAAGAACAAATGCGTGGAATATAAATATAGGTATTCAAAAACAGCGTGTAACTTTTACAAAAGATTGTATAGCAATCCGTAAACCTTGTACGGAATGCGACAGATAAAAAATGATTAATACATTTTCAACAAACTTATACAGTACAGTTATTTTAATGCAAATGAAATTGGTGAACACGATTGTACTACAAATGGTAAATGGTTTATCTCAGATGAATACAACCAATCAAAATGGCTCGAGATTTACGAGGCCTGTAAATTTGTACACTTCACCGCAACCGCCGCTTCAGTTGTAACATGTGACGAAAATACTCTGAAAGTTGGGAATTCCGCAACTTGCGCAAGCATAGGATCAACGTATAGCTGGTGTATATATGCTTGTATGCACCAAATATGCGGTGTTACGTCAATAGCGAGAAACTATTGCGATGTGACGTTGGGATTGCGCCGAGTGCACTTACAAACTATAAGGATGTTTACATTAAAACTAAAGAATAGTAACCCAATGCAACCATGCACGCACACTTTAACCAGCGAGTTAAAAACAACAACAACAAAAATGTTAAACAAAGGATTCGGGTTGTTACTCTGTAAAAGAAAAAAATTGTTCAATACTGCTCCACAGAATCCATATATTTTCTCAAGGGAAAATGTACCCACACACCTGCATTGGAAATAAGGGTGCTAAATCATCGACAAAATTTTGTATAATAAATATTAAAAGAAAATCAATAGTTACTTGCAAAAGAAATCCACTAGGAACTAATCTGTTTTTAATTAGTTTAAAGAAAGCTTAAAAAGTTTACTAGCTTTAAACAACTTAATTTAACTATATTAATGAAGTTATGTATTACTATAGGTATAAGAAATTCACCAGACAATCTCCATGAACACTTGTGGCCCTTTAAAAATATTGCCAAATTAGTTTTAAGCAAATTATCTTACATGAAAATTCTCTACAAGTTACAATCTATAATTTACAATACAAAAACACCAACGATAACGTGAACATTTTAAAATGAAGGAAGTCTGCCAATAATAACATACTAATTAACTTTCTGCAAACTGCTGTTACTTTGAAAGTCAGTAGAGGCAATCACTTATGATAAATAAACTCCATACAGCTCCCAATTAGCCCGGAATATAAATTCAGTCAGCAAAAGGTAAAATGGAACACACTTACAGTTTTCTATTGACGGGAGAATCACTTGCAGTGCGTAGATTATACATTTGCTCTCTGGAATCTAGTTTTGATACTAGGCTTCCTTTATAAATTGCATCAAACCTCCTTGTTTAATTCGGCATTTTTAGAACACAAGTGACAATCAATTTTTCGAATTAATTTCCACTAGTGGTTTTACCACAATGACTCACACAATAAAGTCCTCACTAAAAATTCCATACGAAGAAAACCATGTTAATTCATCGGCGATTCCATACCTAATCAATTTTTCTTTGGCGTTTCTTATCTTCCTCTCTTTCTCAAATTATCAGCGTCCTACCGTCAAATTATTTGTTGTATTGTATTTTGGGTTGCCTAGGGATGACCTCTACGAAACGAACCAGTGTTTGCACCGATATATTTAATATAATATGATTAATAATTTCAAAAAAAATCAGAGAAAGTTGTTGCACAAATTGCAAGCCGTAACATCATATATATATATATATATATATATATATATATATATATATATATATATATATATATATATATATATATATATATATATATATATATATATATATATATATATATCTGTGTGTGTGCATGTGTGTGTATAATCAAGGTAGACATGCGCGGTAGGTTTTGGTTAAAAAAAATACATTACCACCTAAGATTTATTTCAGTTTTAAAATAAAATAAAATAAAACAGTACATTTAAAGAAAATAAAGTTTCAAACACGTATATTATTTTAATATTGTTTTATTGTTATACATTGTTATAATTAATAATACAACATATTTATACCTTTCTATAGATATTTTAAAGTAAAACCAGAATGTGGTTAACTTTTTATTTTCTTGTACATTATTTTTAATGTTCGTTTGCTGCAAATTTATTTTAAAAAATTTATTCAGGAGAAAAGGTTTCATTTTTTTTAAATGTATATAATAAACAAGGGAATTCATAATTCCCTTACAATTAACACACTAAGTATTATATATATATATATATATATATATATATATATATATATATATATATATATATATATATATATATATATATATATATATATATATATAATTGAAACTGACCCTGGATATGGGTTCTAGGGAGCCTAATTCGCGCTCATTTGAAGATTTTTTATTTTTATTTAAAAGTCGGGATCTCCTCATTAAACAGATCTGAATTTTGGTACATAGGATACTCTTTATGACAGAAATCAGCGTACCAAATTTGGTCACCCTTACGTTGTTATTTACGGAGATAAAATTTTTTTTGAAAAAACCTCAAAATTGCCCGGGCAACCTGGGCCGATTTTCCTGGCTTACGAACTTGTCCAAGCCACTTGCAAAAGGAAGGTATTTACCAAATTTTTTCAGTCCATTATTTTTTGAGTTATCGGTGTGATACACACACACACACACACAAATATATATACACATATAAAAATTGAAACTGACCCTGGGTATGAGTTCTGGTGGGGCTACTTTGAAGAATTTTTTTCTAAATTCAAAAGTCGGGATCTCCTCATTAGTGATTTTTTTAAAGAAACCTCACTAATAAATCGAGACGCAATAAGTGTGTTTTGGTAGCGAATTTTCATTAAATCCTTAAAATTTGACTAACTCAATTTACTATTAACCTAAGGTTTGTTGGCTAGGAAACCAACATTTTAAGTTTACTTTCGTAAAAATTTTTTTGAAGTTTTAAACAATAAGTAATTTTGATAAAATATGGTATATTGTTTCTATTATCTATGCTCTACCGGTAACCAGATTAATCCCTGCTTGCATTAGAGACATATTTGCTAGTAGAAACATTTTATGAAAATTCACTTCCATAACGCACTTGCTGCGTCCAGACTTTTTTAAAGTGTCGTCAGGCAAAATAAAATTTTCTTTGTGGACCCACAGAATAGTCTACGTCTGTATCTCGCATTGTATACATTTTTATTTATTTCATTAACGAATTTTCATATACAAATTGGTTTTCTATTAACGAATTTTCTGCCAACAAATTTTTGAGAATTTCCTTGAAAAAAAAAATGTGTTCTAATTTTTTCACAGAATAATTTGTTTTGAATTTTTTGTTAGAAAAACTTAAGGGAAATTTTTATCAAACATTTTTTAACGGAATTTGGGTTAAATTATGTGTGAATAAAATTTTTGCGTAAAATTGTATCAACCAATTTTCGTAGAAGTACTATTAAACCACATTTTCAGGTACAAAATTGTAGGGCAGTTTTTTCTTCGGTCTCACTAGCATATCCTTCTGGCTTTTTTCTTTGACAAAATCACAACTTTTCAGACTTTTGAACATTTTCTTCCAGAAGTAACCATATATTACACTGCTATAAAATAATTATATATATATATATATATATATATATATATATATATATATATATATATATATATATATATATATATATATATATATATTTCCGCGCACTTGTCACGTCCAGACTTTTTATTATGAGTAGCAGAATGTTTGCCACATGATTGTACACTTATTTTTTTATGCTGGTTGCATTTTCACGCATTCACTATTTTTTGAATACCTAGTAATACTTTAATTCTTTATAAACTCAGTGGGCAGTTCTCCCGACATATAACATTATTAAAATAATATTCATTGATAAATTAAATTGTCCGGTTATTAATAATAAACTGACAGATAAATAAGGTTGGAACTGAAATGGTCTCAAAAACTTTTAAAAGTTTTAATTACAATTTGGACCTATATTTACTATTTTAGTTTAAGTATGTTTTATGAAAATTCGCTGTCACAACGCACTTGCTGCGGCCACACTTTTTTGTTGTTATGGACAAACCTTTTTAAGGTGCCTTTTATTAATTTTTTCAAATATATCAGAATAAATGTGTGCTTTTGTAAAGTCGTGACTATATATGCATAAAGATTATTCAAGATTCTCGCTTATTAAGATTTGAAATATTTTTATAACTCTGCAACAAAGCAGTTGCTGTATGTAGACGTTTTTATACTTTTATTTACTATTTACCTCTTTTTTTTAAATAAAACTCGCTACCACATGTTACTTGCTGCATACAAGTTTTTTAACAAATATTTACTGTTTAACAAGAGGAATTTTATATGCAAATTTGTTAGCATTACGCATTTGCTGTGCCCACACTTTTTTGTTATTGCGAATCAACAAATCTTATCAAGTGCCTTTCATAAATTTTTCTCAAGAATCGGAATAAATTTGTGCTTTTCTGAAGGCTTCACTATACCTATATGTATCAAGATTTTTGAAGATTTCAGCAGAATTGGAAGGATTTAAGATTTAAAATGAATGAAAAGCTTTTTTTAATTTATTTACTACCTATTTGATTACCAATTTTTTAATTGAAACTCGCTACCAAAACGCACTTGCTGCGTCAACACTATTTTCTTATTGCCAATGGATAACTCTTATTAGGTGCCTTTTATTATTTTATTTTTTTCAAGTATCATAAAAGATCTGCTAGTTTGGCTGTTTAGGTTTGCTTAAAATGGTCTTATAAATTCAAAGCAAGGGTTCCTTTAACTTAATCATAGGTATACTATATCAACACACAAAGGTGTTAAGCAAATTGCCTATTGCATAAACTTTCAGCACTTCCGTGATGAATTACAGTCGACCAATAAATTAGTGTACGCCCGCCTAAATGGATTGCTGTATGCAGGGGTTGCATACATGTAGGCGCTGTCGGTCGAACGGTACGCACTCGACAAGTACAGTGGAGCAGACATACTGTGCAGACATCCAGGCACCTCTCGCTACACGGCTGGGGTTAATCTTAACATATGGGGAATGCACTAGCATAAAGAATTCGAAGCGCTTGGAGGGTTCATGGCCTGGTGCGTATCGAGATCCCTGAAGTCACTCTCAGTCTCGACAGTGGTGTAGAACTAAAGATTGATATTTGCATTTCTGTTTCATTATTTACATTTTATAGTTTTAATCGTTCATCTTTCAATTTTATCTGGTTACTATGGGACTGATTGAGCAACACCGCTGAACAGGACACCACACCCGGGCATTCATTTGGGGTTCAACGGTTCCCCCCTCTACGTCCCTTATACGACCATTAATTACTAGGTAATGACGCATTGCGCATTTGGATTGCCTTTTCCACCTTCCATTATGCTAAAGGTATGTGTTTACCGTGTCCTTCTTGGACTATGGCCTCTCTGGTGAGGTCTTCGATTTTCGGATACTAGCAAGTCAGGAAGTAGAAGGTTCACCCAAATACCGCTAGCAGGTTTTCTTGTTTTAGACGCGTGGGTTGTATGAGACGTAGAGGAAAGGCATTGTTGTAATTCAGGCCAAATCACTGTTCACTGACTAAACGGCAAAGATAACAAATCTTCTATTACCTCACCCAATGTTATGACGTATATTACAAGGCTTTCAGCTAATTACTGACCTTCAGGTTGCCCTTTCGCCCTATTCATACCAAGGTTGTGAAGTTGCGAAGTCTTTCATGGACTATACCCTCCCTTCTGAGGTCTTTGATATTCGGATTTTGGCAATTCGTAAAACGAAGCTTCACCTGAATGTCTTTCTAGATATAAAGAGAACAATTACACAACTTGATCAAAACACCGGGGGAAGTACTTCATTTAGTTTAAATCCCTTTCCTTTTATTGTCCGCACCGTCCAGTGCACACCACATACGTTCATTCTCAAGTCTGAAGTTTAAATACACAAAGGGGAGCTTAGATGTCTGTTTCAGGTGCAAAATAACTTCATCAGGTAATGTGCATAACAATAAGATCACTAACTTCAAGTTTCAGTTTCAAAGTGCATTAAAATGGTGCCACATGTTTTGACTTCAAGTTTCAGTTTCAATATTACACAGAAATGGAATGAGATACTTTCAGTTCAAGTTTCAGGTTTAAAATTACATTATGCAGAGCTAGGTATGTCTGGTTTCCCGGTTCAAATTTAAATTATATTGTAAAGAGCTACATACTTCTGGTTTCACAATTCAGATTTAAATTATATTAAAAAGAGCTATATACTTCTGGTTTCACGATTCAAATTTAAATTGTGTTATAAAGAGCTACATACTTCTGGTTTCACGATTCGGATTTAAATTATATTATCAAGAGCTTCATACTTCTGGTGTCACGATTCAGATTTAAATTATGTTATAAAGTGCTACATACTTCTGGTTTCACGATTCAAATTAAATTATATTATAAAGAGCTACATACTTCTGGTTTCACGATTCAAATTAAATTATATTATAAAGAGCTACGTACTTCTGGTTTCACGATTCAAATTTAAATTACATTATCGAGCTACATACTGCTGGTTCCACGATTCAAATTTAAATTATATTATAAAGGGCTACATACTTCTGGTTTCACGATTCAAATTCAAATTACATTATAAGGAGCTACATACTTCTGGTTTCACGATTCAAATTTAAATTATATTATCAGCTAATTACTGACCTTCAGGTTGCCCTTTCGCCCTATTCATACCAAGGTTGTGAAGTTGCGAAGTGTTTCATGGACTATACCCTCCCTTCTGAGGTTTTTGATATTCGGATTTGGGCAATTCGTAAAACGAAGCTTCACCTGAATGTCTTTCTAGATATAAAGAGAACAATTACACAACTTGATCAAAACACCGGGGGAAGTACTTCATTTAGTTTAAATCCCTTTCCTTTTATTGTCCGCACCGTCCAGTGCACACCACATACGTTAAATACTTTTGGTTTCACGATTCAAATTTAAATTATATTATAAAGAGCTACATACTTCTGGTTTCACAATTCAGATTTAAATTATATTATAAAGAGCTACATACGTCTGGTTTCACGATTCAAATTTAAATTATATTATAAAGAGCTGCATGCTTCTGGTTTCACGATTCAAATTTAAAGTATATTATAAAGAACTGCATACCTTTGGTTTCACGATTCAAATTTAAATTATATTATAAAGAGCTACATACTTCGAGTTTCAGGTAATACACGAGCTATTAACATTTTCAATCTAAAGTTTTCAGTTAAATATTGTTAAATGGGGACAATACGTCTGTTTTCAATTGCAAAAATTATTTAAAGTAATACACCAGCAAGTAAAATTCCTGATTTCAAGTTTCAGTTTAAATATTATTAAGTGGCAACAAGATTTCTGCGTTCAAATGCAAAATAATTTCATTAAGTAATACACAAACAAATAAAAATTCGAGCCTTCAAGTTTTAGTTTAAGGATATTAAATTTGGCAAGGTTTTAAATGTAGAAATAGTTTCTTTAAATACCATACAAAGAAATAACATTGCAGACCTCACGTTTCGGTTTAAATATATTAGATTTGGCTACATTTAAACGCGCAAATAATTTCTCTACATAGTATCCAAACAGCTAAAATTCCATATTTTAAGTTTCAGTTTAAATATTAAATTTGGCACCATTCAAACGCGCAAATAATTTCTCTACATAGTATGCAAACAGCTAAAATTCCAGATTTAAAGTTTCGGTTTAAATATATTAAATTTTGCGTCATTTAAACGCGCAAATAATTTCTCTACATAGTATGCAAACAGATAAAATTCCGGATTTCAAGTTTCAGTTTAAATATTAAATTTGGCACCATTTAAATGCTCAAATAATTTCTCTACACAATATGCAAATGAACAAAACACCGGCTCTCAAGCTCAGTTCAAATATATCGCATTTGGCGACAATTAAATGTACAAGTGAATTCATCTAATACACAAATAAATAAAATTCCAAGCTTCAAATGTAGTTTAGATATATCGATCGGGAAGGAGTGCTAGTAATTTAACCCATATGGGCAATACATATTGACCAAATTTCTACATATCTAACTAGTGTTGAGATGTTTACTTTTACGGATTTTGCGCTTGCTTAAAATTGCGATATAAGTTATTTGCAAAGGTACACTCACCGTTTTCAGCGTTGACCTCCATCTCGTCTGATTTCTGCTGGTTTGAGCTAGTCTGCTAACTTATCAGCTACCTTAAAGAAGCCCTGAGAGTTTTATTATCTCTGACCCAATTTACTGGATACTTGGGAAATTGAGCTGTAGGGAGCAGATACAGTGAATGGCCCTCGGGACGGCGGGCCTGTGCTCAGATAAATTCCAACCTGTATGTGGCGGCAAGGACTGACAACAGACAATACAAATGGGTCTTGCAGAGGAACTCCCTGTATGAGAGTGCAGTCGACACGAATTGAATCTGGCGCCAGCCACTTGCTCTAGGATATTCCGAATCGTATGGGGGTGGCAGTGATTGCCAATAGACAAGACAAAATGGATTTTACAGAGGAACACCCTGTATGAGCTAGTGCAGTCGACACGAATTGGATCTGGCGCCAGCCACTTGCTCTAGGATATTCCAAACTGTATAGGGGCGGCAGAGACTGCCAATAGACAAGACAAAATGGGTTTTACAGCGGAACATCCTGTATGAGCTTGTGCAATCGACACGAATTGAATCCGGCGCCAGCCACTCTTTAAAAGCAGCAAGTAGCTTGCAAGCTTATCAAGCGCATTATTTCTACGGTTCGTCGCTTGCATTTGTTATGAAGCCTTATTGACTTTTTACAACTGACTTTTAACTAACCTAACATATTTAAAACATAAACTAGTGCAGTCGACACGAATTGAATCTGGCGCCAGCCATTTGCTCTAGGATATTTCAAACTGTATGGGGGCGGCAGGGACTGCCAATAGATAAGACAAAGTGGGTTTTATAGAGGAACACCCTGTATGAGCTAGTTCAGTCGACACGAATTGAATCTGGCGCTAGCCACTTGCTCTAGGATATTCCAACCTGTATGGGGACGGCGGTGATGTAGTTAAGACCGTTCTGGGTGCTAGATCTAGTCTGCCTCCCCTGCGCAAACATAGGTTGTTTTATATGAAATTCGCCCCCCTGTATGTGTGGGAACTATGAAGAACAGACATAGTCATTACGGTTGAAAAGATACCAGTTGCGTACACAATTATCGACTTTATTACTGCCTACAGCATATTACTCTAGTCTTGTATAAGAAACTGGCTGGGTACTCACATACATTGTAACGTGTCTTCTAGTTAAAACTAAATTTTAATACACATATTCTATGTACGAATACCATTTCGCAAGTGTACCTAGTTGCGAATGCCACTGGTTCTCCTAGTTATTAACAATACACAAAAAAACATCATTTGTCTCCTTCCCTCTACTTACTAATTGCATAAGAATGATTACATGTTTATATAGCTAAATTACAATAATACACCCACTTGCCACGAACGTGTGTTAATCTGTACATATACCCGACAGCCTAACATTCGTAAATGCCCAAAAATGATCAACTGGCCACTTTTACAATACTACTTTATTGTCATTATGCTAAAAGACGAGGATAAATTGCAAAAAGTGTAATCAACGTAGAAACACTAGGGAAGCTATTTCTTTTACAAAGATACACCCATAATTAAAATACGTAGCTCATAAGCTGCCTATTTCTAAACATTTGCATAAACATTAGCGGTTAATACATAATCTGCAAACATTGTTCTAATTTCATTGTTTGACACATGACCTCTCGCTCGCACGATATGCTTAATCCCCGACCAACTATAATGACTGCTAATTGCTTTTCAGATACTCCAACCCACACTTTTAATACCCTGTCAAATGAATATTTTCAAAGTTCTTAATATGCAGACTAATAAATAGTCTTGATAAGGGGCCATCTGATGTCTGAGAGTCGTGACCTTTTCTAACAGGGCATGGGAAACATCTGTTTCAGCTATGGTGTTATTGAATTACACAAACATGTCTGTACCTTGGTTAAGGAATGGGATATAGATATCTAGGAGTATTATTATATTATTGCCAAATAGCTGTAAATAATCAACATGGACGATCAATCAATTGCACTTGTGGTGAAGATTATTTATTTAAACCGACGGAAATTTGCAAGCTAATTATTAGAGGGCCTAAATAAATGTTGACTGAAACAAAATTAAATGTAAATAAACCAGAACGTTTCATGGCCGCCGGATATTTTGATGTCACGAGTCCTCTCTGACAAAATATATAAAAATTTGAAGAAAGTCTAAACCTATAACTCGTTCGACGTCTATGTCAAAGTACAAATTAATTCACCACACATTCTCTATCATATTCGTAAATAAAATTCGACGAGACCCTTATCCTAAACATATACAACTATTCGACGCCTATGTCAACGCATAAGTCGAAACACCGATAACTTACCATCATATTCGGAAATAAAAAATTCGAATAGACTCTTACCCCAAACATGTAAATTGTGCGACGCCTATGTCAACGTACAAGTCGATGCACCTTGTATTCCCTATCACATTCCGCCTCGAGCGGGGGGAACGTGCTGCCAGATTTTCACGCGTTAAACACTTCTACACTGCCGCCGTATCTTTCAGGACAGAAGTCTGAAATTCCGTGTCCCAACAGTGGTGGACTGCTCAGAATCCGAGAGCATTTGAATTAGGGAGACTTATTACGTGCCCTTCTGTGGAGAATTTTCAACAAAAAATCAACCTTAGACAACTCCTTGATACCTGACTGCAATCATATCAAATCAACAAGGAAGCGTGCAGATTGTTGTTCTTATTTGAACGTAAGCTCTACCACCTGACGTCAGGAAAAAAATTAGTGCCATTTAAAATCACGGGACTCGGAGCCAGAGCACGTTTTTTTAAAAGAGTGGATTTAAATAGAGAAACCATGACACTAACTGATCATTGGGAACCGCTGCAAAGTTAAAATGGAACCTGTGCATAACATAAATGTTGCATTGACAGAAGCAAGCACAATAACAGAACCTCAAAGCAAGTTTCAAACCAAATCATTAAGTGCTATGACATAATAAAATTTTTAGAACAACATTCTCACTTGGACCTTGAAGCAGACATTCACATGCGGATGAGTTATCGGAAAGAACAGCAAAACCAGAATACGGGTGTGTAGATTGAAACTACATTGATGAAAGCAACATACCTGTGCAGTTAACGACAAAACAGCAAACCAAGTTTCAAAACAATACTATATTAAGCGCTAAGGCTAGCTAAACATATTGAAAACTAAATAAAAAGTCTTACTTGGAGAAAATTGAAAAAACTGCACAGCTTCTATAACAAATAAACAAATTACAAGTGGCAACAGAAATGATGATGACCTTTTCATTGCACCTGCAACATAGATGCCATAATTACTTCCACCCTTTCATGCTAGAAACAGAAACACATCTGAAACCTTTCCCTCATGTAGGTAGCGTAGGGATAATTAACGTACCCAACATCACATGGTACACGGGACCGACGGCTTTATGCCACTAAAGAGGAATACACAGGCATTCAACTAGATCAAAGACGATTTCAACGCCTGAGTTACTGTGAAATTCACAGCATTTATTGAAAATAAAATGCCACTCCTACTGAAAGTCGACCCGGCGGGAACCTGACCAGAGGACTTTTGGTTGCTGAAACACACACTATTACCACCTGAACGCTGCAGGCTATTGACTGACAAATTTCGGAAGTTTATAGGCAATATTGAAGCAATAACAATAATAAAGTCTGTTGGATATGTCCCAGGACAAAAAGGCTTTTGACAATGTTGCTCGATAGATGATAAAGCTCAATGAAATGCGAAAGTACAACGAAATGCAAACTGCTGAAGACAGTGAATCATTCATGCGACGACAAAGCGACATCGCCTTTAGACTGCGATGATAAACAAACTTAACGAGAAAGTACAGACCCACACACACAAGCGCAAGTCAGGTTACAGTACTTTACAAAGTCTTATATCTAAGCTACCTTCTACAGATTTGCACGAGTCAATCGTGCTGTGTTTAGGCACAATTTGGGCATGCCTAGTCCAGCGATGTCTTCCAGAATGTTACCCTGACAGGCAACCCTTCTTGGTTATCTTGCTTGTAGGTGTACAAGAGTGTCCCCATGGGAGTTGCTGCATTGTCGCTCCCCAGCGACATTGTAGATGTTGGATGGTTGCTGAAACATTTCACACAGTAGAAAACTGTAGAGTTAGTTTGCGTTTCTCTCTGTACAATGTCCCAATCTTGAAACCATAGTCATCTGGTCACAATGCAACAGTGTAAGCTGCTTAAGCGACTTTTAAATTTGTAATAACCCAGAAATGCATGACAAAATTGCAAAAAGTTAAAGAAGAATTGCTAAATTATTGCAAAATAAATTGCCATCCTGGTCACAGCCTTAAAGTATAACATCCCCAAAGGTCTAATTAAATTTTACTAATAAATCACAAAACAGCAAAGCAACTAGCATGGCAACATAGCATGATATTGCGAATGCATAATTTGAACACTCTGTATTTTAAAGAAAAGTCTTTTAGTGTGTTTTGCAATGTTGACTAATATGCAATTAAATCCCTGACTACATTAAATTACTACAGGTGACCTCACTTACCTTAACTTAAAGGCTTCTACTTTTGCTTACTAAGGATGACTAATTTCCTGGGTTATCAGTATTAATATATTGATGCGTGAAAGTCTATGGCAGGAACAGGTTGTGTATGTTCTGACTATGGCGTCAGGACATTTTGAAGAAAAACGCAAAAACTTCGCAAACACTTAGTCTATTTAACAAAGCTTCCCATTTGACAAGTACAGTGGAACAAACATACTGCGCAGGCATCCAGGCACCTTTCGCTACATGGCTGGGGTTAATCTTAACATATGGGGAATGCACTAGCATAAAGATTTCGAATCGCTTGGAGGGTTCATGGCCTGGTGTGTATCGCGACCTCCGATGTCAGTCTCAGTCTCCACAGTGGCTTAGAACTAAATATTGATATTTGCGTTACGATTTTCATTATTTAGAGTTTATAGTTTTAATCGTTCATCTTTCAATTTCATCTTATTACTGTGGGACTGATTGAGCAACACCGCAGAACAGGACACCACACAAGAAATAATTTGGGGTTCACCGGTTCCTCCCTCCATGTCCCTTATACAACCATTAATTACTAGGTAATGACACAATGCGCATTTGGATTGCCTTTTCCACCTTCCATTATGCTAAAGCTATGTGTTTACTGTGTCCTTCTTGGACTATGGCCTCTCTGGGGGTCAAGGAGTCGCGGGCCAAAGGACTCCAAGGGGCAAGCTGAGGAAGTGGAAACAACAACATAAACTTTCGATGAAGCTTTCCCCAAGACCGTCATGCGCGGTGAATAGCCGCATCCCGCACGAGGTGACCCTGCTAATAACTAAACATGACGGATCTAGACAAGGAGGTCGAACAAAACTCCCCAATCTGCGGTGTCACGTGACCCGTGCTTAGAGATGGATTGCACCAGGGCGATGGTGTCGTGAACGAAACCTCTGGAGTACCGGGCAACCCTCCAGAGTAACCCGCCTTGCACCACACAGGGGGTTCTGATGGTGTGGACAGTATTTCCCCCATTCTCTTGGGAACAACATAAAGACCATAAATACATATAAAACCAAAACCAATGAGGCTCGAGGAGTGGCTCCGGCTACAAACTTGTGCCTTGAGTCTATTCCGGAAACGGAGACGAGCCAGGGGGCGGCAGCGGACTCTGGAGGTCTCACGACCAAAGTAGATACGGGGGATCAGGGGGTAGCTACGGCCACAGGCCTGTCCCCGACACCCAAGCTGAAGGCTGGGTCCCACCGGAAGGAGGCGAGGTTCGCGGACTCTGGGGGCCCCCTCCACCAGTGAGAACCCTACTGTAGGGGTAGGGGACTGCCCCGGCAGTCCAAGTGTCTTTTCGGGGCGCAAAGAAAGAAGTTCCGAAGGGCGCCTGAACTGAGGACACAACACTGGTCGGTTCTAAGCAGGAAGGCAGAGGAGAAAGGACAGACTCTCGTCTTCTCGATGGACCAGGCGTCTTACAGAGCCCTTGAAGGAACCTCCTTCAAGGCATTCTGACGCCTGGGAAGGGTTAGCTTCCTCCCACTGGGGAAGCAACTACAGGTTAATGGGACTTAGGTTCCTTCAGGTCAACCTCCAACATAGTAGGGCAGCCACGGCCGGACTACTGATGGCTCTGAGGAACACGGATGTGGCCCTCATCCAGGAACCGTACTCCTATAAAGGTGAGATAAAGGGACTCGACGGAGCTGCTGGAAAGCTCATCTACAGCAGATCCAGCGAGAACCCGATGGCCTGCATTTTTGTCGGGGAAGGGATAGAGTTTCTGCCTTTAATGAAGTTCTGTTCCAGCGACCTGGCAACGATCAAAACCCGATGTGGAGGAGCGGATGGACTGAGGGACATTACTGTCGCGTCAGCCTATCTGCCAGGGTACAGCACGGACCGTCCTCCACCAAACGAATTGGAGCAGCTGATGGTGGGTAGCAGAGCAGATGGATGGCAGACCATCATCGGCATGGATGCCAACGTGCACCATGAGTTGTGGGGTAGCTTGGACACAAACTCTAGGGGTGAGGCACTTTTACAATTATTTATGAAATTTAATTTAGTCATATTGAATAGAGGTAATAAACCGACCTTCGTCACAACACGGCGTGAGGAAGTTTTAGATCTAACAGTTTGCACCCAGTTTCTGGGCGACTTTGTTAAGAGCTGGCTCTGGACTGTAGAAGGTTCACCCAAATACTGCTAGCAGGTTTTCTTGTTTTAGACGCGTGGGTTGTATGAGACGTAGGGGAAAGGCATTGTTGTATAGAGGTAATAAACCGACCTTCGTCACAACACGGCGTGAGGAAGTTTTGGATCTAACAGTTTCCACCCAGTTTCTGGGCGACTTTGTTAAGAGCTGGGCCGTGTCTGGGGAAGTGAGTAGCTCAAACCACAGAGACATCAGGTATGGTATGGTACCGGGACCCCCAGCAAGGCGGACTGAGAAGCCTACAGGTCAGATCTAGCAGTGGAACTGCGGGGGGTTAAGAGTACCATAGACAATTCAATAGACCTCGAGATTGCGGCAGCCCAATTGCGAGACGCAATCATCTCAGCCTATAACGCCAACTGCCCCTTGAAAACGAGGGCGTCCACTAGGTACGTCCCGTGGTGGAACGAGGACCTCAGGCAAAGGAGGATGCAGGTTTGTAAGCTGTTTAACGCTGCCAAAAGGTCGGGAGCAGGGGATGAATATAGATAGGCCCTAACGACCTATAACAAAAGACTGATGGACGCCAGCAAGGAGTCGTCGAGGAGGCACTGCGAGGAAGTGGAGAACACGTCCGAGAGTGCTCGAATACACAAGATCCTGTCCAAGGGCACTCAGACCAACATAGGCTCCCTTAGAACATCCACGGGAGGCTTTACATGCTCGGGGGAGGAACCTATGGAAATTGTTCCTTCCCCGGCTGTAACATAATAAACCAATTACTTCCGGACTGGGAACACTCAGAAATAGAGGCGCCTTATAGGCGGGCATCTAGGGTAGACTGGACAGTCGCAAAAGAGGTGGTTACTTGGAGCAAAATCAGATGGGCCATTAACAGCTTTAAGCCATAGAAATCCCCGGGATTTGATGCAATAAGGCCCATCATGCTCCAACAGGGGATATATATATATATATATATATATATATATATATATATATATATATATATATATATATATATATATACTGGCGCTTACACTCATTATGGGGGCCAGCCTGGCTCTGGGGTACATTTCGAGGGCATGGAGACTACTGGCTAGGGTTGTATTCATTCATAAACCTGGGCGTCCAACAGACCAGGCAAAGTCCCTGAGGCCAATAAGTCTCACGTCCTTCTTGCTAAAAACAGTGGAAAAACTGCTTGACCGGCACATTAGGGGCGATGTACTGGAAGCATATCCCCTACACTGCGGACGATATGCATACAGAGCAGGATTCTCAACAGAAACAGCACTGCACCAACTGGTGTTGAAAATAGAGAATACGCTGGTTGCCTTCAGCAATACCTCATTCGGATCGGTTCTGGCATCTGCCAGGGAGCGTGGAATAGAGGAGACCTGCTGCAGGTGGATCGGTTCCATGCTCAAGGACAGGGCGGTGTTCACCTCACTCGCGGGAGGGACTCTGTTGGCGGGGGTCGCTGCGAGGTGTCCGCAGGGGAGCGTTCTGTCTCCCTTGCTCTGGTGCCTAGTCGTGGACGGCCTGCTGGGGAGGCTCTCGGGAGGGGGTATGAGGTACATGGCTATGCGGACGACATTGTCATCATAGTCCAAGGAAAGGTTACACAGTGAGTGTGGGGGCGCATGCTCACAGCACTAAAAGTGCTGGAAAGGTTGACGGTTCGGTCAAGGGCTTGGGGTGAGCCCTGAGAAAGCAACCGTCGTGCCGTTTACGAGGAGGAGGGGAAAGTGCGAGAGCCACAGAACTCTTACTCTATACGGTAGGAACATTCCAATGGCCAGGGAGGTAAAATAAGCTAACCTGGAATGGTCAGATTGGAAAAATACTGCGTAAGGCAGTCATGACCTTAGCCGTCACTAGGCGGTTATATGGAAAAACGTGTGGACTAAGACCTAGTATGGCCCACTGGCTGTACACAAGGGTGGTCAGACCATCGTTAACATACGCGGCACTGGTCTGGTGGCCTAAGGTGACACAATCCAGTGCCAAACAAAAAGTGGGCAAGATCCAAAGGATGGCTTGCCTAGGCATCACAGGGGCCATGTCTTCAACCCCAACAGACGTCATAGTATTTCCCTTGGAGTCCATGCAACGGTCTTTCAGGCCGAAATGTACGCCATCCTGCACTGTGTGCGGGAGAACAAGAGGAGGGCTACACCAACAAGCAGATCCTCATAGCCACAGACAGCCAGGCAGCCCTTAAGGCCCTAAGAAGCCCACGAGACGAACGACCTGGCTGGGCAGAATGAGGTCACTCTCATCTCGGTGCCGGGTCACTCGGGGGTCAAAGGCAATGAAGAAGCTGACAGTCTCGCGAAGAGAGGGTCAGCAGAACCATTTATGGGACCAGAACTGGTTGTGGGCATGACAAAGAGCACTGCCAGGGGAGCCATTAAGTCCTGGGTCAGAAACCAACACAAGGTGGGCAGACTGTCCAGGGCTCAGACATGGGAAGTCAATAATTGACGAACCCAGTTTAAAGAGAGCTGTGGAGCTGCTAAATCTTAGCAGAGGGCAGCTCAGAAACATAAAAGGTCTCTTGACGGGACTCATGGCCGTCAAGAAACACCTGCATAAAATGGGGCGGTTCGAGGAGGACCTCACATGCAGACTGTGCGGCGAGGGTGAGGAATCAGCCCAGCACATCTTGTGCGAGTGTACAGCTCTGGACTGTAGAAGGTTCACCCAAATACCGCTAGCAGGTTTTCTTGTTTTAGACACGTGGGTTGTATGAGACGTAAGGGAAAGGCATTGTTGTAATTCAGGCCAAATCACTGTTTGCTGACTAAACGGCAAAGATAACAAATCTACTATTACCTTACCCAATGTTATGACATACATTACAAGGCTTTCAGCTAATTACTGACCTTCAGGTTGCCCTATTCATACCAAGGTTGTGAAGTCGCGAAGTCTTTCATGGACTATACCCTCTCTTCTGAGGTCTTTGATATTCGCATTTTGGCAATTCGTCAAACGAAGCTTCACCTGAATGTCTTTCTAGATATAAAGAGAACAATTACACAACTTGGTCAAAACACCGGAGGAAGTACTTCATTTAGTTTATGTCATACTAGTTCATTATTGTGTTTTTATTGCTTAGTTACCAACTACATAATAGTGTACCTAATGCCCACGGGCCATAAAGTGTTCTTATGTCCCGCTCGGACAAAACGTACACTTTATGGCCTGCGCGCACATCAAAACAAATAATTTTTGTTTGACTTCTTTAATAACCTTTATTAATGAAATTACAGATAATGGAATAAAAGTAATATGTAAATATTTAATTATCATTATTTAGTCGAATTAACATAAAATTGACAGTTCTGAAAAGATCCGGTGATAGTTAGGTTGCCTTCAGCAAACGGTGATTCATGTTTCATTGTTTGGGTATGACTAGTATGACAAAATTTTGTATGCACCGCTGGTATAAATAGATGTGTATGCCCTCGAGCGACTTACAAACCCTCGGGCCGGAGGCCCTAGGATTTGTAAAATCGTCGCTCTCTGGCATAAACATCTATTTATACCCTTGGTACATAAATAACTATTAAATCTCTTTCATTTTCTTGTCCACACCGTCCAGTGCACACCACATACATTCAATCTCAAGTCTCAAGTTTAAATACACAAAGGGGAGTCTAGATGTTTGTTTCAGGTACAAAATAACTTCATCAGGTAATGTGCAAAACAATAAGATTATTAACTTCAAGTTTCAGTTTCAAAGTGCATTAAAATGGTGCCACATGTGTGACTTTAAGTTTCAGTTTCAATATTACACAGAAATGGAATGAGATACTTTCAGTTCAAGTTTCAGGTTTAAAAGTACATTATGCAGAGCTAGGTACGTCTGGTTTCCCGGTTCAAATTTAAATTATAATGTAAAGAGCTACATACTTCTTCAGATTTAAATTATATTAGTCTTCTGGTTTCACGATTCAAATTAAGTTATATTATAAAGAGCTACATACTTCTGGTTTCACGATTCAAATTTAAATTACATTATAAAGAGCTACATACTTCTAGTTTCACGATTCAAATTTAAATTATATTATAAAGGGCTACATACTTCTGGTTTCACGATTCAAATTCAAATAACATTATAAGGAGCTACATACTTCTGGTTTCACAATTCAAATTTAAATTAAATTATAAAGAGCTACATATTTCTGGTTTCACAATTAAGATTTAAATTATATTATAAAGGGCTACATACTTCTGGTTTCACGATTCAAATTTAAATAATATTATAAAGAACTACATACTTCTGGTTTCACAATTCAGATTTAAATTATATTATAAAGAGCTACATACTTCTAGTTTCACAATTCAAATTAAAATTATATTATAAAGAGCTGCATACTTCTGGTTTCACAATTCAAATTTAAAATATATTATAAAGAGCTACATACTTCTGGTTTCATAATTCAGATTTAAATTATATTATAAAGAGCTACATACTTCTGGTTTCACGATTCAAATTTAAATTATATTACAGAGCTACATACTTCTAGTTTCACAATTCAGATTTAAATTATATTATAAAGAGCTACATAATTCTGGTTTCACGATTCAAATTTAAATATTATAAAGAGCTGCATACTTCTGGTTTCACGATTCCAATTTAAATTATATTATAAAGAGCTACATACTTCTGGTTTCACAATTCAGATTTAAATTATGTTATAAAGAGCTACATACTTCTGGTTTAACGATTCAAATTAAATTACATTATAAAGAGCTACATACTTCTGGTTTCACGATTAAAATTTAAATTATATTATAAAGGGCTACATACTCCTGGTTTCACGATTAAAATTAAAATTACATTATAAGGAGTTACATACTTCTGGTTTCACGATTCAAATTTAAGCTATATTATTAAGAGCTACACACTTCTGGTTTCACAATTCAGATTTAAATTGTATTATAAACAGCTACATACTTCGAGTTCCACTATTCAATTTTAAATTATGTTATGAAGAGCTTCATATATTTGGTTTCAAAATTCAGAATTGTCAAGTGCAGACAATATGTCTTATTTCCAAATACAAAAATAATTTCTTGAGGTCAAGCTAATAACATTTTCAGTCTAAAGTTTTCAGTTAAATATTGTTAAATGGGGACAATACGTCTATTTTCAATTGCAAAAATAATTTAATCAAGTAATACACCAGCAAGTAAAGTTCCTGATTTCAAGTTTCAGTTTAAATATTATTAAGTGGCAACAAGAGTTCTGCTTTCAAATGGAACATAATTTCATTAATACACAAACAAATAAAAATTCGAGGCTTCAAGTTTTAGTTTAAGGATATCAAATTTGGCAAGGTTTTAAATGTAGAAATAATTTCTTTAAATACCATACAAAGAAATAACATTGCAGACCTCACGTTTCGGTTTAAATATATTACATTTGGCAACATTCAAACGCGCAAATAATTTATCTACATAGTATGCAAACAGCTAAAATTCCATATTTTGAGTTTCAGTTTAAATATTAAATTTGGCACCATTCAAACGCGCAAATAATTTCTCTACATAGTATGCAAACAGCTAAAATTCCAGATTTCAAGTTTCAGTTTAAATATATTAAATTGGGCATCATTTAAACGCGCAAATAATTGATCTACATGCAAACATCTAAAGTGATTTTTTCTGCTAATACACAAATAAATAAAATTCCAGGCTTCAAGTTTAGTTTAGATATATCGATCGGGAAGGAGTGCCAGTAATTAAACCCATATGGGGAATACCTATTGACAAAGTTTCTCCATATTGAACTAGTGTTGAGATGTTTAGTTTTACGGATTTTGCGCTTGCTTAAATAAAAGAGGGCGGGCGATATAAGTTATTTGCAAAGGTAGACTCACCGTTTTCAGCATTGACCTCCATCTCGTCTGATTTCTGCTGGTTTGAGCTAGTCTGCTGACCTATCAGCTGTCTTGAAGAAGTTCTGAGAGTTTTATTATCTCTGACCCAATTTAATGGATAGTTGGGAACCTGAGCTGTAGGGAGCGGATACAGTGAATGGCCCTCGAGATGGCGGGCCTGTGCTTAGATAAATTCCAACTTGTATGGGGCGGCAACGACTGCCAACAGATAATACAAATGGGTCTTACAGAGGAACTCCCAGTATGAGCTAGTGCAGTCGACACGAATTGGATCTGGCGCCAGCCACTTGCTCTAGGATATTCCAAACTGTATAGGGGCGGCAGAGACTGCCAATAGACAAGACAAAATGGGTTTTACAGCGGAACATCCTGTATGAGCTTGTGCAATCGACACGAATTGAATCCGGCGCCAGCCACTCTTTAAAAGCAGCAAGTAGCTTGCAAGCTTATCAAGCGCATTATTTCTACGGTTCGTCGCTTGCATTTGTTATGAAGCCTTATTGACTTTTTACAACTGACTTTTAACTAACCTAACATATTTAAAACATTGATAAAAATATTCAAAATAAATATTGGACAATGCTTATAAATGAAAATTGTGAGTTAATGACTTAAAACAATACAATTTTGCGTGAAATAGAAAATAAGTATGTCAGTAAATCATATTCTAAGAGCAGTGTTAACACTCGGTTTTTTATGTCTGTTAATTGAGCCACGAAAAGGGACTCCATAGCCATTAATATTATTGTATAACCGGGGGAAATAACTAATATATTATGTAGTGATAATAACAATATAGACACTTTAAAGCGTATTTCTATATTTCTCATATTGTATGTTTCAAACAGGTACAATCTCCCGCTTAAAATTAGACAAACCTACGTTTGTTAACCGTCCAAGCCTATTGAGCCTAATTTACAAGCTGCTTGCTTGCGGCGTCGACCGGATTTCAATGTAGTCTTTGCCAAAAGCTAAATTCATAGACCCGCGTATTGCGAAATCGTCGCGAAACATATTCCTACTGGTTTATTTAAAATAATATCGTAAAACTGTTGTTTTTTATTAGATTTTATGAATGTATTTTACTAATTGTTGTGTGTACGCAGTTAGACACAATCTAAATATCTTCTCTTTACTTTTAAGTTTGCGTAGCCCCAATGCTAATTAAGGGCCCCCTTTTATTATACTTTGTTAGCTTGTGCATATATATGTAACAAAAAAATAAAAAAGAAGTGAAACAGCAAGTGAATTTATATACTTAGGTGCTGTATTCGATATTATCTGAAAAAGACATTATAGACGAAGTGGAATGTAATTTCGGTAAATAAACAGTTTACTGCACAGAGGGTTTTTAGAGGTTTTTTTTTTTCAGAAACATGCTTAGAACCCTCCTTGGATGCACAAACCGCAAGACAAATTTGTTGCAAACAACCCCCAAGAAAGTTAAGGGACCAACAATGAATGAAGGTGCGTACTTTATCCTAAAAGAAGGACATAGTACAGTGAATTCACATTATTTACAAAATCATGCCGTGACGCTGTCATACACTAGAAGCATCTGACAGACAAACTCCTATTACAGCAATAACACCGCAAAAACAAAATTATATTAAAGTATTTCCTAATACACCAATATAGCAGCATACAATTGTTACTCGTATAGCAAAATGGTAACATCATTTAATGGCATTATCCCTAACTTGCCCATACTGGTGTTTGCCAATGTCCGGAATCTCCTATTACAGTTTATTTTTTGTACAGACCGAATTTATTACAAATAAAAATACACCACTGGAGATATATATGAAAGATATTTACCTAGAACAATATTTACTAGTATCTAGCATATCCCATTATGAAATAAACCTATTATTATACTGCATTCTACCATTGGAATGTCCCTATATACCATCTTTAAAAGGGATCGTCTCATAAATCTTTTGAAATGCAAGGCGGCAGGGTTAATATTGTTATATTTAAAGAGCAACGATGCCAGATCGGTGTGGAGAAGCACCCAAGTATTCAGTCGTGCTGTTTGTTTGTTTCAATAAATATCTATGAATTTATTTATATTTACACTGAACTAGTCGTAGGCAAGCAAGTTTTAAGTATTAAGATTAAAATAATAACAAATGAAGATTTGTCTGTAAATAAGTACGGTAAATGGATTTTTTTTACGAAAAACAACATAACCTTTTTATGAAAGACATGACTGAATAGATTATCAAACCCATGAATCGGTTTTGCTTAGAGCTCTAACGTAAGGCTAGATGCATTCTTGCAACAATTAGAACCGTAGACTGGTTTCGCTCTCATTAGAGGTCTTCAGTGCGGTATACTAATTGCAGCGAAAATACACCTAAAAGTAATGCAGCTATAGTAGCCAGCCTTTCAACACTAAGTGAGTGGTGGACGTGCCGCCACCTAGTTGCGGAACCAAGTGGTATGTTGTCACGCCACTGTCAACAGTAAAGCCGTATTACTTTATAGGTGTATTTTCGCTGCAATTAGTATGCCATACTGAAGAGCTCCAATGAGAGCGAAACCGATCTACGGTTCTAATTGTTGAGAGAATGCATCTAGCCTTACATACTCTGTCCCTATATTAGGGTAGAAATGGGCCAGGGCTAACAATTTACTAAATTGTTAGTTAGTTGTATACAGTCTCTATTTTTTTAACACTTTGTGTTATTTGGAGCTGGCGTGACAACATACTACTTGGTTCCGCAACTAGGTAGCGGCACGTCCACCACTCACTTAGTGTAGAGCTCTAACTTTACCTGGAATACATGTACCACACACTAACTGACCCCATAAAAATAAAGTTAAAAAATAAATATTGCATTTTAGCATCGAATATCTGTTTTTTCAAACATTTTTCACTTTTTTCCAATGTCTGTTTCTTAAGTACTTTTAAAAAATGAAAATTTCGTTAAATATATTGACTAATGTTGAGTAGATTATGGCATTTTATTTATAGAACTCGAAACTTATTTAGAAATCTACCAAATTTGAGAAAATGAACCAGTCCTAATCTTGATAGTTTTTTAAATTTAGCATTCTATGTTTTATTCATTTTAGTCACTCCAATTTCAATCATTTTGTCCTTATTTTAGTGAATTTTCTTCAAAAAAAAAATCACTAATGAGGAGATCCCGACTTCTGAATTTTGAAAAAATTTCTTCAAATTCTTCAAATGAGCGCAAATTAGGCCCCCTAGAACACATCCGGGGTCACTCTAAATTCTTATGTGATAACTCAAAAAATAATGGGCCGGTTTTGATTAAATTGGGTGAGTTTATCGTTTAATGGCTTTTAATTTTTGTTGAATTTTCGTAAAAAATCAATAAAGCTTAATATATCCGTTATTATACAAGATACGAAAAAATATTGTATATATTAATTATAGGGTGTCTTGAGCTACATCTTAAAACAATATTTCTACAATCACAGGGTGATGATACAAATTTTCTTTTTTATTTATTTGAACACCCCTTACTGCATTTTTGCATTTTCCATCGAAATATAATGCATGTTTGTAAGAAAAGAAATTCGAGGCGCAGCAAGTGCGTTATGGTAGCGAATTTTCATTAAATGCGTAAAATTTGAATAGCTCAATTTGTTATTAATCTATAAGGTTGACCAAGAAACTAGTTTTTTCGGGAACACTTTAAGTTTACTTTTGGAAAATTTTCTGCATTTTCAAACAATTAAGTTATTTGTGGCACATCGTTTCTACTATATAGGTTATACTGATAACCAAATTTGATGCCTGCTTTCTTAAAAAAAAAACACATTTGTTATTAAAAACATTTTAATGAAAATTCACTACCATAACGCATTTGCTGCGTCCAGACTTTTATATGTATGTATGTATGTATGTATGTATGTATGTATGTATGTATGTATGTATGTATGTATGTATATATGTATGTATGTATATATATATATATATATATATATATATATATATATATATATATATATATATATATATATATATATATATATATATATATATATATATATATATATATGTATAGCAAATTAAGCTATTCAAATTTGACGCATTTAATGAAGATTCTCTACCATAACGGCCTTGCTGCTTTCGACATTTCTTTTCTTACAAACATGCATTATATTTCGATGGAAAATGCAGTAACATAAGGCGTCTAAAAAAAAGAAAATTTGTGTCACCAACGACTTATGGGCCATCCTGTAATTGTAATAATTTTTTAAGATGTACCTCAACACACCCTATAATTAATGTATACCATTTTTTCGTATGTTGTATAATAACGTATATATATTCAGCTTTATTGTTTTTTTACGAAAATTTGACAAAAATTATATACCATTAAATGATAAACTCTATAGCTAAGTCTACTGCCAAAGCATCAGAGAAAGCGTCTATTTGAAATGAATTTTCTGGAAATATTTTAGTAAGATGCTGGACAATGACGGTTGAAGCTAAGACTTCAGGCTTTGTAAAACATTCTTCGTGAGCCATTTTCTTTCCATAGCTCGTATTAGCTTCAGGTTCTTTGCCTAAATGTTGCCAATTTTGACGTTTTAAATCGCGACTTTCAGGTTTTGAGGAAAACCCCAATTTCTTTTTCTTCAAATGCCTATAACTTTGTTGTCTCTTAACCTGGAGAGGTAAATTTTGATAAGTAATTTACCTATAATGATATAAACCCGCGTGCCAAATTTGGTTGCCCTTACTTTGTGATTTTCAGAGATTTTTTTTTTCGAAAGAAAATACAAAATTTCCCGGAAAACCTGGGCCGATTTTCCTGGCTAACAAACTTATCCAAGCCACTTGTAAAAGGTAGGTACTCAACAAATGTTGAACGCAAATATCACCTCAACTTTTTTGGATGTGAATTTCATTAAATTATAAAATATTTTATAGTTTTCTGAGAAGACAATATGTTTTTGGTTCACTTTGATGGGATGTATGGTTCTCGAGAAAAATCAGTTAGTTACGTTATATACTATAAATCGATGGTAACTTTTTTGTGTGAATTTTTTAATTAATTTAAAAAGATCCGATTTCATTAAAGTACATCGTGTGGTTTATTAGAATTGTTGATGTTCAAAATTTTGTAAAAATTAAACTTAAAATTGAGTTTTATATCAGAGGAAGCTAAACTTTCATCATGTCAAGTTTTATACCTTGTGGAGGACTGTAGCTAGCTCATGTAGAGCTCTTAGTCTGTAATGTGTGCGCTTAAATTGACCTTCTCTCACTGGACTGGATCGGGCGACACATTCAGTATTGCAATACCAATTTTCTCCATTCCTCCTTCTCAGCCATGGGATACAAAATCTGTATCTCGCACAGACATTTCTAAAAGGTTAAATTTACCTCTTTAAACACGCTTACTTTTTGGAACGGCAGGCAACCCTCTAATATTTATTATATTCATTTGGTATAGTGGGCTGGTGAATTAGAAGATCGAAATTATTAATATGGATAGCATAATTTTTTATACCGACAACTTGTGTGAGATAGAGTGTATTGAAAATTTGGACCGTAATCAAGTATCCTGGATACTCTCTCATGTGGTATCCTCATCTGAAAGAGGTCTTGTGAACCTTTTTTTCTGAACTTGTTTATACGATCATTCTGTCTTAGTTTTGATCATAGAATACTTAGTTAAAATCAATATCACAAAAAAAAATTTCTCCCTCAGGGTTCGTCCGTGGCTTTAACCCCCCCCCTAGCACTGCAACCTTTGGCTTATTGTGCATGCCCTTTTTTTTCCCCTCAGGGCTCGTCCGCGGCCTTGCCGCCCCGATAGCACCGCAACCCTTGGTTGATTGTGCATACCCTTAGTCTTACTCCACCCATTCCAAAATCACTGTGCCTTGAACTAGTCTGCACAGCGATTGGTAGGGTGAAGTTTTATATTGCTCTGTCTCCGGTCTAGAGTGACCGTAGATCAGTTGTCTTTTCCGGTCCAGAGCTATACACTCACACAAGATGTGCTGGGCTGATTCCTCCCCCTCGCCGCAGAGTCTGCATGCGAGGTCCCCTTCGAACCGCCCCATTTTATGCAGGTGTTTCTTGACGGCCATGTGTCCCGTCAAGAGACCTGTTGTGTTTCTGAGCTGTCCTCTGCTAAGGTTTAGCAGCTCCACAGCTCTCTTTGAACTGGGTCCGTCAATTATTGACTTCCCATGTCTGAGCCCTGGACAGTCCGCCCAGTACACCTTGTGTTGGTTTCTGACCCAGGACTTAATGGCTCCCCTGGCAGTGTTCTTTGACACGCCCAGAGCCGGTTCTGGTCCCATAAATGGTTCTGCTGACCCTCTCTTCGCGAGACTGTCAGCTTCTTCATTGCCTTTGACCCCCGAGTGACCCGGCACCCAGATGAGGGTCACCTCATTCTGCCCAGCCAGGTCGCTCGTCTCGTCTCGGCACTCACTCACCAGCCAGGAATTTACCCGTGGGCTACTTAGTGCCTTAAGGGCTGCCTGGCTGTCTGTGGCTATGAGGATCCGCTTGTTGGTGTAGCCCCTCCTCTTGTTCTCCCGCACACAGTGCAGGATGGCGTACATCTCGGCCTGAAACACCGTTGCATGGGCTCCGAGGGAAATACTACGACTTACCCTCGGTCCTTCCGAGTAAACACCTGCCCCCGTCCCACGCTCCCCGCCAGATTCGTCCGTGAACCAGACGAGCGCGTCCCGTGGTATGCCCGGCGTCTCCTCCCGACATGCCTCGCGATCAGGGATTTCCACTGTAAAGTTGTTTTCCCTGCACATTCGCGGGCTCGCGAAGTCTAACCTCATTTCAAGCATGGGCTCCTTCACGATCTCCTGAATTTTGCAGTGGCCGCTGAAGCCTGGGTTGATAGCTACAGGTTATCAATTTACACGACAGCAATCTCCGCAGGCTAGTCTGTATAGTCCTAGCCTGGCCTCTCCCATAATAACTAAGTGTAGGGGGGGTAGATCCAGCAACACCTCCATGGCGGCTGTTGGGGTTGAAAACATGGCCCCTGTGATGCCTAGGCAAGCCATCCTTTGGATCTTGCCTAGTTTTTGTTTGGCACTGGATTGTGTCACCTTAGGCCACCAGACCAGTGCCGCATATGTTAATGATGGTCTGACCACCATACCACCATACTAGGTCTTAGTCCCCACGTTTTTCCATATAGCCGCCTAGTGACGGCTAAGGTCATGACTGCCTTACGCAGTATTTTTCCAATGTGACCATTCCAGGTTAGCTTAGAGTCCAATACGACCCCAAGATATTTTACCTCCCTGGCCATTGGAACGCTCCTACCGTATAGAGTGAGAGTTCTGTGGCTTTCACACTTCCTCCTCCTCGTAAACGGCACGACGGTTGCTTTCTCGGGGCTCACCCCGAGCGCTTGATCAACCGTCCACCCTTCCACCACTTTCAGTGCAGTCTGCATACGCTCCCACACTGCCTGTGTGGCCTTTCCTCGGACTATGATGACAATGTCGTCCGCATAGCCCTGTACCTCATACCCCCCTCCCGAGAGCCTCCCCAGCAGGCCGTCCACGACTAGACACCAGAGCAAGGGAGACAGAACGCTCCCCTGCGGACACCCCGCCGCGACCCCCGCCAGCAGAGTCCCTCCCGCGAGTGAGGTGAACACCGCCCTGTCCCTGAGCCTGGAACCGATCCACCTGCAGCAGGTCTCCTCTATTCCACGCTCCCGGGCAGCTGCCAGAACCGATCCGAACGAGGTGTTGCTAAAGGCCCACTCTATGTCTAGGGAGGCCCCCAGCGCCACCTCCTTGTTCTCCAGCGTATTCTCCAGTTTCAGCACCAGTTGGTGCAGTGCTGTTTCTGTTGAGAATCCTGCTCTGTATACATATTGTCCGCAGTGTAGAGGATATGCTTCTAGTACACCGCCCCTAATGTGCCGGTCGAGCAGTTTTTCCACTGTTTTCAGCAAGAAGGACATGAGACTTATTGGCCTCAGGGACTTTGCCTGGTCTGTTGGACGCCCAGGCTTAGGAATAAATACAACCCTGGCCAGTCTCCATGCCCTCGGAATGTACCCCAGAGCCAGGCTGGCCCTCATAATGAGGGTAAGCACCGGCGCCAGTATATCTATCCCCTGTTGGAGCATGATGGGAATTATTCCATCAAATCCCGGCGATTTGTATGGCTTAAAGCTGTTAATGGCCCATTTGATTTTGCTCCAGGTAACCACCTCTTTAGCGACTGTCCAGTCTACTCTAGATGCCCGCCTATAAGGCGCCTCTATTTCTGAGTGTTCCCAGTCCGGAGGTGATTGGTTTATTATGTTACAGCCGGGGAAGTGCGTCTAGAGTAAAATTTCCATAGTTTCCTCCCCCGAGCTTGTAAAGCCTCCCGTGGGTGTTCTAAGGGAGCCTATGTTATAGTCTGAGGGCCCTTAGACAGGATCTTGTGTAGTCGAGCACTCTCGGACGTGTTTTCCACTTCTTCGCAGTGCCTCCTCCACGACTCCTTGGCGTCCCTCAGTCTTTTGTTATAGGTCGATAGGGCCTGTCTATATTCATCCCATGCTCCCGACCTTTTGGCCGCGTTAAACAGCTTACGAACCTGCGTCCTCCTTTGCCTGAGGTCCTCGTTCCACCACGGGACGTTCCTGGTGGACACCCTCATTTTCAGGGGGCAGTTGGCGTTATAGGCCGAGGTGATTGGGTCTCGCAATTGGACTGCTGCAATCTCGAGGTCTATTGAATTTTTTATGGTACTCTTAACCCCCCGCAGTTCCACAGCTAGGTCTACCCTGTAGGCTTCACAGTCCGCCTTGCGGGGGTCCCGGTACCACACCGTTTCTCTTTCGACTTTGGCGATTTCAAACCGGATGTATCTGTGGTCTGAGCTACTCACCTCCCCAGACACAGCCCAGCTTTTAACAAAGTCACCCAGAAACTGGGTGGAAACTGTTAGATCTAAAACTTCCTCACGCCGTTTTGTGACGAAGGTCGGTTTATTACCTCTATTCAATATGTCTAAATTAAATTTCATAAAGAATTGTAAAAGTGCCTCACCCCTAGAGTTTGTGTCCGAGCTACCCCACAACTCATGGTGCGCATTCGCATCCATGCCGATGATGGTCTGCCATCCACCTGCTCTGCTACCCACCATGAGCTGCTCCAATTCGTTGGGTGGAGGAGGGTCTGTGCTGTCCCCTGGCAGATAGGCTGACGCGACAGTAATGTCCCTCAGCCCATCCGCTCCTCCACATCGGATTTTGATCGTTGCCAGGTCACTGGAACAGAAATTCATTAGAGGGAGAAACTCTATCCCTTCCCTGACAAAAATGCAGGCCCTCGGATTCTCGTTGGATCTGCTGTAGATGAGCTTTCCAGTAGCTCCGCCGAGTCCCTTGATCTCTCCTTTATAGGAGTACGGTTCCTGGATGAGGGCCACATCCGTGTTCCTCAGAGCCATTAGTAGTCCGGCCGTGGCTGCCCTACTGTGTTGGAGGTTGACCTGAAGGAACCTAAGTCCCATTAACCCTTAGTTGCTTCCCCAGTGGGCGGAAGCTAACCCTGCCCATGTCCCAGAATGCCTTGAAGGAGGTTCCTTCAAGGGCTCTGTAAGATGTCTGGTCGATCGAGAAGGCGAGCGTCTGTCCTTTCTCCTCTGCCTTCCTGCTTAGAACCGACCAGTGTTGCGTCCCCAGTTCAGGGTTCTGGATCTTAAGTCTGCTGATCACCGTCTCCTGCGGGACGGTGTCAGGAATCCGTACGAGGACCTTGCGTCTCTTTGGGAGTTCCTTGGGCTCGACGGCTGTCAAGTCCGCCCCCTCCCAAATCTGACCGAGGCCCCCGATCGTTTTCCGCAGCCAGTCAGGCGACTGCGGGCCGGCACAGGTTATCCAGAGGATGCCCCCCGTCAGGCGCGTCCGGTGGAACTGAGGCGGGCTCTCCCCTTCCTGAAGAGAGTCCACTGCAGCTACCACCGCAGCCTGGATCAGGTCCGCCTTCCCCTGGTCTAGCGTGACCAGGCGTCTGTCAATCACCGCCATCCCGAGGCCCTCCGCAGCCTCCCTATAAGAGCCAGTCTGCGCCGGTGTTCCGGCCTTGGTTCCTTTGGGAGGTCTGTCTGTAGTAGGCGTGCTAGAGCCAGGGCGCGGCGTCTTCCGACTCGCACTTTCCTCTTGCGCCTTTACAGGCACCCTGGCCCTTTTGGAACGTATGTCTGTAGTGGGCGTGCTAGATTTCGAGCGCGTCCTCTTCTGACCCGTACTCCCCTCTTGCGCCTTTACAGGTTTCTCGACCGTCCACGTCCCGGCCGCCATTTTTTGCGCCCTCCGGAACTTCTTTCTTTGCGCCCCGGAAAGACGCTTGGACTGCCGGGGCAGTCCCTCTACTCTAACAGTAGAGTCCTCACTGGTGGAGAGGCCCCCGGAGTCCGCGGAGCTCGCCGCCCTCCGGTGGGACCCAGCCTCCAGCTTGGGTGTCGGGGACAGGTCTCTGGCCGAAGCTACCCCCTGATCCCCCGTATCTACGCCGGTCGTGGGACCTCCAGAGTCCGCTGCCGCCCCCTGGCTCGTCTCCGTTTCCGGGATAGACTCAAGGCACAAGTCTGTAGCCGGAGCCACTCCTCGAGCCTCATTGGTTTTGGTTTTGTATGTGTTTATTATCTTCATGTTGTTCCCACGAGAATGGGGGAAATACTGTCCACACCATCAGAACCCCCTGTGTGGTGCAAGGCGGGTTACTCTGGGGGGTTGCCTGGTACTCCAGAGGTTCCGTTCACGACACCATCGCCCTGGTGCCATCCATCCATAGGCACGGGTCACGTGACACCGTAGATTGGGGGAGTTTAGTTCGACCTCCTTGTCTAGATCCGTCATGTTTAGTTATTAGCAGGGTCACCTCGTGCAGGATGCGAATTTTTACCGCGCATGACGGTCTTGGGGAAAGCTTCATCGAGAGTTTATGTTGTTATTTCCACTTCCTCAGCTTGCCCCCTGGAGTCCTTTGGCCCGCGACTCCTTAACCCCGTGCATGCCCTTACTCTTACATTTGTATTCTATGGCCTGCTAATTGAAAATATGAGAGTTTTGTTTTCTATTAAATGTAACTCAATTTTACCTTGATTTACACTTGTAGACTTATAGTACACCAGCTGGAGGATCTTTATGAAATATCATAATTTTAAATGAAATTAAAAAAAATTTACAAACAAAAGTTACAATCCGTTCTCTAATATTGTATGGCATATGACATAATTTTCAAAATGGGTTTTTTGGAAAATCAGGCACCCTATTGAAGTAAAACACGAGCACATTCTCTTCTTCGCAAACTGCCAAATTTTATAATTCATTATTAAAATATGTTTCAAGTGATATATGTTAATAGGCACATTTAAATAAAGGCATATTCAGAGAGCAGAAAGTAGTAGGCTTAGGGGATAAATGTTTCTCTCAAACAGTACCTTGAGGACAATTAATCAATAGCACTTTTTAAAGCTTTTTTAGTTTTTTTATAAACTAGTCAGTTTAACTTTTACTTAATAACAAGAAACTGCAAGGTTAATAGTATTATAATTCTTAGAGTCTTTTCGGAAAAATTCAGACAAAATACAAGAAAATATTGTTTCCAAAGAAGAAGAATCTGTTTTACTCAGATCTCCACTCTGATACCAAATACGTGTTAAATATTAAACAGTGATCAATTTGAAGTGACTCATGTCAATTAATATTGTTAATAAAACTATCTAAATAAATGTATTACTTATTAACTCTCTCAATACAAATTTCAATACAGTTATAACAATTTTACGTAATCAAATAATTATGGTATCGAAAGATATAAGTACATATTTTGAAAAAGTTGCTCTGTGAATTTTTATTTCTGGGCATGTTATTAGTTCTTTAAGTATTTACCCACATTGGTCCATATGGCTCTAAACTTAAAACGAACATTTTTTTTTCTTATCCAAAAACCCACATCATGCGTGCACACACACATACACATGCATGCATGCACGCATGTGTGCAGAGATGGATTTATATGCATTCACATAAATATGTTTAAAGAATACTGACATATAGTTACACGTACATTTATTTTATACATTTTATATGATTAATATAGTAGAAGTTTCGGTGTGTGTTTGTGACTGATAAAAAATAAAAAAAATAACGGGCTACATTCATGTGATCAATATTTCTAAAATGACAAATACCGACCACCTGGCGCTGTTACTTCTTAGAAAATCGTCACTTATTCCACGTAGTTTGATTCAAATACTATACTGTGATATAAAATATTTACACATTTCATTAGCTGCTTATTTTAGCAAGAAATTGTATGTTCAGGATAGAAATTCATACGGATTTATTTCTTTTTTTGACTTAACTCGCCTTTGCCTTCAATTTCACTGCCTGTAGACCTCTCTTAGTTTATTGAAATTGTTTTTAGAACACCAAACAAGACCAAATGTATTTATTTGCTGTATTACTTGGAAAACAGAACTGATACCAAAAAAGTCATCTCTTATCCCCGGTTGCACAAAGTTTTGTCCAACAATCATCAGCTAATAAATGAATAACATTAATGATGATTATTAGTTTTGTTGCACCAAAAAATAGGTTCTTGGTTAATTAACAATTTTTCACAGAATTTAAAAAGAGCACACTTGTTTTTGTGCAACATAAGTAATAATCAGTGAGTAATGAATTGTAACTACCAATTACCTGATTATTGCTTATCAAAGCTGTCTGACATTAGTAGCCTCAGTGGCATAACGGATAGAGCATGAGCCGTTTGTGCAAAAGACTTGGATTCGACATCCGGGCACGCTGAGGCGAGGAACAAATTTATTTCCTTAAAAACATTACAGCACAAACTATAGTTTTACATCTCCCGAAGACACCATAGTGTTTCAGCAAGCAGAATGTGCGCATGCTTCGTTCTTCGGAGGTGACGTAAAGCCTTCAGACCCATGTCCATACCAGGTTGGCACGTTAAAGATCCTTATCATCGTTACAAAAGGAAAGGAGTTTGGCAAAATTTACAGGTTGGTGAGGTGAAACTCTTCCCTGTTGTTGGTGATTGGCCATAGTTGCGGAAAGAGACCGACGGTAGGTAAATAAAAAACAGACAACACAACTGTGCATTAGTATATTAGGAATCCTAATCCTATAGTAATAAATTGCATGAAATTATACATCCTGAACTTTTCTAGTAAATTACTGTATCACCTTTTTCCCAAACTTATTAGGAAAAAATCCACATAGAAATATACTTAATGTTTAGTATGTTATATTGGCTATGCCAATCCTGTACATTGTTTGGCTGGCCCAACCCTGACCTGAATGTGACAGATGACATCGGTCCTGGCCATTGTGCACAAGAATGTCAGGTGACACAGAACATGAACTCCCTCAAGTATCTAGTTTGTACCTATGTAGCGATTTACTTATAACTAACCAAATTATAATATTGAAATCACACTCGCTGTTTTTATTGAAATTAGCACGTACATAACATGGTGTCAGGTGAAAGTCGGTAAACCGATAAGTGACTGCCTGTGTAACTAAAATTATGAACAATTGAGAAATCTCAAGTGAATGTCGAGGTCGAAAGAAAACTAAATGGCTAGTTTCAAACCTCCACGTGGCTTAAATTTGGTGGAAAATTTAAGTGAAAGTTGGAAATCGTTTTATCAAAAATTCTCAATATTTTTAAAAGCCAGTGAAAATGATAAGAAAACTGATGAAACGAAAATTGCAATTCTATTGAACTGTGTTGGAGATGAAAGGATAGAACTTTTTAATACATTCACCCTAGCTGAAGATGATAAAAAAAAAGTTCGATAAAGTCGCAAAGCTTTTGAGAATTACTGTAATCCGAAACAAAACCTTGTTTCTGCTAGACATAAATTTTTCAAACGGTGCCAAACAGAAGGTGAGACTTTTGATCAGTTTTCAACCGATTTAAAACGATTAGCGAAAGTTTGCAATTTTGGAGAGCAAGAAAACAGTCTTATCAGAGACGTTATAATTATAGGTATTTGTTTACGGAAGCAGAGGTTAATTATCGGAATAAAAGATGTAGGAACGAAGCACATGTGTTATGACATAGATAACGGTATATTGATAACGATATTAAAGCACAAAACTTAATACACATAATAATAGTAACAATAATGATATAACAAATGGAATAAGAGAAACTTACTTAGGTATGGTCATCTTTGACTATTAAATAATAACAGTGTTTACATAATTAAATAATCGCGGCGTTATTTTACCTGACTACATTTCAGCAGCTTATTTAAAATGAACGATATATTTTCCGCCTACATTGTAGAACGGTGTTTAAGTTAACTATCTTTTTTTTTTATTACAATGAATCTCCTTTATATTTACCAACAATAACATATTTTGATTCTTAACCTTGCTGACTATGACATTCCTGTCTATATTACAAATTCGTTTGTTATTGCTTATATGCAGAACGTGATAATTTCAATGTCGATCCATACAATGTTGACCTCTAATTCATTGAAATGTTTACCTAACTTCCTTACAGAATTTAACTGACCTACTTGTACTAATTATTTCTGTGTTTTTACTAATTATGTTTTTAAGGCTATTAGGGCCGTTATGAGATATCATCTGTTCTCTTGAACATACTGCCAAGTCAAAAGAATGACAGCTCGCTCTTTGGCTCTGACCTAAATGTTTGATGAACTACTAATACTTTAATAAGTGTAGACAATCTTAGGTATGTTTCCGAACTTAATCGTAAAACTAATAATTTTGGATTCAATCTTACGATATCACCATCATTAAAATGATATAACTATGCATACCACTCTATGAGGGTAATCGTAATAATAAATAAATTAATCTTTTTTAAATATAACCTTACGTGAGATAATCGACATCGCAATAATTACAATTACAATACAATTATGTCTACTACTCTAGGATGGTAGTATAAATCTTAATGATTAATATTTTTTGATACACTCTATGTATCATAATAGAACTAACAATGATTAAAATAATATACTTATATATTCTTGACTTATCCAAAATTTGGGAATTTTCAGCTTGGCAACCATTCTTGACTTGTTGCTGGACCATTTTCTATACAATTCTTTCTTTCCTATCTTCGTTTCTATTGAGACTTTTTCTATTCGTAATACTGCTTGTTTTACTTCTTGTGCTTCTTTCTTCCCTTTTAATAATTTGCTCTCTCTACTTACATTGGTTTTCTTCGCTGCTGATTTGGCTCCAGATCTGAGATTATCTGGATAACTTTTTAAATTCACTCTTTCCTGCTCGTCTTTGGCTTCTTCTATCTTTGGTATTTCTTCACTTATATTTAAATTAAATATTTCTTGCTTGTTTTTGGCTTCTTCTATCCCTGGTATTTCTTTAATTAAATTTAAGTTAAATATTTCTTGCTCGTTCGTTGCTTCTTCAACTTCTGGCATTTCTTTACTTAAATGTAAATTAAACCTTTCATGGTTGCTTCTTGCTTCTTCCACTTCTTGTATTTCTTGTATTTCTTCAATTAAATTTAGATTGAATCTTTCATGATCATTCCTTGACGCTATTTTTACGTAGAATTCTTCAATTGTTGAATTTATTGCTTTTTGGACTTTCTCTGGGAATGCTGTCCGTTCCTTATACTTGCATGTGAAGATTGGTAATTTGTCTGCTGGAAACTGTGCAAAGTGGTCTGTTTGTTTGTTAATTTCTCTTTTCAGCTTGACTATGGCGTTATTATACCATTGGTTTAGCGTCAAATAAGCTTCATCCAGATTTTCTGATTCTGTTATTATTTTTATATCCATTATGTTGTCTTCAATTCTATCCCACTGCTTATCTAAATTTCGTATCATGATTTTATACTTGATAAGTATATCATCATCGTCAATTTTTTTTGCTTCTTCTAATTTCTGGATAAATTGGTTTACCCGTAATTTTAGTTCTCTCGAACGCATTTTTAATTCCTCCATTGCTTCCTTAATTTTAATTTAATTTAATAATTGACTTTGTTACCTTGTGTGATGCTTAGTTTTTCTTTTAATCTTATTCACTAGTTGCCTGTGACCTATATCTTGTCTTTAACCCTGTATTTTTGTCTTTGACCCTGTATCTGCTTTACTGGAACTGACCTTCTTTCGGTACTGCCCTGTATGCTTCTGTTTCTTTGCTATATTGGAACTAACCTTCTTTTTGGCACTGCCCCGGACTCTTCTGTCCTGTTTATTTACTTTATTGGAACTGACCTTCTTCTGGTACTGCCCCGGACTCTTCTGTCCTTCTTATTTACTTTATTGGAACTGACCTTCTTCTGGTACTGCCCCGGACTCTTCTGTCCTGTTTATTTACTTTATTGGAACTGACCTTCTTCTGGTACTGCCCTGGACTCTTCTGTCCTTTTTATTTACTTTATTGGAACTGACCTTCTTCTGGTACTGCCCTGATTATTTTCACTAAAATAAAGGGTATTTGGAGACTTGGGTTAAAGGATATTTGATAAGGTTTAAGTGAGCACTGTATTTTCACTGGCACTGGTTCTTTTTCGTCGAAGGGCCCTGCTCTTCAACTACTCTTGTCTTCGAAGGACCATGTTTTCTTTTACTTCATGGACCATGTTTACGGAAGCGGAGGTTAATTATCGGAATAAAATGTATGAACGAAGCACATATGTTAAAGCACAAACTTCCGATATCATAATAATTAAATAAGAGAAACTTACTTTGACTTTTAAATAATAACAGTGTTTACATAATTAAATAATCGCGGCGTTATTTTACCCGACTATATTTCAGCAGCTTATTTAAAATGAACAATATATTTTCCACCTACATTGTAGAACGGTGTTTAAGTTAACTATCTGTTTTTTTATTACAATGAATCTCCTTTATATTTACCAACAATAACATATTTTGATTCTTAACCTTGCTGACTAGACATTCCTGTCTATATTACAAATTCGTTTGTTATTGCTTATATGCAGAACGTGATAATTTCAATGTCGATCCATACAATGTTGACCTCTAATTCATTGAAATGTTTACCTAACTTCCTTACAGAATTTAACTGACCTACTTGTACTAATTATTTCGGTGTTTTTACTAATTATGTTTTTAAGGCTATTAGGGCCGTTATGATATATCATCTGTTCTCTTGAACAGTATTTGTAACTCTACTTTACAAGAGAGACTCTTACGAGAAAATGAATTAACTATTGAACAAACTATTGCACTTTGCAGAGCTCATGAAGTAAGTAAAGAGCAAGTAAAAGCAATGCATGCCTTATCATTAAATGAGGTACAACAAAAGTACAACTGTAGAAAGTGTGAATTATCTCACACTGCTCGAAACTGCCCAGCTTATGGAAAAACCTGCAATTTTTGTCACATATTACACCATTATCAGTCACACTGCCCAAAAAAATATAAAAAAAAGTTCAGCAATTTTCAGAAAAACTGGACAAGCAAAAATGTTAATGAAGTTGAAAAGAAAGAACAAGATTTGTCATCCAGCAGTGAATGAGAATTTCTTGTTAATCAATTAAAACTAAAGTGTAAAGAAATAAGTGAAACAAAGCAATGGGAACACAAAGTAGCCATAAATGGTAGAGTGGTCAAATTTAAAATTGATACCGGTGCAGAAATTAATGTATTGCCAATGAATGTCTTCAAAAAATTGAATGTACCCTTAGCATTACAACCAACAAAAATATTATAGTAGCATTTGGTGGTTCAAAATTGGATATAGTGGGAACTGCAATGTTACCATGTCAACCAGAAAATAGGAAAGAAGAATTGGTACAGTTTTATGTTGTGAAACTCAAAGCTCATCCAATTTTGAGGCTGAAAACATCACAAAATTTCAAAATAATAAAAAAGTCAAATGAAATCAAAAAGGTGAATAATGAAGAAACACAACTTGTGCAGGGAAATGACAAAGAAAAAATGCAATTTGTTAGCCAGCATTCAGTGGTCTTCCAAGGCTTTAGAAAACTTCCTACTAAATACAAAATCAGTTTAAGTGAAGATGCAGTTCCAGTATCAAGACCACCAAGGAGATCTCCTGAAGTCATCAAAACAAAATTGAAAGAGGTTTTGAAGAGGATGGAAAAAGAAAAAATATTGAAGAAGTAAAGTATCCAACGGATTGGTGCAGTGATTTGGTTATAGTTGAAAAGAAAAATGGAAAAATTCGAGTGTGAATCCAATGGAGCTGAATAAATATGTGAAGCGTGAGTTTTACTCGATTCCTACTATTGAAGAAATTACAGCAAATTTGTCAGGAAAGAACATATTTACTGTTGTTGATATGAAAGATGGGTTTCAGCAGATTGAAATGTCTCCAGAGTCTTCAGATCTATGTACGTTCAACACACCTTTTGGTAAATATAAGTACCTAAGATTACCTTTTGGCCTTTCCAGTAGTCCCGAAGTATTCCAACGAGAGAACATGAAATTGTTTGGACATTCCTGGAGTTCAAGTATTTTTTGATGATATCATAATTTCTGCTGAAGACGCAAAAGAGCATGATATAATTTTAAATAAAGTGATTAAGGTAGCTCTAGATAATAATGTTAAGTTTAATCCTGAGAAATTACAATTTAAAATTAATTCAGTTAAATATTTAGGATTAAAAATTTCAAAAGAAGGAATGCAACCAGATAAGTGGCATAGTGAAGCAATAGTAAAAATACCTGAACCTAAAAATAAAAAAGGAATTCAGAGATTTCTAGGTGTGCTTAATTTTTTGCATAAATTTATTCCCAATTTAAGTACAATCTCATATCCTTTAAGAAAATTGCTGTCAAAAAATGAAAATTTTGAATGGACTCAATTACAGTCTGAATCTTTCAATAGGCTTAAAGATGTTGTGTCTTCTGCTCCAGTGTTCTTTCTTTGATAACAAAGAAAAAATTATCTTGCAAACAGATGCAAGTAACAAAGGTATAGGCGCATGCTTACTGCAAAGCAGTCAATCTGTAGCCTTTGCCTTAATAAATCAGAATGTAACTTTCCGATTATAGAAAATAAACTTCTGGCTATTCTTTTTGCATGTAATAAATTCCATAACTATGTCTATGGTAATCAAATTGAAATCAATACTGATCATAAATCTCTTGTTAATATTCTACATAGTAATAGTTTCAAAAATTCAAGTCGAATTCAAAGAATTAAACTGAAATTAATGAAATATGACTTGACTATTAAATATGTTCCTGGATCTGAAATTTATATTTCTGATTTACTATCAAGGGCCTATATAAAATCAGAACAGTCTGAAGATCCAGAGTTATCTGAGGTTATCCATACCATACAGTAACATGATTACCTCAATTTATCTGTAAGAGACTTGTAAAAGATTAAATCAGAGACTGAACAAGATAAAGATCTAAGTTTAATTGTAAAGTTTGTAAAAACCTATTGGCATAAATTTAATCCCAAAACTACTGATAATACTATACTTAAACATTTCTATAGGATCAAAGATCAATTATACACTAATAGTGGTCTTCTTTTTATAAATAATAAAATTATTATACCTAAAAAATTACAAAATATTTATCTAAGTTTAGTTCATGGAAAAGCACACTTTGGAATTGTTAAGTCTAAACACAGAGCTAGAAAATATTTTTACTGATTCTCAATTAATAATGATATCGAAAAGTATCTAAAAATGTGCTTTACTTGTCAAAAGCATCAACGATGTTGTACTAAGGAACTATTGATTCCACAGAAAATACCAAAATTACTATTTAGAAAAATAGGAATAGGCATTGCTGAATTTGGCCCTAAGATATATCTTATTGTCATTGACTATTTGTCAAAATGGATTGAAGTTTGTGAAGTTAAAAACAAGACTGCAAGCGAGTGTATCAGTGAGCTGATGAAAATTTTTTCAAGTCATGGCTTTCCAAAAACGATTATTACTGATAACAATCCTTTTAATAGTTTGCAATTCAAACATTTCTGTGAACAGAATCAAATAAAAGTTAAGTTTAGAAGTCCCGAATATCCCAAGTCAAATGGACTTGCTGAAAAAGCAGTAGGAATAGCAAAACAGTTAATAAAGAAAACTTCAAGTCAGTTAGTATTATATCAGGCTCTTTTAGAATACCGTACAACACCAGTGGCTGGTACACAATTTTCTCCCAGTGAGATTTTAATGTCACGAACCTTAAATACACACGTCTGTACTAATAAAATATCCTTAGTCCCTAAAATAGTCTATGAAGATGCTTATAACGAACTGAAAAATGTAAGCAACAAAACAATATTACTATGACAAAAATGTTAAATGTAAACCAGAATTTAATAGAGGTCAGAGTGTTGTTGTTCAAAATAATAGAACAAAACTAAGAATCCACGGTCCTATGAAGTTGTAAAATCCAACAACAGCACCCTTGTCCGTAATAGCATACATTTAAGGCCAAATCCTAACCAATATATTGTACCTACAACTGAAAATGATGATATGCCTATTGTACATCCTAATGATAGTGACTTAGTAGACTCCTCCAGAAAAACTGAAAGTGTCAGTGACAGTGTGATCAATCATCAGCCTACAAGTTCTGGTCATCCTAATGATAGCAGCTTAGCAGACTCTACCAGAAAAAGTGAAAGTGTTAGTGACAATGCGATCAATCATCAGCCTACAACAAGTTCTGGTCGAGTAATAAAGATGCCGGAAAAATTGAAGGACTATTTGTTATAGTATTAGTAATGTAAACCCTTTTGCGATAGAGGGGGGGCTGTTTAGTATGTTATATTGGCTATGCCAATCCTGACCTGAATGTGACAGATGACATCGGTCCTGGCCATTGTGCACAAGAATGTCAGGTGACACAGAACATGAACTCCCTCAAGTATCTAGTTTGTACCTATGTAGCGATTTACTTATAACTAACCAAATTATAATATTGAAATCACACTCGCAGTTTTTATTGAAATTAGCACGTACATAATACTTAACACAAAAAATATTTTAGAAAATAATTTAAATGATACGTATTAAGTAGAAGTTTATTTTTGACAGGGTGTTAAGATACTTGAACGATAAAATATCAAAAACGTTTGCATGATCAGAAAACAATATCTTATATTAATTTAATTATTATCGTCTGACCACATCAAAAATTTGAGTCTCATATTTTGGAGAAATAGCGATACGTTTCCGACGATGTGAAAAAGTGAGTATAATAAAATATATATATATATATATATATATATATATATATATATATATATATATATATATATATATATATATATATATATATATATATACTTTTCCATTTAACATTCCAAAGTTGCCACCCGCCATTCAAAATGTGAAGAGGGGGTAAATGTCAATTACCTAAGCAATAATTTTTATTAAAATATTCCAATCGGTTTTTCCGAGCCTTGTAACACTATGAAATCCTCACCATGTATGTTATTCTCTATTTTATTGTTACTGCTTTAATCTTATTTTCAGTATGAAAATGGTAGGGTACCGAGAACACTAGACTGTGAACTAATTGAAGATTTAGTTAATACGTGTGTCCCTGGAGATGATATTACCATAACCGGAGTGATAAAGGTACATTTTTTATTCTTTTGTTTAACACTGCAACTGATATTTTTTTAAAACAGGTTCAAAACACAGGTGACCAATCTGGTAAAAATAAGCAGTCATCAGTTTTCCTCTTATATTTGGATGCTGTGTCCATCATGAATAATAAAAGCCAGAGTCATGGGAGCTATGGAGCTTCTGAAAGAATAACGTTTAATATACGTGACTACTATGCTATACAAGTAAGTTATTAGTATGTTAATCAACGTGCAGTATAATGAAAGCAGTGACTCACAAGAATAATATTAATGAAGTTTTGTTTATCGAATTACTGCCATTCTCATAAATTAATTTATAATTTAGCTAGAGGTTTTTTTTTTGTTCCCTCAGGGCTCGTCCGCGGCCTTGCCGCCCCGATAGCACCGCAACCCTTGGTTGATTGTGCATACCCTTAGTCTTACTCCACCCATTCCAAGATCACTGTGCCTTGAACTAGTCTGCACAGCGATTGGTAGGGTGAAGTTTTATATTGCTCTGTCTCCGGTCTAGAGTGACCGTAGATCAGTTGTCTTTTCCGGTCCAGAGCTATACACTCACACAAGATGTGCTGGGCTGATTCCTCCCCCTCGCCGCAGAGTCTGCATGCGAGGTCCCCTTCGAACCGCCCCATTTTATGCAGGTGTTTCTTGACGGCCATGTGTCCCGTCAAGAGACCTGCTGTGTTTCTGAGCTGTCCTCTGCTAAGGTTTAGCAGCTCCACAGCTCTCTTTGAACTGGGTCCGTCAATTATTGACTTCCCATGTCTGAGCCCTGGACAGTCCGCCCAGTACACCTTGTGTTGGTTTCTGACCCAGGACTTAATGGCTCCCCTGGCAGTGCTCTTTGACACGCCCAGAGCCGGTTCTGGTCCCATAAATGGTTCTGCTGACCCTCTCTTCGCGAGACTGTCAGCTTCTTCATTGCCTTTAACCCCCGAGTGACCCGGCACCCAGATGAGGGTCACCTCATTCTGCCCAGCCAGGTCGCTCGTCTCGTCTCGGCACTCACTCACTCACCAGCCAGGAATTTACCCGTGGGCTACTTAGTGCCTTAAGGGCTGCCTGGCTGTCTGTGGCTATGAGGATCCGCTTGTTGGTGTAGCCCCTCCTCTTGTTCTCCCGCACACAGTGCAGGATGGCGTACATCTCGGCCTGAAACACCGTTGCATGGGCTCCGAGGGAAATACTATGACTTACCCTCGGTCCTTCCGAGTAAACACCTGCCCCCGTCCCACGCTCCCCGCCAGATCCGTCCGTGAACCAGACGAGCGCGTCCCGTGGCATGCCCGGCGTCTCCTCCCGCCATGCCTCGCGATCAGGGATTTCCACTGTAAAGTTGTTTTCCCTGCACATTCGCGGGCTCGCGAAGTCTGACCTCATTTCAAGCATGGGCTCCTTCACGATCTCCTGAATTTTGCAGTGGCCCCTGAAGCCTGGGTTGATAGCTACAGGTTATCAATTTACACTACAGCAATCTCCGCGGGTATTAAAGATAGAGAGATGCCTAAATTAGTAGAATGGTGCAGATGTGGTTCTTGATCTGTAATATTTTCCACAGTTCCGAAGTTATTAGAAGGAAACCAAATTTTGCTTTTGTAGCGAATTTTTCGTAAAACGAAATATTCACTAATGAGGATCTCTCTCTCTCTCTCTCCCTGTGTGTGTGTGTGTGTGTGTGTGTGTGTGTGTGTTTCTATTACTATACTTTTGGCATCGTGTGCGTGCATAGAGCTGAACTATGGCATTCGTTATAACTGTGACATCTTACACAGGGATGTCACAGCAAAATTGGTTATTTCTCAACAAAAATTTGAGGTATTTGGCTTCATTTGATTCTGCCGCCATTAAAAAGCACAAGGGTGCATATGTTTAGCTTAACTCTCAACTTGAATGTCACGTGTGCGTTTTTAGTAGTGTGTAAAGAGATGTCACAGTCTGGTTAAATGCAACATTAAAAATAACCAGCATGTGACATCCTGTACTGATGCGCCCCCTACAGTATACACTTTAGAACTAATAGAGTGTCTCCGTCTCTTTTCATCTTATGTTCCTGGTGCTGTAGATCATTCTAATTAAACGTTTGACATTTTATAGAATAATAATTATCTTTGGTTTAAATTACCACTTTTAATTTTTAAAAAGTTAAATCAGTGTTATAGCAATATTAGATTTGAGAGTAGTTCAATAGTGATTTCAATTTATAATCCGACATTAACTATTCCCTATGCAGATAAATGTATGCAAATGTTTATGAATATAAAGAAAATGAGTCCTTTCGCAGCAGCTGCGATACGGTAGCGAATTTTCTTATGTCCGGTTTGAATATTAAGTAAAACTGTAACACATAAGTAGTACACGTTAATAACGCTTTAGTGTTTCTTTCAGTTTACATAAACATTTCCAGCACAACGCAACTTGTAAAACGCAGCGGTTTACATGCTCGTTTATTACTGCTTTAAAGTGTCTCCGTGGCCTTGCGGGAAAGTCGGTGACTTTCCAATACGGACTCGGGGGTCGACGGTTCGAGACTCACCGGCGGCGAATGATTTTTCAAATCACTGTCGTTGAGATCGAGCTCAAGGTGGTGGGTAGGTTAGTTTAGATGAGCAAAAAGGGTCAGCAATGGCCTAACTGCCAGTAAGCATCTTACCTTTACCTTTTTATTACTGCTCTAAAAGTGTACAAAAAATGGTTAAAAGCAGAAATAAAAATTTATTTACCTATTGTTATTTCGTTTTTTGGAGTATCAGTGACAAAACACTTTAAATATTAAGATACTAAACGTTTTGCTCACCATTCAAACTATTTATGCTTACATAATGTTTTGTATCCATCTCAGGAATTTTGCTTTCACAATAAATAAAATTCCTAATACTGTAATGAAGCGTATATTTTCGGGACAGTCGTAGATATCAAAAGCGACTGTTCGGAAATAAATTTAATACAAATCATACCGATAAAAATATTCTCCGCAGCTTAATTATTTTATTTATTTATCGGTAATATTTTTAACAAACACGCTGTTTCGAATTATCGCTTCAGTATAAAAACATATCTGCCCAAGATAAGGATAAGGTACCTCCACCGATTAGATTTTTCAGCCAGTGGCTGGAGATACAATAACGACTGAAGGCAGAAAGAGTTTGCGACTGGTAGAGTAAGGTCGAAGGTTTTCAAATTTTCATACTTCAGAGATAGTGAATTTTCATACATTTTATCGTAATATCATATCCCTTCGGCGACGTCGAGATCGTGCGTCCGAGACAAGTTCCCTCTCCCCCCGTATCCTAGCACTGTTAGCGTGTTGTAAGCCATTCGAAAAGTGATGCTGTAGTGACACAGACTTTTCAAGTGGGTTACACCCGTCCGTCCTGATTTGATCCTGGTTTAGACGCTGTAGTGACACAAGTAAGCTTAGATCAAACCAGTTCGCGGCAGTATCCCATCACGACCCCATCCCACCGACCTCCTTTTCGTTCTCGACGCCCACAGGTGTCGAAGTATCTCGACTGACACGACATCGGCTTCGCCCGAGGATACGCTATTTGGGCGATTATGTAACGCCCGCCGTGTCAATCCATCAATTACCTGCATCTCCGAGTCGTAAACCACGGTTCTCGGGGTATTCACGGCCGGACCTCTCGACCCAAGGTACAGAGGGCCAAACCGACGCCGGATCCTCCTCCGTGTAATTGACTAATGTCGTCTCGTCCGTCCTCTAAGGTATATTATAAGATATTGGGTAGTACAGTAGGCACTACCAGGATTGTGAACCTTAGCGAATCTTTGTAAATATATAGTTTCTTAATAAACGTTGTAAATGGGATATCTGGTCTTTAAATAAATCTGCTATATCTATATAGAATTTCAGAAGGCCAGGGAATTGTCGGGGTAGCGATTAAAGCCCGCCACCCCGGAGATAACTACACGGGCTGTTACAGCAAAGGCTACCGGACCTTCTCCACAGAGCTACCCAGGCACTCTGATCACACCAGTGGTCGGAGTCCTGTGACGAGGTCGCAGACATCCTCGTAGGGAGTAAACCCTTTCAAAATCTGGCGCCCGGGACCGTTTCCGTAAATACGTTAATCTGTTACACTGTATAATTCACCCCGCAAGTCAGGCCTCGGTACAAAATGGCGCCCGAGCAGGGAGCCGTAACTAGAACGCTGACTGTTCCGTGTTAATACCGTACCGTTCCAATACCGTCCCGTTCCGATATAGTTCCGTTACATATTGGTAAATAAAAAAGCTGACCGTTCTGTATTAATACCGTCCCGTTCCGATATAGTTCCGTTATATATTATTAAATTTAAAAAAAAGCCGTCCGTTCAGTGTTGATACCGTCCCGTTCCGATATAGTTCCGTTACATATTATTAAATTAAAAAAAAAGCCGTCCGTTCCGTGTTAATACCGTCCCGTTCCAATACCGCCCCGTTCCGATATCGCTCCGTTGCTAATTATTAAACAAAAACCGTCACCGTTATGTCCACTCCGCAAGAAAATGTCCCAAACTGGAAGGTACAGTTTGACGGAAACTCCAACCCTGCTGCCTTTCTAGAACGTCTGGAGGAAATACGCGTATATTCAGGCGTCAGCAACGACCGACTACTAACCGCACTGCCACAATGGTTAGATGGGTCAGCCCTGTTGTGGTACCGCAACAACCGGGGCATGTGGAGGCAATGGGAAGATTTCCTGGCGGATTTTCGTCAATTCTACTTCCCAGTGAATTACTTGGTGGATTTAGAAACGGAAATAAGCCGGAGGCTCCAACTACCGGATGAGCCGGTCGTAAGCTACGCCACTGACCTCCAAACACTCATCAGAAGACATGGTAATATGTCCCCGGAAATGGAATTAACATGGCTCAGGAGGAATCTATTATCATAATACCGCCAAATGCTCTGGAATTGTGACATTCCAGATGTCAGAACGCTGATAGAGAAGGTTAAGTCAGTTGAATCCCTCTTTCAAGAATTCAGAGGTAACCAGGGGTTGTCCGGGCCACCCATGAGGCCACAGCCAATTAATACCCCTTACCACTCACCCCCACCGAGACCCGCCGCCAGGGTAACACCGCTGACGTCCGATAGCCAACACCGCAGGTTTTTACCAGTAAACAGCAGAGCTCACCCAAACGATACACAGGGAGCAAACAATATCCGTAGAACAGGGAGATTTGCCCCTACTTGCTGGCGATGTGGCCAACCCGGACACATGAGGGGCCAGTGTCGAGCGCCGGCAGTCAGGTTGTTTTGCTCACGCTGCGGGTGTCCCGACACACTGTCTAGGGATTGCACTTGTGCACCCCGTCAGGGAAACTATTAAGGAACTGCGCCGGACCGAGGACCCCGCAGTTTCCGTCACATGAACCCTCTGAAACAACCGTAGTAATAGACAACCGACCGTTTATATCAATAAACATCGCCGAAGGCAACTTCGAAGCGCTGGTGGACACCGGGGCCACACGCTCGTTCGTGGGTGGCAAGGTGGCTGAGTACTGTCATTCAAAGGGTATCCTTGCGGTATCCATAGGCGACGTGGCCACCCGGCAATGAAGTAAACATAAGACAAGCATACGACCTGGTAATGAAGATTGGCCCGCGGACAATCAGACGCTGTATGCTGTATTTACCTACACTGCCCGTCGATATCCTTTACGGGATGGACATTCTGAAGGAATACGGGTTTGAGGTAGACCTCCGTACTGCTAAGTGCAGACTAGATGGAGAGCCGATACCGCCATCTATCACAGAGTGTACACAGCTCAATGATAGAGAACAAGTAACAACCGAAGGCCCTTCCCTACCACACCTAACCGCCGTCGAACAACAGGAGCTCCAGCGATTCTTAGCTAACAAATTGCCCGCGTTCACGAAAATCAAAGGTCCTACCCACCTAATTCAACACCATATACGGCTGGCTTAGACCACGCCCATTAAGCAGCGGTATAAGCCCCGTAACCCCAAGATGCAAGAGATAATAGATGAAGAAGTGGATAGGATGCTGTCAGAAGGTATCAGGCCCCTGGAGCTCGCCAATCGTGATAGTCCAGAAAAAGGACGGTACCCCACGATTCTGCTTTGATTTCCGTAAAGTAAATGAGGTATCGGTCAAGGACGCGTATCCCCTACCATATATATCCGCCATACTAGATAACTGAGACGAGCCAAGTATATCACCACCCTCGACCTGCGGCAAGGATACTGGCAGATACCGTTGTCGCCGGAGAGTCGACCGATCACGGCGTTCACCGTCCCCGGAAGAGGCTTATTTCAGTTCAGGGTGATGTGTTTCGGGTTACAGTCGGCAAGCGCGACATTCCAACATCTGTTAGACAGGGTTATAACTCCCGATATGGACGACATCGCATTCGCCTATCTAGATGACGTAATTGTCTTGGGAGAGACCTTCGAACAGCACCTGAACAACCTCCGTGAAGTCTTTCGTCGACTCCGGGATGCTAATCTGCAACTGAACCCAGACAAGTGCCACTTTTGCCGCCGTTCCCTCAAATATTTAGGACACGTGGTGAACGAAGAGGGGATACACACCGATCCGGATAAGGTGGCGGCGATCCGAGCTATGCCCCCGCCGAACAACGTTCGTAGCCTACGCAGGTTTTTGGGAGTTTGTTCGTGGTACCGAAGATTCCTGAAGGACTTCTCGCGAGTAACAGCCCCACTAACCAGGCTTCTAAAGAAGAGGGAAAAATGGCGTTGGACCGAACAACAACAGGCGCTTGAGGATCTAAAAACGGGACTTACCGAAGCCCCAGTGTTAGCATGCCCAGACTTTACGAAGCGCTTCACGTTACAAACCGACGCTTCCAACGACGGGCTGGGTATAGCGCTAACACAGAACATGGAGGCTGGGGAGCGAGTAATAGCATATGCCAGCCGCACTTTGACGAGCCCGGAAAAGAATTACTCCGTAACCGAAAAAGAATGTCTGGCCATAGTGTGGGGCATAGAAAAGATGCGGCCGTATTTGGAGGGGTATAGTTTTACCGTAGTAACCGATCATATGTCCCTCCGATGGCTACAGTCGATCCGCAGCCCATCAGGAAGATTGGCACACTGGAGTGTGTTCCTCCAGCAATATTATTTCGACATAAAGTATAGGAAAGGCGCCATGAACCGGGTGGCCGATGCATTATCGCGGAGCGCATTGCCCGCTAGAGATACGCAGGAGTAACATGCATGCTTCAGCCGCGAAGACGCTCAATGTACCTGGTTTAAGAACAAAATGGCCGAAGTGCAGAGGAACCCCGATTTGTTTCCAGACTACCGCGTGGAAGGGGGGAAGCTCTACAGACACTTCTGGGATTCCAACGATTTCGCTGAGCCAGACGCTTACAACCCTCGGAAAATATGTGTCCCCACAAATTTCAGGCCAAAAGTATTAGAACCATGATGCACCCACCGCGGGGCATTTAGGAGTCGCCAAGACCATCGCGCGCATAGCCAGAAACTATTATTGGCCGGGCATGTTCAGGGACAGAGTACGGTACGTACGGCAGTGTGATCATTGACAGAAATATAAGGTGTCGCAGCAACAGCCACCTGGGAAAATGCAGCTGTTTGTCAGCAAGGGACCTTAGGAGGTCGTGAGCATTGACCTGGTAGGACCGCTACCCCGATCCAAGAAGAGCAATAGCTACCTGCTCGTCATGCTCGACAGGTTTACGAAGTGGATAGAAGCGAGACCGTTACGAAAGGCGTCTGCTAAAGCCGTAGCAGACGTACTTTTTGAGCAAGTTATGATGCGCTTCGGGGCCCCAGGAGTCGTCGTTAGCGACAATGGTCCCCAATTCACCGGCCGTATATTCAAGGGGTTACTAAGAGAAATGGGCATCAAGCACCGTCTAACACCCCCGTATACCCCCCAAGCAAATCCCGTGGAGAGAAGCAACCGGACACTGAAGACCATGATATCGCAGTTTTGTGACACTGAACAGGCCAGATGGGACGAGATATTGCCCGAGCTAGTGTTCGCCATAAACACCGCAAAACAGCAGCCAACCGGCTTCTCTCCGGCGTTTCTTAATTTTGGACGGGAACTACCGGCACCGAACATGATACCGACCGCTGAAACACAAGACGAAAGCGACACCGAAGTAGACGCCCCTCAAGTCAAACAACACTTGAACCGCGTGACGAAGCTGCGAGAGACATTCGAACTGGTGAGAATCAATCTCGATAGGGCCTTTTCCCAACAGAGTCGCCATTATAACCTGAGGCGGCGCGAGTGGCGATGCGCCGTAGGCGACCGCGTCCTAAGGCTGGATCGCCCACTTTCCTCAGCACCCCGGGGTTTCGCGGCCAAATTAGCACCAAAATATACGGGTCCGTACACCGTTAGCAAAGTCGTGTCGCATGTGGTTAACGACCTAAAAGGTGCGGGTGATAAGAGATATCGTAATATTCATATCAAAGATCTGAAACCTTACCACCCGCCGTCTCCGTCATTTCCAAACGACACGAGAAGAAACCCCGTCCGCCAAGTGCGTGGTTCCGGGGAACTCCCCCGAGATACAATCACGCCCCAGACAAGTACCCAATACGTAGACGTTACCAGGCGACAGCTGTGTTGGAGGTGTGGGACAGAGGGTCATCGACGCAGCCAATGCCGACAAGAGAGAATCCTCTTCTGCTCCTGATGTGGTCGGGTAGGAGTCCTGTCAAGGAGTTGTCCCTGCGGCCAGGAACCCACGCTGAATTGAGTAATTGGTCACAACACGCATTAACACCCCGCGACTAGTGTCGCATTTATATTAGGCTAAGTTTAATAGTTAGTATGTTAGTATTTTGAGTTGTATTTAGGGGACGGACAGGCAACCGAAAAGAAAATATTTGTACCCAAATAATTTTTTTTGTACGAAGGGGGAGTGTGTAATGAAGCGTATATTTTCGGGACAGTCGTAGATATCAAAAGCGACTGTTCGGAAAAAAATTTAATACAAATCATACCGATAAAAATAATTTCCGCAGTTAAATTATTTTATTTATTTATCATTAATATTTTTAACAAAAACGCTTTTTCGAATTATCGCTTCAATATAAAAACATATATGCCCAAGATAAGGATAAGGTATCTCCACCGATTTGATTTTTCAGCCAGTCGCTGGAGATACAATAACGACTGAAGGCAGAAAGAGTTTGCGACTGGTAGAGTAAGGTCGAAGGTTTTACAGAACAAGTGTTGCGTTAGAGATATAGAGAATTCCACCGTTTAGTCGTAATTAGTTTTGGTAGTTAGGTACCGTCAGTGTAGTACTACACACCGTAAGAATTGGCCTGTTAGGTTGTCCGAATAGGTAAGACCTTTGTCGATTTTATACTACGTAGCGATAGCGAATTTTCATACTGTAAAGATAGCAAATTTTCATACTTCAGAGATAGTGAATTTTCATACATTTTATCGTAATATCGTATCCCTTCGGCGACGTCGAGATCGTGCGTCCGAGACAAGTCCCCTCCCTTCCTGTATCCTAGCACTGTTAGCGTGTTGTAAGCCATTCAAAAAGTGATGCTGTAGTGACACAGACTTTTCAAGTGGGTTACACCCGTCCGTCCTGATTTGATCCTGGTTTAGACGCTGTAGTGACACAAGTAAGCTTAGATCAAACCAGTTCGCGGCAGTATCCCATCACGACCCCATCCCACCGACTTCCTTTTCGTTCTCGACGCCCACAGGTGTCGAAGTATCTCGACTGACACGACATCGGCTTCGCCCGAGGATACGCTATTTGGGCGATTATGTAACGCCCGCCGTGTCAATCCATCTATTACCTGCATCTCCGAGTCGTAAACCACGGTGCTCGGGGTATTCACGGCCGGACCTCTCAACCCAAGGTACAGGGGATCCTCCGTGCAAGTAATTGACTAATCTCGTCTCGTCCGTCCTCTAAGGTACATTATAAGATATTGGGTAGTACAATAGGCACTACCAGGATTGTAAACCTTAGCGAATCTTTGTATATATATATATATATATATATATATATATATATATATATATATATATATATATATATATATATATATATATATATATATATATATATATATATATAGTTTCTTAATAAACGTTGTAAATAGGATATCTGGTCTTTAAATAAATCTGCTATATCTATATAGAATTTCAGAAGGTCAGGGAATTGTCGGGGTAGCGATTAAAGCCCGCCACCCCGGAGGTAACTACACGGCCTGTTACAGCAAAGGCTACCGAACCTTCTCCACAGAGCTACCCAGGCACTCTGATCACACCAGTGGTCGGAGTCCTGTGACGAGGTCGCAGACACCCTCGTAGGGAGTAAACCCTTTCAAAATCTGGCGCCCGGGACCGTTTGCGTAAATACGTTAATCTGTTACACTGTATAATTCACCCCGCAAGTCAGGCCTCGTTACAATACTAAATAGAGATTACATTCACAAGAAGATCTGACATTGTCAAACTGATACAATTATTATTAAAATAAAAATTGCTATGGTAACTCTTTTTGTAGATCTGTGAAAAAATAATTCAAATGGGAAATATTTAGTGATGGTAAAGTTCTTATTAATTCGAAAACGGTTGATTTTAGGTTGAAACGATGAATTACAAAAAGATTAAATTTTAGACAAGGCTTATGCCAGTCATGAGTTCGAGTTGATTCAATCTTATTTGCGGATGTTATGGCAATTTTAATTTTAACACTTATGGCCTATAACTTCTTTAGCGACTGTCTAACTGTCTATGACAGCTGAGTTACGAACTTATTCAAGATATCATTGAAACCTACCGCTGCAAAAAGTTTCACGAGGATCGGACAACTTTTGCATATATATATATATATATATATATATATATATATATATATATATATATATATATATATATATATATACATATACATATACATATACATATACATATACATATACATATACATATACATATACATATACATATACATATACATATACATATACATATACATATACATATACATATACATATACATATACATATACATATACATATACATATACATATACATATACATATACATATACATATACATATACATATACATATACATATACATATACATATACATATACATATACATATACATATACATATACATATACATATACATATACATATACATATACATATACATATACATATACATATACATATACATATACATATACATATACATATACATATACATATACATATACATATACATATACATATACATATATATATATATATATATATATATATATATATATATATATATACTTTCCAAGGCGTTTTGCTGTCCTGGTTGTCAGTTTTTATTAATTTTAGATTCTCCTCATTAACGTGGTGATTATTATCCCAAATATGTCGGGCGACCTAAGATCTATCTATAGTACCATATCTTAATTGTGCTAAATGTTCTTTGAATCTAATTCCAATAGATCTTTTTGTTTGTCCGGCATATTTAAATCTTTACAACTTATTTCATAAATTTCCGACATTTTGGCCGTACTGTCCTTGTCTTTTGGGTTACCTAGCAAGTTTTTAAAGTATTTTCTGTCGAAAATATTAATTACAAATTGTCTTTTTTTTAAATGCTATCTAGACCCCTCATGATTTGAGGTTCAAATGGTAAGCAAACAAGTTTTTTTCGGCTTTCTCTCTTCTAAAACTCGTTGATTCTGCTAACATTTCCCTTGTTTTCTGTTTGTTAATTAATTTTTTCACTAATCAAGCAGTGTATCCGTTATATTCGGCCACAGTCTTTTTTTTTCTCCCACGGGGCTCGTCCGCGGATTTGCCGCCCCGATAGCACTGCAACCTTTGGCTTATTGTGCATGCCCTTAGTCTTTCAACTCCACCCATTCCAAAATCACTGTGCCTTGAACTAGTCTGCACATCGAATGGTAGGGTGAAGTTTTATAATGGTCTGTCTCGGCTCTAGTCTAGTCTTTTGCAGTCCAGAGCTTTACACTTGCACAAGATGTGCTGGGCGAATTCCTCCCCCTCGCCGCAGAGTCTGGATGCGAGGTCCCCCTCGAACCGCCCCAATTTATGCAGGTGTTTCTTGACAGCCATGTGTCCCGTCAAGAGACCTGTTATGTTTCTGAGCTGTCCTCTGCTAAGATTTAGCAGCTCCACAGCTCTCTTTGAAATGGGTTCGTCAATTATTAACTGTCTGTGGTCACGCTTGTTGGTGTAGCCCTCCTCTTGTTCCCACGTTTTTCCATATAGCCGTCTAGTGACCGCTAGGGTCATGACTGCCTTACACAGTATTTTTTCAACGTGACCATTCCAGGTTATCTTAGAGTGCATACGACCTCAAGATATTTTACCTCCCTAGCCATTGGAATGTTCCTACCATATAGAGTGAGAGTTCTGTGGCTCTCCCACTTCCTCCTCATAAACGGTATGACGGTTGCATTCTCAGGGCTCACCCTGAGCCCTTGACCAACCGCCCACCCTTCCACCACTTTCAGTGCTGTCTGCATGCGCTCCCACACTGACTGTGTAACCTTTCCTCCGACTATGATGATATATATTGTAAAAACTTATTCAACTGACTCATTCTTCCTGACTAAAATGAATCTCATTTATATTTACAAAACAATAATACTTATATTGATTCTTAATTAGTTTTACGACCTTCCAAATTGCTGACTGCAACATTCCTGCGTATCTTACTAATTTGCTTTGTTTATTGTTTACATACTGAATGTGATATTTTCAATGTCAATCGATACAACTCTGACCTCTAATTCTTCGCAATATTTACATTCCTTGTTGTAAAGAATTAAATGAACTACTTTTAATTATTATTTTAGTGTTTTTAACAATTATGTTTGTACGTTTATTACGGCCTTTATGAAGACATTACCTGTTCTCTGAACATAGTCTGTTGACAGATGGGATCTACGATCTTTCAACGTGAAGGTTTACGACATGACTGAAACACAGTCTTTTATTTAAAAATTCTACACATAACTGACCACAATTATAAGTATTATATTTCTGATACACATCATGATTATATAATATAGAACAGTCTCTACATTGCAACTCGACTGGTGGCTTTAAGATTCTATACGAATCAAAGTACTCTGCGGTGTCACCATGTTTCTTAACTGCAACCCAATGACTATCAGGCTCCTTGTTGGTTTGTAAATTCATGATGAATGACTCATTCTTACCTAGACGATTTGATGGTAGAGCATCTCACATGTATACACCTCTTAAATATGGGATTTTAATTTTACCAGCAAATTTCACAAGATCTACATTTGTTAGAGGTCTTGCTGGTAAACATATTATTCGTTTTTTGGCTTTTTCAGATACAACCCATAACCGCTATGCTGCTTCTTCAGATACAGACCTTTACCGAGTCTCTTGTATTTTGGTTTTAAACCACTGTCTCTCTTACCCATAGCGATAGCCTCCATTGTTTTGTTGTGATGTTCTTCTTCATCCAGTTTATGTTTGGCTGCCTTAGCATCGTTAACTGCTTTAGCAATACCAGCAGCACCTCCACCCAGAGCAACTAGTGCTGACAAGCCACCAAAAAACAACGGTAACAGTGGAAGGAAGCCTCCGCTCTTAGGTATTGGAATAACTCGACGTTTCTGTACATTCTTACGCCCACCAATTTTTGTAATGATTGCATGAGCGATATCAAACACAGCTTTCTCTGTTGGGATAAGGTTTCTATCTTTTACAACTTCTCCAATCAGACATATTATGTTTTTAAAGGGAACTTTCTTCTTTGGTTTTGTGTTGATTACATCAAGACCCATACCAAGCTTTCTTTTAACTTTCATGGTGTTTGTAACGCTCGAAGCAGCTAACTTTTCACCAAAACTTGCGTCCTTCGACTTGACTCTCTCCCAAGCTCGGTTTTCCAACACTTCGTCGGCTCGATGTCTATCACTTAACTCTTTAGATTGAAAGTAAACGATGTCATGCTCTCGACAAGCACGATCTAGAGGATTGATAACTTGATCACCTCTAGCCAGACGTTCTTTAAGTTTAGTACCCAGACCACAAAACTGATAACCAGGTAACTCAACAGGTAGCTTACTAATAGCTGTGTTTACAAGACCTTCACCCTGTGACACCAACATTTATACTGACTGTACGACTCACATGCATCTCTCTATATATTTATACTTACCGAAAAAATATAGTTTAGTTTAAGTCAAGATGCATACCATCAAACACGCTTCTGCCTTACCTATTACAAATGTAGATGATGCTGTTGATATATCTTCAGAACAACAAGGAAGACATGGTCCTCTCTTTCCAAACACCGTTAGATGTATCATATGTGATCCTAGTGGATGTGGTAAAACAAATGTTATGTTAAGTTTATTGTTTGAACAGAAGGGTTTAAAGTTTGATAACGTGTATGTGTATTCAAAGTCTTAATACTAACCCAAATACAAGATGTTACAAAAGGTGCTGGATGCTGCAGAAGGCGTTGGTTATTATCCATGTAGTGAAAGCGATGAAATATTAGATCCGGTAGATGCCTTGGACAGCTCTGTGTTTATATTCTGTGTTTATGTTCTGATGATGTAGCTTGTGACAAACAAGATAAAATGAGAGCATACTTTAGTATGGGAAGACATAAGAATATTAATTCATTCTATCTCTGTCAAACATTTACTCGAATACCCAAACATCTGATATGTGATAACGCTAACGTTTTGATTCTCTTCAAACAAGATGAAACCAATTTAAAACATGTATACAACGATCATGTGATGGACTTTAAACAATTGAAAAATATATGCTGTCACTGCTGGAAAGACAATAAGTATGGTGTGTTGGTGATTGTAAAAGAAAATGATGTACACAAAGGCAGATATAGAAAAGGATTCGATAGCTATATATTAATCTAATTAGTTACAACCAACGACAACAGCTGTCTAACAGCTGTCATACAGCTGCCTAACAGGACAGACAGCTGTCTAGGTTTGATTGTGAGTGGGCCATACCGGTCCCTCCACTAGGACCCTAAGGTCTATTGTGGCTGTCTAACAGATGTCAGACAGCTAGATATCTAACAACTGTCCAACAGGTGTTGTGTTAGACGGACAGTTGCCCAACAGCTGTCGTGATAGACAATGATAGATAGGTAGACAGACAACCAACTCAAAGCTAGTACACCTTAAACCACCAAAGAGTTTGTATCTCTTCACATGGCAACCAACTAGCAAGTGGTTTACATCAAACCAACAACCAACTTGTTTGAAGCAGATACCTTTAGCAAGATGGAGGTGATGGGTAAACAAGAGAGAAAAATTAAGAAAAAGATTTCACAACTTGCCGAAAACATTTGAAGAAAGCATTTAATGCTTAAGCTTGGCAGAGCTGAGAACGATGAAGCTCTACAACGTTTATATAAACCAATTGTTGAGCCACTAAGTGAAATATCTAAAAGAAGCGGTACTAGAAACCAAACCCAAAGTCAAGTTCCTTGAAGACCATGAAGTTTTTGAAGCTGAACCAGATGTGGTAACAAGTGCAGATGAGGATATCCCAACATTTGAAGAGCTCGAGGAAGGTTTACAAGCTATCACAGCCACACCAGCATACCAAGAATTTTTTGAGCAATATCCTGAAAGAGTTCGATATTATGTAGACAAGTATTTTGTTGAACCATTGAGACTTGCTACTACCGATTAAACGTATGGTGCTTGCTAGGATAAAGATACTGGTAACTGGAGTCTTGGCAACAAACACTTGGACTTTACTGATGATGATATTCAACTGGATAATAGGAGATATCCACAAACACAAGGCCTGCTAGAATTGATATTTATGAAAAACCTAAGGGGTATACTTATGAAGATCTTCAATACTATAAAGATATTCTAGAATCCACTAGTGTTCATAAAGTTAGATACGATCATAATGCACGCACCAAAGGTTGTACCTCGGAAAGGTATATGACTATAATAAATGCACGAGGGCGAAGATCCTCAACTCCTCACGGTTTTGGTTACGACACACATCTTAACGAAAAACAAAAAAATCGAACCTAGAGCTCAAAATGTAAGTGATAGAAAAAGCAGCACTAACAGTAGTAGTATTAGTAGTAGCAGTGGTGGGGAGGCCAATGCCAAGCAAGTAGCCAACCCCAGCAACCATGCTCTACTCTTCCGCGGTTCCGTCGCCAAACCGCCTCGACCTCGAGATGAAGGCCGTGACGGTCTTCAATTGGACGGTACTTACCTGATTCCTCTGCAGAGTCCTCGATCCGAACAATTCTGCTCGAAGACTTCCAAAAGCCTCGCATTCACACGGGTAGTGGTAGGACGTTTCTTCATCCTCGCCGCATTCCTGGCAAATGGGATCCCTCTCTACGCCTATCAATGTGAGGTGTCTTATAAGGGCGCAGTGGCCTGTCAGCACCCCAAGGATGCGGCGAAGCGTAGCTCGACTCCTTCCGAGTAGCCAGACAGCTTTATCTCTGTCCGGCCCCTCCACGAAGTCCCTCGCCTGCCTGCAGCCACCAACCGACCCACAGTGCCTCTCCATTGCTTCCTCGGTCCACCTGTCTAAGGCGACAGAGACTGTCTTCCTACTTATACCTATCGCAGGCTCCGGGCCACAGAACGGCCGCCGGGAACCGAGTCTTGCGAGATTATTCGCCACCTCATACCCCGCTACGCCACAGTGTCCCGGAACCCACACCAGTTGCACCTCCTTTGTCGTGGCTAGTCCTCTGAGGGCGTCAGCGCACTCCTGAACCAGTGGTGACCTGATTCTGGCCGCGCAGACTGCCCGGAGGACCGCCTGGCTATCCGAGCAGATGTACACGCATGTCTCGGGACTCATCTTCACATCCTGTCTATTGGCCACAAACAGGATAGCGTACGCCTCTGTTTCGAATGCCGTGGTGTATGCGCCAAGAGCATAGCTCTCGCGCACCCACAGGCCCTCGATGTATATTCCTGCCCCGGAGGATTGTTGGTCCTCCAGCCACGATCCGTCGGTGAAACAGACCAGGCTTGCGGGCTGGAATGCAACCTCATTTTTCCTCCACTGATCCCTACTGGGGATCCTGAGGGTGTATGGCCTAGTCAACCTAATATCGTCCTCGGCATCCCTCACCTTTATGGCGGAAATCGGAATTTCCTTTTCCACCTCCTTGGCGACTCTTGCATGCCCTATTACTGCTCCCTCTCCGCACCAGTTACCTGAGTCCCGGATTCTAAGATGCGACGCCATAGCCTCCCTTCTGATACAGATGGGAAGCGATGGCAGCATCAACAAGACCTCTAGCGCGGCTGAGGGTGTCGTCCTCATAGCGCCTGTGATACCCAGGATTGCCAGCCTTTGGAGTTTGGCCAGCTTCCTGCTGGTAGTTTGATTCACACCACACCACCAGACCAACGCCCCATAGAGGATTCTCGGCCTGACGATCGCAGTGTAGATCCAATGAAGGATCCGAGGATTAAGTCCCCAGGTCATCCCTATCACACGACGCAGCTGCCAGAGGGTCGCTACTCCCTTCCTCACTACCCGTTCTATTTGCGACCCCCATGTTAGTTTGGGGTCCAGGATCACCCCCAGATATTTGACCTCCCGCACTAAAGCTAAAGGTTTTCCAAACATCACGGGCACCCTGAACCCCTCTACCTGCCTCTTCTTGGTGAATAGGATCATTTCCGTCTTCGCCGGGTTTACGGAGAGTCCCCGCTCACCACACCACCTTTCGATTATGCTACACGCAGCCTGCATACACTCACAGACGACGCCGAGCAATTTGCCGGTGACTAAGACCAGCTCATCATCAGCGTACGCCTGGGCGTAGAAGCCATTCTCAGAGAGCCGCTCCAAGAGGCCGTCCATGACCAGATACCATAGATAAGGCGAGAGGCAGCTGCCCTGAGGACAGCCGCCCGTCACCCCAACGTCCAGCCCTCGGCCCCTCAAGGTCAGCGACACTCTCCTGTCCTCCAGCATGCACGTCACCCAGCTTACTAGGGACCTCGGCGTTCCCCTCTCCTGTAGGGCGGTACAGACCGTATCCGTCCTTGCCTTATCAAAGGCTCCCTCCACATCGAAGAACACAGCTAATGTGCTCTCCCCGTAGTGTAGGGCCCTTTCCACCTTCCGCGTCACAGCGTGGAGCGCCGTCTCCGTCGATTTCCCCCGCTGGTACGCCTGCTGACCTTTGTGGAAGGGATGATCCTTGAGGATCCCTCCCAACATAAACCTATCTACTAACTTTTCCAATGCCTTGAGTAGGAAAGATGTTAGGCTGATTAGCCTGTACGCCTTGGCCAGCGTGTAGTCCTCCCTTCCCGGTTTGGGAATGAAGACCCCCCTAACCCGGCGCCAGGCCTTTGGGACGTAGCCCCACACCAGGCTGGCCCGAAAAACCTCCCTTATGTAGGGAAGCAGTATATCCAGGCCCCTCTGGAGCAGGGCCGGAAAATCCCATCGCAGCCTGCGAATTTGAATGGAGCGAAATCGCTCACCGCCGAGGTTATAGAGCCATTCGGGACTGTCCACCGGCCCGGTTCTGCAGCCTCCGTGACGGCTCCACCGCCCTCAAGGTGAACTTCGGCGAGATGACGCAGAGTCTCCTCACCGGTGCTTGTCCAGCTCCCATCCGGTTTCCTTAAAGATCCTACATTACTACCTAACTCCTGTTTGAGCACTCTTACCAGCCTGGCTGCGTCTGGCAGGGAATTGACTTCCCCGCAGTACGCGCGCCAACCAGCTCGCTTACTCCGGCGTAATTCCTTCTTGAACTCCCTTCTGGCAGTCCTAAACTCGTCCCATGCCGCTTCACCCGGTTCTCGGACGGCTCGGTTTAAGGCCCTCCGAGTCCGCCCGCGTAGTACGGCGAGATCCCTGTTCCACCATCTAACTTTGATGGACGGTTCCCCCCTAAGTGATGACACGGCCTCGTAGGCTGCCATTATTTTTCCTTATAGGGCCTCGACCTCGCTATCTAACGCCTCTATAGAGAGTCTACTCCCCTCTGGGCTCCTTGGCGACCCACCGAGGCTTATTAGATAGGCATCCCAGTCGGTCTTCCTTGGATTTCTCCTGGGGGGAGGACTCTCACGGTCCACATCCAGTTCAAAGCTGATCATACGATGATCAGAAATTGATATGTGTTCCGTCACCCTCCAGCTAGATATATCCTCCGTTATTCCTCTGCTCGCTAACGTAATGTCGATCACCTCCTGTCGGATACGATTGACAAACGTTGGAGCTGTACCTCTATTTAATACCTCTAAGTTCGTTGTAGCCAAGTACTCTAGTAGAGCCTCACCGCGTGGGTTGGTATCCGTGCTGCCCCACAATGTGGTGAGAATTGGCATCGCAGCCTATTATCAGTTGTACGCACCAACTCGACGATACGCACCAACTCCTCCGACGGAGGCAGCTCTCGCCGATCGTAGGGAACAGAAAGGCTGCACATCAGAACCTTAAGCCTAATATTACTCACCTTATACTCCAGGACAGCTGCTGTGACGTCCCTGGACCCGAGCTGCGGCAGCAACATCACGTCCAGATCCCTCGACGCCAGTATGCATGTCCTTGGTTGTTCTTCCTGTGCTTCACCACCAACTAGGATGTTGAAGCCAATTCCTCCAAGCCCTCTCACTTGCTTCCTAAACACATAAGCCTCTTGAATCAACACTACGCCGCCTGGACCGCCTGCGAGGAGCTTTGCTAGCTCCCCAGTGGCATCCCGGCTGTGCTGAAGGTTGATCTGGCCCACCCGCAGCAGCCCCGCGAATTTTAAGCGCGACTTCGCTCAGGCGGAGGCCTCCCCTGGTCGGAGCCCGTCCGTTCGCCCGCCGCAGGCCGGGCGGAGGCGACCGCAGTCCATGTCGGAACTCTGATTACACTCAGAGTCACCAACTCGAAATACAGCCGCCAGCCTTGCCCGTCCAGCTCGCGAGCCACCCCGGGCCCCACCGAAAAGACCAGACGCCATGCCCCAGGTCCTCCTGCCGTCTCCAGGTGCCGCCACTGCTCAACATTGAGCGAGCGGTTCTGGAGCGCAAGCATCCTGACAACATCCTCTAGGTCCACCTCATGACTTCTGACCAGCCGTTGAAGAGCCAACTCAGGGACTCGTCATCCTCGGCGGTCACCAAGAACCACCCCGGATCGACTATCCCAGAGTTGCGGAAGCGGAGCTGCAACGCCCTGTCGGATACCGTCATGGCGTCCAACATCCCCGCCAGCAAGCTCCTCCTTATTGGCTCCGCCTCTTCCGTCAGGACTACGCCACCCCCCCTGTTGGAGGTGATGACTACCTGCATTTCCCTCCTACCCGCCGGACCTGACGTTCCCGAGGGGCCAGGGCCCGCCCTAGCAGCCGGGGTCGCGGCGGCGCTTCGCCCCCGAAGGAGTGGGGACACATTATCCGCTTCCCCCCGGCCGCCGGCGCACACCCGCGGCTGACCCTCTTGGCCCGCCTCTCCGGCGGCGTTTCTTTTTCTGCTCTTGGGCGCTTCGCGTACGTGCCCCCAGTTGACTTGGGCCAGCCTGGCGGCCTCGACCGTGGAGAGCCTGATGGTCCTCCCTGAGTCGGTGGCCGCCTGTCCAGCTTCCGTCCCTGTGGGCTCGGCTGCGCCTCAGACCTCTTTTTCTCCTGCTTCTCTGCCGACCGCCCGGGGGGCGTCACAGGGGTAGAGCCTTTCGGCCCCTCCCCCACACCTCGACCCTCGCCCGGTCCCGTCGGCAGGACAATCGCCTTCACTTCCTTTTCTCTCGCCTCCCGGTGCCGTCGTCGCACCTGCCGCCAGGCCGCCCGATCCGGCAGCTTCCCAGCCCTGACGATCCCTGAGGGTTCACCCGGCTCGGAAGCAGCCCGATCGGCCGCAGAGGCGGAGGCGATTTGCGGCGGCCGCCCGCCTTGCGGGGCCGCGACCGCCGAAGCAGCCTGCGCCTCTGGAGGGCCAACACCCCCCTGACGACGCTGCTGCCTCCGCTCCTCCCTCTCCCGCCTCCTTTTCTGGGCTCTCCACTTCCTTTTCCTTCCGCTTCCTACGCGACTCCTCGTCCTCGGACACTTCCATGTGCCCAGCCAGACTCGCAGCCGACAAAGTTCGCCCCCCGTCGCTCCCCCCGGCAGCAATGTCCCAGGTGGACCCGTACGGTTCCACCCCGGTCGCCCCGCCAGGAGAACGGAGGAGCGTTTCTTCCAGTTCCCTGATGGAACTGCTTGGAGAGACAGAGATCTCTCCACCTACTACCTCCTCGCTTATTTTTGGCACGTTACCTATATCTTTTATATCCTCGTCCATGGTTGCTAGAAAAAATTTGTCTGATGGTGTGCTTATGGTTTGGTGAGCGTATAGATACGGGAGGTCACCCCACCGCCCCCCGGCGCTTCATCCATGATGAGACTTGATTCCGTTAAGAGTGGCTCTGCGGCCACGCCGTGGTGACCCGAAACGTGCAGCTAACCCCCTGTTCCGGAGCTACCCGGTGCTGCTTACACGTTCGAGCATTTTTCGAATGGATGATAGGGCAGCCCCCTACACCGGCCAAGGCAAGGGTGGGCTCCTGTACTGTCCATACGGCGCCAGGTGTGCCGGCCCTGGTTTGCACAGCGCTGCCAGTCCAGAGCACGCTCCGCTCAGAGTCCCTCCTCGGAGTCCGCGCCGAAGGCCGAGAAGCCCAACCCGATCTATGTGTCTCGTGTCTGTGTTTGTATGTGTGTGTGTGATGTATGTGTGAAGGTTTGAGACTTTAGTAGACCATCGGCCCTGGGCGTTATTCCCATTGCCGACAGTCACGCCAGGGGTGGCACATGGAGCCAGTCTCTAGGAGTCCGGTAGCTAGGTCACGCGTTGATCGATCAAGAGAAGGATCAGCGCACGACCAGGCTAAGGGACCACACCCCCCAAGCAGCAGTAACAACTATATGATGCAAAATAACAAACAAATAGAATATGTGTATTGCGATGACATAAATGAGTTGGTTGATAGACTTGGACTTTTAGTGGCTTCTCAAGTTGCTGGTAATAATGCTCATAACAACGAAATTCAGTCCATCATTGAAGATCTGAAGGAAGCTGATGTTATTGCTTAGTAAACCTACATATATACCATACATGCCTGCCTATTGCTTAGTATAAAAATGTCTATCGATAAGTTCGGACGTTCCCAGTCCAATAAACGTTTTAAGTTTAAAATTATTGAAAGAGAGATTTTGCCAAGAACTACAAGCGGTGATTTTGATTTGCAAAACCACAGATGCAACGTCGCTGATCCCGTCGATTCAACAGACGATGTAAATAAAAAAATTGTTAATACATGGATAGATGACTATCACAAGAACAAAGATGAGGTAACACAAAGAATAATTGCCATACTACTAGAAGCTGTGCACAAGCCAGAGTTCGAAGATTTGAAAAACTAATTGGAAAATTAATTGAAAAATTTAACCAAGAACATAACTGCTCAAGTTTTAAAAGATATTGACCTATCAAAGAATAACAAGTTGAAGAAGCTGGGTGAAATAGACAACAAACTTAAAGATTTGCATGACAAGTGGATACTTCTTAATCCAACATCACCATGAAACGCAAAACAGTTGAACCATCTGATGCTAAAAAACAAGTAATAAATGAGTTGCACACACCAGCAAGAATTAATTTTAAACACAGACGTACCATAATCAAAGGTTTGGATGATTTGTGGCAGATTGATTTAGCTGAATTTACAGACTATCATCGAGAAAACTCTGGTTACAAGTACATTTTAGTGGTTATCAATTGTTTTTCAAAGTATGTGTGGACTCGCCCACTTAAAATTTTTTTTAAACTGCTGAAGAGGTGACTAAAGCTATGGCTGATATTTTAGCTAATAGTACAGCTCCTACCAACGTCCAGTCTGATCTTGGTAAGGAGTTTTACAACCCCAAATTTAACGCCTTAATGGAAAAAAAATACATCAATCACTACAGCACTTATAGTGTGAAGAAGGCAGCAATAGTGGAAAGAGTCATACGTACGTTAAAAGAGAAAATATATAAAAACTTTAACTTATTTGGTTCCTACAAATGGTTTAATACACTACCTCATGTCACAGATGCCTACAACTCAACCATTCATCGAACAACTTGTGTAAAACCTAAAGATGTTAATAAGAAAAATGAAGCAACCATTCGTGAACAAGTCTACTCAAATATTAGTGTTTGATCGGAATAAATACAAAGTGGGTGATGTTGTATGTATAAGTAAAGCAGTTTGAAAAGTTATACACCTTGTTGATCAACAGAGTTATTCAAGATTGTTAGTGTCCATTTCACAAATCCAGTAACATACTTTCTTGAAGACATGCAGGGAAAATTCATCAGCGGAGGGTTTTACGAGGAAGAACTACAAAAGACTAAACAAACAGACATCTATCTGGTTGAACGCATCTTGAGGAAGAAACTCTATGTAAAATGGTTGTGCTATGATAAATCTCATAATTCTTGGATAAATTCAGATGATGTTAAATAAGCTTATATTTAATGTATTAATGTACTCAGAATAAAATAAAAGTCTTCGTTAAAATTAATGTGTTTTTATTTTTCCATATGACATATCTACATAGACTAATACAATTAAAAATTATGACGTAAATCAATAATATCCTGAATAAACTTCTCCTGCACTACATCTGCTATATGTAGATCGTTTCTCTTGGCCTTAAGGTATTTTACTTCGGCCTTTATTCTGTTTTCATAGAAATGATTAGATATCCAACAGGCTAAATTTAATATCAAATATTTGCACACATATGTACCAGATATTGAGTTGTTTTCAGCCTGTGTTTCACCAAAGTCCACCAAGTATGTAGCGGTTGTTGTTGTTACTTGAGATGTGACTCTAAATGTGACTTTAAGTTGTTGTTGTAATAAGCAATCGACTCTTTAGTTTTCTTGTTTTCCAACCAATGTCTCAATCTTTTCTCACAACTTTTACACAATTTTGTTGCATTGAAATAACCAGTATTATCATCTATAATTAATTAAAAGTCTCCAAATAAACCATACAAGAAGTTGTCTTTAATTTGCTGGTAACACACATCACTTAATGTGGCCGTGTTAAACACACTACTGAACACTTGGATACTCAAGAACAAGCTGAAGCATGTCTTACTTCTAAGACAACTGAATGTTTAATTAACTTGATAGTGTGTGGCCGACAATTTATATGTTGGCAGCGCTCCGACCTAAAACTATGTTTATTAATATTTATTTCTAACCACATCAGACTCTTCAACATCCATCCGCTCTCGGCTTCTACAAACTCCAAAACTTAGCGTAAATTTCCTCAGTAAATTCTTGATATGTATTTTCAAAATTAGTTGAAACTGTAACATTTTTGTTTTTAGTATTGAATGATTTCATTTCTTTTCTATTTCGGTTTTGGAGTACATATAAGCCAAACAATTCTAGATTCATTTTAATTTTATCATGTTTAGCTAAAGCAGCTTTAATCAGTTGAACCACTTTGTCTTATTGCTTCCATAAACCATCATTTAACATAAAAGTATATTAACATAAATACAGTTAGACATATGAGAAAACCAGTTGATATAAATATAATTTGATGTGAACAGATAAAAATCAGTTAATATGAGAGTCCGCCAACCAGATGTCTCACCACAGGTACCATCCTCAAACAGGAACATAATTTTATAACGCACCACTTTAAATTTGCTTTCGGACATGTTGTACATTAAAAGTTCGATGAACTCATCGTTGTGCAGATGTATTGTTGGAAGACCGGACCATTTCATGCAGTCATCGTCATCAAAACAGATTCACACTTCTACATTTGGTGGTTTGTAAATATAAAACACATTTTGAGAGAGTGCTGTCAGGATGATGAAAGTTGTTTTAAGAGGAACCATTGTATATAACGTGTATTTCTTTGAAACGATCAAGTACTTGCTTCTTTGCAAAGCAAAGCACTCTAACATACAAACTCGGAATGGTGGTTTACAGTCTTTTAACATAATATTTATAAGCTTCACCATTTCATCTTCACATGGTAGCTGTTATTAACACATTTGAGAATATCAGCGACACAGTAGAGGAACTCACTAAGTCGAATATCAAAGTTAAAATTAGTTAGAAGCTTTAATCTTTCGTTGATGCTTTTAATGAGATCTAGTATTTGTTGAACTTTATCTTCGGTTAAATAAAAAGTAACAGAATCATCTGAGATTGATATGCCTTTACTGTTTAGTATTTTAATAGGTTTGACGGTACATATTCCAATATTTTCTGGTTCAATCGTATTACCTTTGGTAAAGTACTCTTCAGCTGCTTTTTCCAGTGTTAAAATAAAATACTCCCATTCCCATGAGCCAGATGAGATTGTTATATTTGCCTCTGATGTGTACGAGTTTGTATTTACAATTTTAATTATCAGAATCAATCCAGCAGCTTTTGATATACCAATTGCGATACTTAAAGATGGATTAATAGTTTACCTTGTTTCCAGCAACATTCTACTTTCTTGTTTAGTCTCATTAATATTCTGTCGTAGAGCTGCATCAATTCGATTCCAATAAAAATATTCACCAAACTCGTTATTAACAGGTCTGAAGACCTCAGGACCATCGTTAACATCTACACCATGTGTGGAATCAGAACTATCATCGCACATCATGTCAATGCAATCACAACTAACTTTCATTTTTACACTCTTTAATATTTGACTCGAACTGAGCTTAGTGTTGTAAAACTGAATCTTAAATAGGTCTTGTTGTTCCCCTTCCATCACTCCCACTGGTTATATTTGCCTGCTGGGTTTACTGTTAAACTTTAAAAATCTATTGCGATCACTAAATACCTTATAATATTTTGCCGTCAGATCTGTAATACACTCCAAAGCATTCAACATGTTCATGCCAGACTTTAACAAACTTTTCTACACTGGCACAACCTTCTTTCTCATATGTATCCCAATCAGCATTAGTTGGAAGAATATCAAAATATTCTTTACAAATTGTATATAACATTTCAGTGACATCTGTACGGTGAAGCTTTCGTGTTAGAAAATGAAAGGATTTACTTTGTTCACCGTGAGACTTGTAATCCTATAGCAGTATACCATATAGATGTTTTCCAAATTTGTGGAGGTCATCACAGCTTGAGAACTCAAAATTTTCATTAAACCCTTGTCTCATCATTTTTACAGCCTCAAGTTTCACTTTATCTGTTGTTGTCGTCGTCTCCATCGTAAAAATATTTCTATTGATTTTTTGTTTCTTCTGGTAAATACCTGAAGAACGGCTTACTCAAATCAGCTCCTGGTTGGTATCAAACGAGTGATCATGCAAAGAGCTGTGTGGAGCAGTAACCAGCTAAATATACGTCACACAATTCAACTATATGTCCACATTCATAATCTTCATCTTCAGACTCGTGTTCATCCATATAAGCTTGTTCTTGTATATTCAGCACTAACTGTCTTAGTGTTGCGATATTATCTTCATGATATATCCTATTTTTCCGACTATACCACAACTCACTGTTATACTGCCTACTGCTACAGACTTCTGTGTGTGACTAAAAGTGAACTCGCTAACAAAACATATTTATGTGCCAGTTCTGACAGGAAATGAGATTATAAACGAGGTCGGCGTGAGTACTAGCCGGAAATGAAGATTGATAATGAGTCTGCTGCGAGGTCTGACAGGAAACGAGAGTTGAAACGAGGTCAGCGTGAATAATTGCCGGAAATGAAAACTGATAATAAGTCTGCTGCGAGTTCTGGCAGGAATATGGCCAGTCTAGCGAGGTCACATACAAGTCTCAACAGGATTTCAGATGTTCCTGTGTGCAGCTAGCCCCTTGCTGCTAGCATCTCGTTGCCATAAACTTGCTTGACATGCTTCCGAGTTCACCTCACAGGGCGGGGCGTCCCTCCCATTGTTTTTAAATAAATATATATATATATATATATATATATATATATATATATATATATATATATATATATATATATATATATATATATATATATAAATAGCCCTAAATATATAAATATTTATAAATATATAAATCTATATAAATATATACAAATAAAGAAATAAATAATAATTATTTTATCTCCCCTCATCGAGCCGAGTAGAATGATACCCCACATGCGTCCTCTTATTTACAAACTCAAAATTTTAAGTTTTCGCATGCGCAATTGCATATTTGAATTCCACTTGTCGAGACGAGTACGGTGATACCCCACACATGGGTGTCTAACTATACAAATAAAAAAGTTGGTTCGCGCCTGCGCTGTCAGCCATATTTTTATGTGTCATTTTCACAAAAATCAAAATGGTGGGCTCTTATTTTGACAGGTTAGTCTCAATGTCTTTTAAAAATTCAAATATCTCAGATATTTCACTTCCGGTCGGCCAGATTGGCCGCCATCTTGGATTACGTCATCTCAGGTTAGAGCTCTTTCTCTCTATCCAACCCGCCACCTTGTTTCGTCATCCGGACGTCACACGCATGCGCAGAGCTGTGTGGTGGATGTGGCGGGGGGTTTTCTCGACCTCCAGTCTTGATCCGTCATGTTTAGCTATAAGCAGTGTCACCTCGTGCAGGATGCGGCTCTTCACCGCACATGACGGTCTTGGGGAAAGCTCATGTTGTTGTTTTCGCTTCCTCAGCTTGCCCCCTGGAGTCCTTTGGCCCCCCGACTCCTCGATCCTTGGGAAAGACCTTACTACAATACTAAAATTCAACTTTCTAAGTTTATACAAAAATTGAGTTATTCAAATTTGCAACATTTAATAAATATTCACTACATAACGCACTTGCTGCGTCCCGAACTTTTATGTGATTAGTCACTCTGCATAGTGTATTTATTGTTTTTATAACTAATCAATTTAAATTTTAGAAAATTCATGCCGAGCCAAATTTGTTTCGTTTTTTGGTCCATTCACTTTGTCCAAACATTTATGGTCATGAAGTAGTGAAATGTGGATTATTGCTTGCACTTTTTGGCGGTACAGGAGGAGAAAGCTTGAGAGGTGAATCCCATGTTTTGTTAGTTGGTGATCCTGGTTTAGGAAAGTCACAGATGCTGCAGGCTTGTACAAATGTAGCTCCTAGAGGTATGGATTATTGTGATTTTGTGTCTATTTTTATTTATAGTTTATTATATATATATATATATATATATATATATATATATATATATATATATATATATATATATATATATATATATATATATATATATATATATATATATATATTTACATCAGGTGTTTACGTTTGTGGAAATACAAGCACAAGCTCAGGCTTAACAGTGACAATGATAAGAGAAACTGGTGGAGAATATGCTCTAGAAGCTGGTGCATTGATGTTGGCTGATCAAGGTTGTTGCTGTATAGATGAATTCGACAAAATGCCAACACAACATGCTGTAAGTTTATTTTTTATATTTGTATATATTATAGTATAGCTTATACAGTTTGTAACATAAGGGAAATTTTCTTGTATGTTTTTTTTGAAAAATCCAGTAAAGAAATAAGCTTTTCCAAAATTCCACTTTTTACTTTTTTGCATCATTTAACCTAAAAAAGGTTTAGCCGCTGTAAGTATGTTATTATAGGAACCAAGTGCCTTTATAGCAGCTTGGGTATCTATATTTTTATCGATTTGTGTGTGTAATAGTTTTGTATAATCTCCCTCGCACACATCTTGATGGCAGACACATCTGCCTGGTGTATGGTTGCATACTTTCACAGACAAGATATGAATGAATATACTTTCCAAAATATAATAAAAGTCTGGACGCAGCAAGTGCGTTATGGCAGCGAATTTTCGTAAAATTGTTTTTTAATGGCAAATATGCCTTGTTTTTAAAACAAGGACATTTGGTTAGCAGTATAACCTATATAGGGGGTGGAGCCTCTTTAGCCTTTCTTCGCACAGCCTTTGTTCAGTGTGGATCTTAGCTCCTAGACTCATTAAGACTGCGTCCTCGTGGCACCCCTGGAATGACTCTGCAATGGGTGAAACCCCCAGGGCTGATGGTCTACTAAAGTCTCGCTCTCACACACACACACACACACACACACACACACAACACATACACAACACACATATATCGGGTTAGGGGTGCCTCTGGCTTCTGCATGGACTTCGAGTGGAGCCTGCTCTGGGTTGGCAGCGCTGTGCAAACCAGGTCCGGCACGCCTGGCACCGTTTGGACAGTACAGGGTCATCCTTGCCTTGGCCGACGTAGGGGGCTGCCCTATCAACCATTCGAAAAGTGCTCAGCAGTACCAAGTAGCTCCAGAACAGGGGGTTAGCTGCACGTTTCAGGTCGTCATGGATCATAATCCATAGTAACCATGAATAGATGTCTAAAAGAAGAAGATGGTAACGTGCCAAAAACCAGTGTAAAGGTAGAAAGTAGAGAGATCCCTGTCTCTTCAAGTAGTTCCTGTAGGGAACTTGAGGAAACGCTCCTCCGCTCTCCCAACGTAGGGTTTGAGGTGGAACCGTACAGTTCCACCGGGGACACTGCTGTTGTGGGGAGCGACGAGAGGTTGGCTTCGTCAATCCCGTGGACGTGACCATGGGAGGGGCCAAGGGAGAGGAGTCACGGAGGGATCGAAAGAGGGAAAAAAAGAAGGTGGCTGGCCCAGAAAAGAAGGTGGGAGGGGAAGGAGTTGAGGCAGCGGTGTTGTCGGGAGGGTGTCAACCCTTCAGAGACGCGAGCTACTTCGGCAACAGTGGCTTCACAGGGTGTGCAGCCGCAGATCCCCTTTGTCTCTACTGCTGGTCGGGTTGTTTCTGAGCCGCGTGATTCCTCTGGGATCGTCGAGACTAAGAGACCGCCCGATCAGGCAGCCTGGCGACGGATGCGACGACACCACCGCGAGGCAAGAGCTAAGGTCGGAAAAGCGATTTTCCTGCCGGCGAGACCGGGCAGGGGACGCAGCGTGAGAGGGGAACCAGAAGGCTCTACCCCTGTGGCATTTCCCGGGTGGTCGGTTGAGGGTCAAAGAAAGGAGAAGGCGCAGCCGCGCCCACAGGGACGAAAGCTGGTCAGGCGGCTAATAACGCAAGGGGTACCATCAGTCCCTCTAACGTTGGAGCCGCCAGGCCGGCCCAAGTCAGCTGGGGCGAGTACTGTAAGAGCCCTAGGGCAGAAAAGAAGACATCACCGAAGCGGCTGGCCAAGAGAGAGCCATGGGTGTGCGCCGGTGACTGGGGGGGGGGGGGGGGGAGAGTCTATTGTGTTCCTGCCCTTACGAGGGATGGTACGCTGCCGCGACCCTGGTCCTGGTGCGGGCCCTGGTCCTTCGGGAATGGTCGATCTGGTGGGCAGGCGGGACATGCAGGTGGTCATCACCTCTAACTGGGTGGATGGCGTGGTCCTGGCGGAACAGGCCGAACCAATAAGGAGGAGTTTGGTTGTGGGTATGTTGGGCGCCATATCGGCATCCGATATAGGAAGCATGTTAGAGGTTTTGAAGGAATTGGCTTCAACAACCTCGTTGGTGGTGAGGCTGGAGGAGAACAACCTAGGACCTGTATACTGCCTTCAAAGGATCTAGACATAGTATTGCTGCCGCAGCTTGGATCCAGGGACGTCACAGCAGCTATCCTAGAATATAAGGTGAGTAATATTAGACTTAAGGTTATGTTGTGCAGTCTTTATGTTCCCTCTAATCGGTTGGGGGTACCTCCCTCAGAGGATTTGGTGGGTGCTGTCGATTTTCGCGAGGGATCATAGACTACATTTTATAATAGGCTGTGATGCTAATTCTCACCACAGGCTGTGGGACAGCACAAACACCAACCCATGTGGTGAGGCTCTGCTAGAGTATTTTGCTACAACGAACCTAGGGATATTAAATAGAGGTACAGCTCCAACGTTCATCAATCGTATCCGTCAGGAGGTGAGGAATCTGGAGGGGTTCAGGGCGCCGGTAATGTTTGGAAAAGCTTTAGCTTTAGTGCGGGAGGTCAAATATCTGGGGTTGGTTCTGGACTCCAAACTATCATGGGGGTCGCACATAGAACGAGTAGTGAGGAAGGTAGTAGCGACCCTGTGGCAGCTGGGTTGTGTGATAGGGAGGACCTGGGGACTTAATCCTCGGATCCTTCATTGAATTTACACTGTGATGCGGTGGTCTGGTGTGAAACAAACTGCTACCCGGAAGTTGGCCAAACTTACAAAAAATGATTTGTAAGGAAACACTAAAAACATATCTGCAAAAACCTTTCAAATTCCGCCACTATTTGAGAGTACCTGTATACGGCAGCTGGTTTCATTGAGGAGTAATGCTAACTAAAGGCTCTCTAAATGCGTAATTTCCATGGGGCTCCGCTATCTGGTGATAGGAACGGCGTATCACAATTTGTGATATGTGTCTTACATATGTGCCAAAAACGTGAAAATTTGCAAAACAATGGAAAAAAAATCAAAAACGAAATAAGTAAAAAATGAACGATATCCGTTTTTTTTTTTGCCTTACAAACATACATTATAATTGGATGGAAAATAGAAAAATTCAGTAACATAAGGGGTGTTCTATAAAAAATAAAGTATATATCACCACCATATGGGCCACCATCTGATTGTCAAAAATAGGTTTATAAGATGGAGCTCGAGACACCCTATAACTAGCGTATCTAATTTTTTCTCATATCTTTTATAATAATGTATATATTGAGATTTACCGTAAAAATGCGTTACTCTGTGTAAGTCCAGTCAAGCCTATGGATGTGACCATGGGAGGGGCCAAGGGAGAGGAGTCACGGAGGCAACGAAAGAGGGAAAAGAAAAGGAGGTGGAGAGCCCAGAGAAGAAGGCGAGAGAGGGAGGAGTTGAGGCAGCGGTGTCATTAGGAGGGTGTCAACCCTTCAGAGGCGCGAGCTGCTTCGGCAACGGTGGCTTCACAAAATATGCAGCCGCAGATCCCTTCTGTCTCTACTGCTGGTCGGGTTGTTTCTGAGCCGGGTGATTCCTCTGGGATCGTCGAGGCTGAGAGACCGCCCGATCAGGCAGCCCGGCGACGGGTGCGACAACGGCACCGCGACGCAAAAGCTAAGGTCAGAAAAGAGGTTGTCCCGCCGACGTGACAGGGCGGGGGAGACGGCGTGGGAGGGATGCCGAAAGGCTCTACCCCTGTGGCGATTCCCGGGCGGTCGTTTGAGGGTCAAAGAAAGGAGAAGGCGCAGCCTGGCCGACAGGGACGACAGCTGGTCAGGTGGCCAGTAACACAAGGGGCTCCCCAACGTTGGGGTAGCCAGGCCGGCCCAAGTCAGCTGAGGGCGCGTACTCTAAGCGCCCTAGGGCAGAAAAGGAGACACTATTGCAGAGGCTGGCCAAGAGAGTTAGCCGTGGGTGTGCGTCGGCGACTAGGGGGGTAGGGGCTAATCTGTCCCCACCTTTGTGAGAGGGGGACGCTGCTGCGCCCTGGTCTCTGGTGCGGGCCCTGGTCCTTTAGGAATGGTCGATCCGGTGGGCAGGCGGGACATGCAGGTGGTCATCACCTCTAACTGGGTGGATGGCGTGGCCCTGGCGGAAGAGGCCGAGCCAATAAGAAGTAGTGTGGTTGCAGGGGTCCATATAATTTATCATAAAAGAAGGATATAGTACAGGAAAGAGATATTAAAATAATGTGTAATACCGACAAATATATTGTATATTTATTTCAACTGCAAGGCACCCTCCGAAATGTGATTGTACGGGATACGGGTACTAACTTCGTCCACTGTTAAAATATTTGCCTAGCATAATATTGATGCGAAACGAGAAATGGTAATACCGGAAAGATCTATTACAGGCAAAATTCTATCACAATATTTTTCTAGGCAGAGAAAGATACACTAAATGCGTTCTACTGTAAACAGATAATACGAGAGAAAAACAGATGTGGTACAGCATACTGTGTAGGATGTAACGTAAGTTGTATCGAGAAATGCCTAGTACAGTAATAGCATGGTGAAAGAAGTTTGTATTAAAAAAAATTTACATTACAGGAATAAAGCATCAAGCATCCTTTCATATTACAGGCTGTTCATGCTCGTTGTTCTGTCACTTTTAAATTCAAATGTCGCGCGCTACACTGACATAGAGTAAGTGTTACTAATGGTTTCCGCCAGAAGACCAGAGAGGGGGAAGAAGAATGAGAGAAGGGAGAGAAGCTTGCATCCCTCTGCCACTTGTTTTTGAGTCCTTGAAGAGGCAAGAGGTCTCGAGAAAGCGAATTGCTTTCAACCCCTTGAAGAGACACGAGGTCTCTAAATATCCATTTTGTTTGTAAGTCCTTTGGGAGACACGAGGTCCCTAGAGGTGTTGTGTGTGAATACAGAAAAACGAAGCTTATGTTCCTGCATTATTGGAGAATAAAGGTAGGTAACTTTGCTTATTGTCAGTGCCCTATTTGTTCTGTTTTTTTTTGTTATTCATTATAAAATAAATACACGTGGTATTTACATTTGGCCCATCGACCGGATTTTTATAGTTGTTTTGTTTTGTTATTAGTTGATACAGTCCATTTTTTGAAGTAATTTTACTTGTTTCCTTTAGTCTAGTAAATTTGTAATTGTTTATTGCCGTGTTGAGTCATTTAATTTCAAGGTGACGTTATTGCTTGTATATAACTAGGTACATACTCGAATTGCATATTGTTGAAATCACGTTTGCATATTGTTTAAATCGCGTTTAGGAATTTTTTTGCGTTGAACAATGGAGTTGATTCAGCTAAAAAATAAGCGCGAAAGCGTTTATAGACGAGTAGAAGCCATATTGCACGTGGCTCAACAGGTCAAAATAGACGCAGTAGTGGATTTAGATAGGTTGAATAGATTTGAGGTTCGTTTTGAGGCGTTGAATGAGTTGGTCAATCTATTTGATTCATTGCATTTGGACATCGTGTCGGTAGTTGATCGATCAGAGTTGGAGAGCGAGCATGAAATGCAGAACAAATTCGATGAACTGCAATACTCTATAAAAACTATCTATCGAGAACTGAGAGGTTATGCAAATAAAGCCGCTGAGAATCAAGCTCGATCCGTTTTTCACGGTAGTTCGAAATCGAGTCGAGCATCGAGTAAGTTGCGGTGTTCTGTCAAATCATCGAACGCTCGATCTCTCAGTGAAAAGGAAGTAACGAACGCAAACGCGATTATGTCAACTTCAAATTTAAACAGACATTTGAGGTTACCGAAAATCGAAATGCCAAAATTCGATGGAAATTGGAAAAACTGGCCAACCTTTTATGATCTGTTTAAAACAATGATTCATGAGAACGAATCATTGTCAGATATTGAAAAGTTCCAATATTTGAGTGCTTCGTTAGTAAAGGATGCAGCTGGCCTAATCAAGAATTTACCGCTAACGGGAAGCAATTATGGGATTGCATTCAAGTATCTGGTCTCAAGGTATCACAATACCCGGGTTTTGTTGACCAATTATTGGCAGGGTATTGTACAGGCCCCCAAAGCAAATAGTGAATCTGCTTCTTCCCTACGAACGTTGTTGTCTGTATTCAGTGAAAATTTGGAAGCGTTGAAGCAGTTTGAACATGACATGTGGGATTTCACTAAATTCAACATGTTGCTGCAAAAGGTGGATATGAGTCTTAAGCAAAAATTTGAGCTTGAGTTTTGCGAATCGGACATTCCCAGTTTTAGTAGTTTATGTAGATTCTTGGAAAAGCAGTGTAAAGCAATGGAGACAACTGCCTTAACTTCCAATTATGTGACTAATAGAAGGCAGCATGTTTCAGCAACCACTGCTAGGCCCGCTTCGTCCTTTGTTACCAGCACAAAGCTTGTATGTGCTTATTGTAAGGAGGAGCACCCCATGCTCAAGTGTGATGGATTTCTATCTTTATCCTCTCATAAACGGTATACGTTCGCAAAAAAGAATAATCTTTGTTTTAACTGTTTATCAAACTCGCATGCCAGCAGGGAGTGCAAGTCATCAAGTTGTCGTGTATGTAATAAACACCATCATACATTATTGCACTTCCCAAAAGCACCGGCATCGGGAGATGAGAGTGACTCAAACAAGCCACCTGTGGAAGAGCCACAAGGTGCAGAGCAATTGCGTGTGTTGGCAAGTGTGGTAAAAAGGGAACAGTCCGTGTTACTGGCAACTATAATGCTATTAGTACGAGATAAAAATGGAAAGGTTAGGAGATGTCGAGCTCTCCTGGATTGTGCGAGTGAGGCTAATTTCATTTCGCAGCAGTGTGTTGAAAAATTGGGGCTCAACACCTCATCTCGTTCAGTGATGGTTCAAGGCTTGAACCAAATGAGCTCGCTTGCTAGCCAAGGCACTCTCAAATGTCGAGTAGAGTCCATTTATGAGCCAACAAAGTTAGAGTTGGACATGATTGTGATTCCGAACATTTGTTCCAAGATCCCTTCTGCTAAAATTGAGCAGTGCCACTGGCAACATATTCAGAACTTAGAGTTGGCAGATTCAGAGTTTGGTATACCAGGGGACATTGAAATTTTGTTGGGTACTGACGTTTATGCTCATGTGGTTAGACCTGGAATAAAGAGAGGGCCTCGAGGTGCACCAGTGGCCATCAATACTGTTTTTGGTTGGGTGCTTATGGGCAGTGTAGAACAGTCAAAGTCTCATTCTGTTGTGAATAGTTTATGCACGTTGGTCGACTTGGATCATACCTTGAAACAGTTTTGGAGCTTGGAACAGGTACCACAAGGTTTAGTTATGTCTCCGGAAGATAAAAAATGTGAGGAAATCTTCAAGAAGACTCAGCACCGAAATAGTGCTGGGAGATATATTTTAAATATGCCCTTTCGTGAGGGTACTCCGTGTTTGGGAGAATCTTTCAGTGTTGCATTGAGGCGGTTTTACTCCCTGGAAGCACGTCTTAGTAGGGATCCAGCGTTGCACAAGTCCTATTCGGAGTTTATCAGGGATTATTATGAGTCTGGCCATATGTCTCTGGTATCAGATGTAGCTGTGGAACCATCTGATGCATACTATATTCCCCATCATTGTGTGTTGCGTCCTCACAGCCTTTCGACCAAACTGCGGGTGGTATTTGATGCTAGTTCCAAAAGTACGAATGGTGTATCTCTGAACGATACGTTGTTAGTGGGAGCGAAGTTGCAGACAGATATTGCCACTGTGTTGTTGAAATTTCGCTCAAACAAAATTGCATTTACTGCTGACATTCGGCAAATGTATCGACAAATTGTGGTTGTAGATAATCATAGGGATTATCAAAGAATTCTCTGGAGGTTCTCAAAGGGGGAACCTGTACAGAAATATCGCCTTAATACTGTCACATATGGGGTCTCCTCAAGCCCACACATGGCAATCCGAACAATGATGCAGCTTTGTGATGATGAGGAATCATCTTTTCCATTGGCAGCAAAGCTAGTTCGGTCCGATCTCTATGTGGATGATGTAGTCAGTGGAGTCGACTCATTGTCAGAGGCTTTTGAGTTGCAACGGCAATTGATTGGGTTGTTTGCTAAGGGGGGTTTTGAATTGAAGAAGTGGGCCAGCAATAATTCGAAACTGTTGTCCACAGTATCAGCTGATAGTCAGCAACCTCGATCGTTAGATTTAAATGATCCATCAGTGTTGAAAATTTTAGGATTGCAGTGGTGTCCCATAGGTGATACATTCTCTTTTAATGTTGAACCTATTGATCGTCCGTGCACAAAACGAAATCTTCTTTCGGAATTGGCAAGAATTTATGACCCCCTGGGTTTTTTGTCTCCTGTTACCCTGTTGGCAAAATATCTTATGCAGTGCTTGTGGGAGCAAAAAGTGGGATGGGATGATAAGCCCTCAAAGGATATTGTTGGTCAGTGGTCTCAGTATAAATCACAACTCAGTGCGCTAGCAGGTTTATCAATTCCCAGAGGCGTAAAACACGATAATATCATCAGTACAGAACTCCATGGGTTCTGTGATGCATCGGAGCGAGGGTATGCTGCAGTTGTTTACTTAAGACAAGTATCAGAGGAGGGTCAAGTTTGGATCAATTTTCTGTGTGCCAAGTCCAAGGTATCACCTTTAAAAAGAATATCGATTCCACGTCTCGAATTGTGTGGGTGTTTATTGTTGGCAAAGCTTCTGGAATTTGTGTGTCGGGTGTATGAAGGTCGTTTTGAGTTTAACTCTATGTATGCTTGGTCAGACTCTATGGTGGCACTTGCCTGGATAAAATCATCTTCCAATAGGTGGAAGACCTTTATTGGGAATCGAGTAGCAAGCATACAAGAGAAGATTCCTCCAGAGTCATGGCATCACGTAAGTGGACAAGAAAACCCAGCTGATTGTGCATCGAGAGGCATGTTACCTTCTGGGTTTTGTGAGCATCCACTATGGTGGGCGGGACCCGCCTGGCTAAAATTGGCAAGAGAAAATTGGCCCAAGTCGTTGCGTTTTGAGCCGCCAGAAGAGTGCCTGGCGGAGCAACGAACTCTCCCCGTACTAGTTACTTTGGCAAATGAGGAGTGGCTCAGTAAACTTTTGAATCGCTTTTCGCATCTACGGAAAATTCAGGGTGTTGTTGTATATTGTCAGCGGTTTGTGCGAAATTGTAGGGTGTCTCCATCTGACCGAACTACTGCATCTCTGACAGCCACCGAATTACAGGAGGCGCTTCATATGCTTATCAAATGTGCTCAAGGTGAAGTATTTCAAAGGGAAATAGCATCCTTGGTTAAAGGTGAGAGGTGTGCGAGGGCAATAAATAAGTTAGCCCCCTTTCTGGATACAGAGGGTATCCTCAGGGTGGGCGGTCGCCTTCGTCAAGCTGATGTTCCAGTTGAAGTGAAACACCCTATATTGTTGCCCCGCTCACATCGTCTCACCGAGTTAATCATTGCACACACACACCATGTCAATCTTCATCCTGGTCCTCGCACATTGCTTCATTTGCTTTCGCAACAGTTTTGGATTTTGTCCCCTCGGAGAGCTATTCATCATGTTTTGTCAAGGTGCTATCGTTGCTTTCGAGTGAATCCTACTCCCATGGCACCGATGATGTCTGATTTGCCAGTTGCCAGGGTTTCTCAGTTGAAGCCGTTTTCACACAGCGGAGTTGATTTTGCAGGTCCAGTTTTTGTGACACAGGGCAGATATCGAGGTGTCCGAAAGGTGAAAGCATATATTTGTTTGTTTGTGTGCATGGCAACGAAGGCCCTCCATTTGGAAGTAGTGTCTGATCTTTCAGCTGAAGCCTTCTTGGCAGCTCTTCGGAGGTTTGTGGCTCGCAGAGGAAGATGTGACAATTTGTATAGCGATAGAGGTACCAACTTCGTCGGCTCAAATAAGCAGCTCTTAAACTATGCAAAGGGGGCAGCAGATGCTTGTACCATTGAGTGGCATTTCAACCCCCCATCAGCTCCGCATTTTGGAGGTCTGTGGGAGGCAGGAGTGCGCTCAGTCAAGACTCATTTGCGAAGGGTGATCGGTTTGCAGATTCTGACCTTTGAGGAAATGTCCACGTTGCTTGCTCAAGTGGAATCAGTTTTGAATTCTCGACCATTGTGTAGTGCGAGTACTGATCCAAATGATCTGTTAGCCCTATCCCCAGGACATTTTCTTACAATGGAACCGTTAGGTGCTCCTCCTGATGCTGATTTGACTTTGTTAAGTATGAATCGCTTGTCACGCTGGCAGCTGGTGCAAAGGATCCACCAGGACTTTTGGCGCCGCTGGAAGAACGAATACCTGCATACACTGCAGCAGCGTGGTAAGTGGGATACTGTGCAAACGTCCCCCCCGATCGGAGCTTTAGTTGTGATTAAAGATGAGACTTCGTCACCTCTTGTTTGGAAGCTCGGACGCATTATGCAACTATACCCAGGCCGTGATGGTATAGCTCGGGTAGCTCAAGTTCGCACTAGTAGTGGCACTTTTGATAGGCCTCTGACGAAGTTATGTCTGTTGCCATCGCAGTAATACGTCTGCCTTGAAATTTTTTGTACAGTTAATTATAAATCCAATAGCTTCAGTTTTTTGTTTTTTGTGCTTATTGTAAATTTTTGTTTTGTTTGTTTATTTGAGAAACAATATAATTGTGAAAATAAATCCTTATTTTGGTGGGCGGAATGTTCATGCTCGTTGTTCTGTCACTTTTAAATTCAAATGTCGCGCGCTACACTGACATAGAGTAAGTGTTACTAATGGTTTCCGCCAGAAGACCAGAGAGGGGGAAGAAGAATGAGAGAAGGGAGAGAAGCTTGCATCCCTCTGCCACTTGTTTTTGAGTCCTTGAAGAGGCAAGAGGTCTCGAGAAAGCGAATTGCTTTCAACCCCTTGAAGAGACACGAGGTCTCTAAATATCCATTTTGTTTGTAAGTCCTTTGGGAGACACGAGGTCCCTAGAGGTGTTGTGTGTGAATACAGAAAAACGAAGCTTATGTTCCTGCATTATTGGAGAATAAAGGTAGGTAACTTTGCTTATTGTCAGTGCCCTATTTGTTCTGTTTTTTTTTGTTATTCATTATAAAATAAATACACGTGGTATTTACACAGGCCAACTGAACAATCTATAATCCAATGTACCTGGCACTCCGCTGTGTTGCCGCTGTTCATATTTTTTCCCGACCATGGAAAATCTTTTACTCCCTGTAACTTTATATGTTTAAGTAATATGTATAATATTAAGCAAAATGTATTCGCACCACCAGTTCTAATATAATGATTATTAAATATTACTTAAAAAAGCTATAGTTATAAAAATGGTAATTGGATATTTCAGGAAACTTTATATATGTATGATAACTATTATGATCTCCAAAAGAGATATCATACATAATATCGGGTAGTACATGTTCACATATGCACAATAAGCCAAAGGCTGCGGTGCTATCGGGGCGGCCAAGACGCGGACGAGCCCTAAGGGAAAAAAACATGTTTACATAAAATCAATGAAAATGTGTACAAAGAGACACCCAGCGTCATTTTTTATTATACTTACTTTTTTTTACATCGTCCGAAACGTATCGCTATTTCTACAAAAGATGATATTCAATTTTTGATGTGGTCAGACGATAATAATGAAATTCATATAAGAAATTGTTTTCTAATCATGCAAACGTTTTTGATTATTTTATCGTTCAAGTATCTTATCATGACCCTGTCAAAAATAAACTTCCACTTAATGCGTATCATTTAAATTATTTTCTAAAACATTTTTCATATGTTAAGTCTATTTCTATGTGGATTTTTTCCTAATAAATTTGAGAAAATGTTGATACAGTAATTTACTAGAAAAGTTGAAGATGTATAATTTCATGCAATTTATTACTATATGATTAGGATTCCTAATAGACTAATGCACAGTTGTGTTGTGTGTTTTTTATTTACCTACCGTCGGTCTCTTTCCGCGACTATGGCCAATCACCAACAACAGGGAAGAGTTTCACCTCACCAACCTGTACATATTGCCAAACTCCTTTCTTTTTGTAACGAGGATAGGAGGTGCCAACATGGTATGGACACGGGTCTGAAGGCATTAAGTCACGTCCGAAGAATGGAGCATGCTCACATTCAGCTTGCTGAAACACTATGGTGGCTTCGGGAGATGTAAAACTATAGTTTGTGCTCTAATGTTTTTAAGGAAATAAATATGTTCCTCGCCTCAGCGCGCCCGGATGTCGAATCCAAGCCTTTTGCACAAACGGCTCATGCTCTATCCGTTATGGCACTGAGGCTACTAATGTGAGACAACTTTGATAAACAATAATCAGATAATTGGTAGTTACAACTCATTACTCACTGATTATTACTTATGTTGCACCAAAATAAGTGTGCTCTTTTTTAATTCTGTGAAAAATTGTTAATTAACCAATAACATGTTTTTTGGTGCAACAAAACTAATAATCATCATTAATTTTATTCTTTTATTAGTTGATGATTGTTGGACAAAACTTTGTGCAACCGGGGATAAGAGATGACTTTTTTGGTATCACTTCTGTTTTCCAAGTAATACAGCAAATAAATACATTTGGTCTTGTTTGGTGTTCCAAAAACAATTTCAATCATAGTATAGTATTTGAATGAAACTACGTGAAATAAGTGACGATTTTTTAGGAAGTAAAAGTGCGAGGTGGTCGGTATTTGTCATTTTAGAAATATCGATCACATGAATGTAGCCCTTTTTTGTGTTTTTTTTTTCAGTCACAAACACACACCGAAAATTGTACTATATTAATAATATAAAATATATAAAATAAATGTACGTGTAACTATATGTCAGTATTCTTTAAACATATTTATGGAAATGCATATAAATATGTCTCTGCACACATGCGTGCGTGTGTGTGCATGATGTGCGTTTTTGGATCAGAAAAAAAAATGCTTGTTTTAATTTTAGAGCCATATAGACCACTATGGCTAAATACGTAAAGAATTAATAACATGCCCAGGGAAAAAATTTGCAGAGCAACTTTTTCAAAATATGTACTTATATCTTTCGATATAATAATTATTTGACTACGTAATATTCTTATTATTGAAATTTGTATTGAGAGACTTAATAAGTAGTAATTTTTTTTAGTTAGTTTTATTAACAATACTAATTGACATGAGTCACTTCAAATTGATCACTGTTTAATATTTATTGGAACACGTATTTGGTATCAGAGTGGAGATCTGAGTAAAACAGATTATTTTTCTTTGGAAACAAAATTTTCTTGTATTTTATCTAAATTTTTCTGAAAGGACTCTAAGAATTATAATACTATTAACCTTGCAGTTTCTTGTTATTAAGTAAAAGTTAAACTGACTAGTTTATAGAAAAAAATCTCTGGACACAGCAAGTGCGTTATGGTAGCGAATTTTCTTTAAAATATTTTCAGTAGCAAATGTCTTTCTTTGATGAAAGCAGGTGTTGATGCAAGTTTGTATATATTTTTGAATTTGAAATTGCCGCCAGACATTTAGGGATTGCTGCTCGCCGTGGTTGGCACCACTGAGAGGAGGAGAGGGGGCAGATTTTGTGACAGCCTCTCTCTCTCTCTCTCGCGACGTAAACCAGCGTCACTGCGTTAGAATCAGTCGTCCTGAAAACTGCTAGTACTCCAGACTAGGGATGTGCTCCAGATTTTCTGGTCTAATTTTCTTGTTACATAATTTATTGCCTCATTTGGGGTGAAGATAGTCGCCCGACCTCCAAAGAAGACCCTAAAACCCACGTGAAGATACAGTCCATTACACAGGTGAGTGCATCTCTTATTTGTCTGGTATAATTTAAAATCTAACTTTATTGTAAACAATTCCTCTTTATTATTTCGTAATATCTTGCAACAACATTTTGGTCCATCGAAGCCGATGCTTGTTTGATTAGAATTGACACTTGTGGGTGTTCATATCGTGAATTTATGCACACGTGTTTGGCGGTTTTGTTGTTAAAAATCGTAATTTATAGCCTCCAGGGTTTGGTTAGAACACGTGTTCGGGTCGGCAAATCCGTGTTAGTGTAATTGTTTTGCTTGTTTAATTTGTTTTACGGCCTTTTAGCGTCAAAATTGTTTTGTTTTTCAGTGTCTCGCAATCGGCGATTTTCGAGCTCTGTTACTTGTTTGAAACGTGTTTTTTTCGACGTGAAACACGTGGTTATCATCCGATTGGGTTCAGGTTATATCAGTCTTTTCTAGTTTGCCTTTTCGTTTTTTGTCATTTTTGAAATGGAGGTGGAAAAGTTGATAAATAAACGTAACTCTGTTATGAATCGAGTGCAACACCTATCAAGGTTTGCATTAGACGCCAAGGCTGAACCCACAAAAAGGAATGAATTTAGAATCAGATACCAAGGTCTTAACGATTCTGTAAATTTGTTTGATTCTTTACATCTGGACATCGTGTCTTTAATGAAGGATAAGGATAATTTGGCTTTACAATCGGAGATTCAGACAGACTTCGACAACATACAGTACAGCATCAAGTCAATCTATTTTGAAATTTGTGGTAAGGTTACTGCTGATGCTGCCGATGTAGCTAAGTCGCTCGATAATGAGGCTCACTCTGATAGTGGAACAGGTGGCAGACGTAATGTTCGATTGCCTAAGATCGATATTCCGAAATTTGACGGGGCGATTGGTCAGTGGCCACGTTTTTTCGATTTGTTTAGGACTCTGATTCATGAAAATGACACTTTGTCAGATATTGAGCGTTTCCAGTATCTTCTTGCTTCCTTGACAAAAGAACCAGCTTCAATAGTTCAAAACCTACCCCTCATTTCGGATAATTACCAAGTGGCATATAATTCGCTAGTTTCAAGGTATGAAAATAAACGTGTGTTGCTTACGAATTACTGGTTAGCTCTTCTTAATGCTCCGAAGGTGTCAGGCGATTCATCTCGAGATTTAAGGAATTTGTTGACAACATTTACTGAAAACGTATGTGCGTTAGATTTATATCAAGAGCAGCAGTATGATTTGTGGGACTTTACGAAATTCAATTTCCTTTTGCAAAAGTTAGATTCCTCTATCCGAAAGCAATTTGAAATACAGTTTGGTGACTGTGAGGTCCCCACGTACTCGCACCTTAGTGATTTTTTAGAAAAACAGTGCAAGGCTCTTGAAACATCTGCGCTAACCGTAGCACCGGTCTCAGTGAAGAAGGGTCCTCAAATGTTGAAAGGGAAACAGTTCGTGCAGCCGAAACCAACCACTTCTTTGGTGACTAGTGTTAGTAAGTCAGATTCATCAATTTCTTGTGTGTGTTGCCAGGGGGAACACTCATTGACGAAATGTGACAAGTTCTTAGAAATGTCTCCTAAGGATCGTCATACCTTAGTGAAGAGGAAAAGTCTGTGCTATAATTGTCTGGCTGGGTCTCACAAACTCGCAGGGTGTACCTCGAAATTTAATTGTCGTGTTTGTACTAGGAAACATCACACATATTTGCATTTTACATCAAGCTCTGGTCAGACTGATACACAAACATGTGAGCAAGGTGATAACAGACCCGACCAAGTAACCGGTCAAGTCGTATTGACAAGCACGCTTCCCAGCTTCCCTGTTGTATTATTTGCCACATGTAAAGTGGATGTGTGTGATGCTTATGGGGTGTATCATAGATGTCGTGTGCTGCTCGATTGTGCAAGTCAGGCAAATTTCATTACGCAGCGCCTTGTAAGCAAACTTTCTCTGTCGAAGTCACATGCTTCTGTTCCAATTCAGGGGATAAATCAGATGGCCACCGTTACTGATTTGGGGGTTACTTCATTTAGGTTGAGACCTCGGGACAAACCTAATCCTAGTTTCGATATCGATGCTATTGTGGTTCCCAGAATCTGCGACAAGGCACCTTCAACGGACGTACAATCATATGTCTGGAATCACATCAAAGACCTTGCTTTAGCGGATGATACTTTTGGTCAGCCAGGGGACATTGATATTTTATTGGGTGCTGATATATATGCAATGGCATTGTTACCGGGACTTAGAAAGGGTAAGGATCAGGAACCTACTGCTATCAATACAGTGTTTGGTTGGGTAATCTTGGGTAGTGTACCAGCCCAATCGAATTTAGTGGTTGATTCCTTTTGTACGTCGGTCGATGTTTCTCTGGACAAAACTCTCAGACAATTTTGGGAATTGGAGCAAGTGCCTCAGTGCACATTAGCGAGTCCGGAAGATGCCCTGTGTGAGAAGATCTTCCAGGACACTCATTCACGTGACTCTAATGGTAGATATGTCGTGGGCCTGCCATTTCGTGATGGGATGCCAGATCTGGGTGAGTCACATTCCATGGCATTGAGACGGCTTCATGCTCTAGAGAGACGATTGTCCAAAGAGTCAGATATCCGTAGAAAGTATGTGGCTTTCATGTGTGAGTATCTGAGCGATGGGCACATGTCTCCTGGGTCGTGTAAGGTATCACATCCTAGTGCCGTCTACTACATCCCTCATCATTGTATCTTGAAACCCGAAAGTACCACTACAAAGTTACGGGTGGTGTTCGACGCCAGTGCTAAGACCTCAAATGGCGTCTCGCTCAACAACACCCTATTGGTTGGACCCAAGTTGCAGCAGGATATTGTGACAGTCCTGTTGAATTTTCGGGCTCATCGAGTCGCCTTTACTGCAGACATTAAGCAAATGTTTCTGCAAGTATTGGTGGCAGAGGAGCATAGGGACTTCCAGCGCATTCTTTGGCGGTTTTCCAATTCTGAGCCAGTGCAAGAGTTCAGACTCAATACAGTGTCCTTTGGTGTTGCTTCTAGCCCCTATCTTGCCATTAGGACCCTCTTACAGGTGGCAACAGATTTAGGTGGTAAATATCCTCTTGCAGCAGACGTCATAAGGTCTGACACGTACGTGGATGACATAGTAACTAGTGTGCCAGATTCCAATTCTGCAATTGAAGTGAAATCTCAACTGATAGGAATGCTCGGAGAGGCTGGATTTGAGTTGCGAAAATGGGCAAGCAATGATCCCGAATTTCTTGCGTCTCTCCCCAGTAGTCATCAGCAATCTCTGTGTTTCGACTCTGATGACTTAGTGTCTGTCAAGATTTTAGGACGACAGTGGTGTCCAATGACTGACTGCTTCTCGTACAAGGTACATCCAATTGAACGCAAATGCACCAAGCGTAACATACTGTCAAAGCTTGCTAGAATCTTTGATCCTTTGGGTTTCTTGTCTCCCCTCACCCTCTCTGCGAAGCAGCTGATGCAGTTCCTGTGGCAGCTAGGCATTTCGTGGGATGAAAAACCACCACTAGAAGTCGAATCCAGGTGGGACACATACAAATCGCAACTTTCTTGTTTGTCATCGTTGTCAATTCCGCGGTATGTGTCTGCTGAAGGTACTACTTCTTCTACATTGCATGGATTCTCGGATGCGTCTGAGCTTGGTTATGGGGCCGTAATTTATCTTCGTGTTGTATCCGCCAGCGGAGCCATAAAGATATCTCTCTTGTGTGCTAAGTCTCGTGTCTCCCCACTAAAAAAAGTATCAGTACCCCGATTGGAGCTTTGTGCAGCAGCCTTGTTAGCAGAGTTGATGGAGTTCGTTCAGGTTACATACCGAAAGACTATTTCTATTGATAATATATTTTGCTGGTCTGATTCCACAGTTGCCATTCAGTGGATTAAGTCATCTCCCCATCGATGGAAAACGTTTGTGGCCAATAGAGTGGCGCTCATACAAGAAAAGGTACCCCCTGGTTGCTTGTCACATGTTTCGGGGTTAATCAACCCTGCAGATTGTGCATCGCGCGGACTTACTCCTAATGAGCTTCTCAATCACCCGCTATGGTGGACGGGTCCGGCTTTCTTGTCCGAACCATCCGATACATGGATTAGCGCAGAATCTTTAGGTGAAGACTCTGATGTCATGATGTCGGAGCAGAGGCAAGTTGTGTGCATGACAAAGGTTGTTTCGTGTGATTGGCCGCTGAATTTGTTAGAAGGGTATTCTTCGCTGAGGAAAATTCAAGGTATCATTGCTTACAGTATGAGGTTTGTCAAAAATCTGAAATTACCCCGGAAGGACAGAATTTCGGGCGCATTGAGTGAGGCGGAGCTTTACACTGCACTGACTTTTCTTGTTAAAGCAGTACAAAGGTTGGCGTTTGAGAGGGAAATGCGTGACATTGAGCATGGTCGACCTTGTGTAAAGTCTATCCGTAGGCTGGCCCCATTTGTGGATAGGGATGGTGTTCTCAGGGTGGGCGGTAGACTTAGATGCTCGGACTTGTCGTTTGATGCAAAGCATCCCATGCTTCTGCCACGTTCACACTTGCTCACTGACTTGGTGATTCGTAGTGTCCATCAGAAACACTTACATCCTGGACCTCGTACCTTGCAGTATTTGTTGTCACAAAATTTTTGGATTCTTTCGGCCCGCCGGGCAATTAATAGTGTGCTTGGGCAATGTTATCGTTGTTTCCGTGTTCGCCCGGTAACTTTGACACCTGTAATGGGGGATCTTCCTCCAGTAAGAGTTTCTCAGCTGAAACCATTCTCTCACACTGGAATTGATTTTGCCGGTCCATTTCTCGTTACCCAGGGAAGATATCGTGGTGTCAGAAGTGCGAAGGCATATGTGTGTATTTTTGTTTGCATGACCACAAAGGCTGTGCATATTGAATCGGTATCAGACCTCACCTCGGAGGCTTTTCTTGCTGCTTTTCGGCGCTTTGTGGCTCGAAGAGGTCGTTGTGACAATGTCTACAGTGACTGCGGCACTAATTTTGTCGGGGCCAACCGATTGTTGGTTTCATACGCACATCAGGTGACTGATTCCTTGTCAATTGAGTGGCATTGGAATCCCCCATCAGCGCCGCACTTTGGAGGACTGTGGGAAGCAGGGGTTCGTTCCATTAAAACTCACTTGCGTCGTGTTGTTGGCACACAGGTTCTGACATTCGAGGAACTGACCACTGTTCTGGCACAGATTGAAGCAGTTCTTAATTCCCGACCGCTCTGTAGTCTTAGTACAGACCCCAATGACATGACATCGCTTTCCCCTGCGCACTTCTTGACCATGGAGCCTCTTTGTGCCCCACCTGACCCAGACGTGACTGATGTCAAACTTACCAGACTTTCTCGTTGGCAACTTGTTTCCAGAATGCATCAAGATTTTTGGAAACGCTGGAAAAGTGAATATTTGCACACCTTGCAGCAGCGCAATAAGTGGTCTACCCCCCAAGAAGCTCCTTCGATTGGTACTCTCGTTGTCATCAAAGATGAGACAGTGTCTCCGCTTGTGTGGAAGTTAGGGCGCATATTGAAACTCTATCCGGGTCGTGATGGCGTTGCCCGTGTCGCTCAAGTACGAACAAGCACAAGTATTTTAGATCGTCCTATGACCAAGCTGTGCCCTTTACCTTCGCAGTAAACGGCCAGTACGCATCTCCCATTTGTATAGTTAGTTATAGTGTGTATCTACCAATTTAATTTAATCTTTGCATTTTTTAATCGGAAATAAGTAGTCCTTATTTGGTGGGCGGAATGTTGATGCAAGTTTGTATATATTTTTGAATTTGAAATTGCCGCCAGACATTTAGGGATTGCTGCTCGCCGTGGTTGGCACCACTGAGAGGAGGAGAGGGGGCAGATTTTGTGACAGCCTCTCTCTCTCTCTCTCTCGCGACATAAACCAGCGTCACTGCGTTAGAATCAGTCGTCAAGCAGGCATCAAACTTGGTTGCCTATATAGTAGAAACAATGTACCATATTTCATTAAAATAAATTTATTGTTTGAAAATATACAAATATTTTTCAAAAGTCTAGATGCAGCAAATGTGTTTTGGAAGTGAATTTCCATAAAAATGTTTTTAATAGTAAATGCGAGCAGGCATCAATCTGATTACCGGTATAGCCTATGTGGTAGAAACAATGTACTATATTTTATCAAAATTACTTATGGTTTGAAAATATACAAAAATTTTCCGAAAATAAACCTAAATGTTGGTTTTCTATCCAACAAAGCTTACGTTAATAGCAAAAATTAAGTTATTGAAATTTGAAGGATTGAATGAAAATTCGGTAAATTTGCAGATTAGCTCCCGAACGCTTTTCAACAAATTGTTTTCAGAAACATTACTAGGACCCCACCTGGATGCACAAACCACAAGAATTTTTTTTGTTCACACCCCCCAAGGAAGTTATGGGACTGGGAGTGAATAGGGGTGGTGTGCGGGGTAGGCAGGGTTTAAGGGGGTGTGGCTTCAAGATGTGAAAAAGAAAGCTTTCAAGCCCGCTTTATTCGAATTTTCTGCTCATATTTCCTTTTTACTACCTACCCCGCTCATCACCCCTACTCACTCCTGGTCCCGTAACTTCCTTGGGGGGTGTGAACAAGACATTTTTCTTGGGGTTTGTGGATCCATGGGGGGGGGGTGTGGAAGGTTTCTGAAAACAGTTTTTTGAAAAACGTTCGGGAGCTGAGCTAAACTACAAATTTACCGAAAATTCGCTACCAAAACGCACTTACTGCGTCCTGTTTTTTTTTCTTACAAACGCATCATATTTCGATAAAAAATGCAAAAATGCATTAACGCATTTGTTCTAAAAAAATTAGCTAAACAAAATTATGCACCCCTACTCACCTCCTTACCTAAATAAAGAGGTCTTTACAGGAAGTTTATAGATTTTTCTTAAATAATAAAAACATTTTAGTTAGACATATGTTTATTATAATTTTTTAAACAATAATTTTACATAAAAACATTTTAGTTTGACATGTTTATTATAATTTTTACAAAGTACAATAATTTTACAAAAAACCACCTCCTGACAAAAAATAATTATCTTATAAAAGACTAATTAGCACACAAAATTTAAAAACCGTTCTTCATAAATCCGCAGTCTATGACTTTTATCAAGAATGTAGTTAATGGTTTCAGCAGTTTTGTTTATTCAACGAAGAAATCCATCACGATCCCTTGCATATTGCTCCCATTTGCCAATTCTTGCTTGACGATGTGCAAAATTCCAAACTGTAATATATTTTACTTGATTGCGTGATTCATTAAAAGTAACGTGCATCTTCATATTCAATGTTGATTGTAAAATGAAAAGGGGCTGTATCTGTTGAATACTTTCAAATTCGTATACTGATATACCAGCTCCATTACTGAACTGACATTTTCTGAATTGCCTGTCGTAGACACTTCATTTAAAATAAACTGACCAACATCAATGTTGGAATTGACACTGTCGATCAAGGTATCGAAATACTTGGAAAATTCTTCTTTCTTGAGCATATCTACTTTATAGTTGATTAAGGATGCCAGTTCAAATAATTTGTTAAGTTTCCATGGCTAAATAGACTCCATTACCATATTTATCTTCCACTTTTATGATTTTTATATCTCTGAACCATTCAAAATTATTATAAATGAAGACTTTAGTGGTTGAAAAGTTTCACCACTCATATAAAAATAGTTAGTTACTATGCCTTGGTGCTTCAGGAACTCATTCCATTCAGACTCATTTAAAAACACACTATCACCTTTCAAAGCTTTAATTATCACCAAAGGTTGAAAATTAAATTCGTAAGCTAGTGCACAGCATACATATTTTGATTTGGATGGGTTGAGATGATATTGTTTCTCATTAATTGTAACAAAATTATTTTTCTTAGCTGATTTTTCAGAAATTGCTTGGTTAGCTGGCTGGCAATTATTGTAGTTATTCATTGTTTATTAAAAGTTTAAGAACTACCTATAATAAACATGTTCTTCAACTTATAGTAGTTCCCCTTTCAAAAGTATTGAAGGGAGGGGGATATCCTTGAGTTGCTGCAGATTTATGAGAACAATTTAAGAATAACTCTAATATACAATCGTGAAGTATTTAGTCACAATCATAATTAAACGTAATAAAAACATATTAGGAATAAATTATTTATTCTCACATTTTGTTTCTTTTCAAACAATACATTAAATTTAGATATAATGCAAGTAATGTAAGTACACAAAAAAAAATGTAAAAAAACCTTATTGAGACCATTCATACAAACAACTTAAAGTTTCAATATAATCTTTAAATTTTGTTGAAGGCCATTTGGCCATACAGGGTCCTTCTTCCCACCCTAAATTATCACCACCTTTCAACCCCTTCTCAATATTTTTTGTTAACCATGCATGAACTTGTTTATGTTCATCATTATTATTTGGCTCAAAGTGAAATTCAATATTAAATTGTTTAACTACACCCATTATACATTTTAAAAGTTTAACATCGGCAAAATGGGCAACATTGCAAATAGTTTCATCGATTAATGAATCAATTTTCCTAGATTTTGAGGAAATATTTGTTGCTTGATATTTTTCATCAAAATTTTTCAAATCTCCACATGTTAATAAAGTAAACAAATAGTATTTTTCACAAATCGGTGAAGTGATGTGATTGTCACCAAGTAAATCGTTCAATTCCAAAATACTTAAAAACTCATGGCCACCATGCTTCACTACTTCAATCACATCATCTATAAACTTATCCAACTTTAATTTTTGTTCCACCAATAATGAAATTAAATTATTGCTGCAAACTTCACTATCAACTATATAACGAAAAGCTGCATCTGGAACGGCTATTTTATTTAAAATAGCTACAGCAACTGGCAAATTTTCTACACAAGCATTTCTAGTAATTATATATCGCAAAGTACGTTTACAAATTGTTTGTGTTTCACCACATAAGCGAGAGAAAAGTTCTGAATATAAGTATTGACTCATGTTTAGAGTTAAAGTAACTGACAAGCTAACATTAAATGCCACTTATATATTTTACCCCCCTTCCATAAAATCTATTGCCAAATGTCGCTTTCAGCAACCTCTTTCATTACTTGAATAAGACGATCTAATCTTTCGTCAGCTGATAGACTTGCTAATCGTATATCTATATGCCCCCAAGCCAAAGTGGCACTTGATGAAGGGATGAAGTATCGTTTATCATCTTTATTAGATAATGCGACCTTACGTATAAGGTTGGTAAAAATCTGATGAAATTCTGATTTAAAGATATACATTACACAATGTACGGTTGAACATTCTCCATCCACAATTGCTTTATAATGTTTAAGTTCTAACTGCTTTTTAATGCTAGACTTATTTATTCCTTTTGCCTTCTTTGAAATTGTCTCTGGAGTGTTAATGCAATATGCTTTTGCAGAAGTACCGTAATAGGATTCTAACACTTTCCCACCATATTCATCCTTCATTTTTCCTATAGTCGATAAGTTTTTTGGAATATTGTGTATATTATTTAGGCTATAATTAGAAGTATCATATTTATCAAGGTGCTGTTTCATATCTTCATAAAAATTTTCAGTTTCAACATAAACTATTAAAGGATCCGTATCAGTATATAAAAGAGATATATTATCACCATATAATGGTTTTAAAAATCCATAAAAACATCATAGAGTATAGTTTTTGATATATCTAGTATTGAAAATCCAACATAAATAGGTTTGTTATATTCAATATATGTTTTTTGCATTTGAATAGCTACTAAATTGTCACAAAATATTCTTGATTCTTTAAAATGGGGTCTGCTTATATAATTTCCGGCACCATTTCTTTTAACATTTTTTTCAAACTGTGTTGCAAGCTTTATATTTACACGGTTTTCAACATTTTCCATTGTTTTTCCAAATATACAATTTATTTTCAATTTAAAACTACGACGCTCAAAGTCATTCTTGGCAGAATTTCGCAACTTTGTATTCAACTCTATGTATGGTTTAAGCCATGCCGATTGAGAAAATTGTATACCTCTGTGAATTTTTATTAATTTAAGACCATACTTTAGACATTGTTTTAAATTTCTATAATGTAAAATATACTTTTCTTTATTTTGCAAATTTGGAATTAATTTTCGACTTTTGCTACCATGTGGTTTATAATTTTCCGGACAAAATGGTAGGTCATTATGACAGTCATGTAAATATGTAGGATATTCAAGATCAACTTCCAAAACATAACCCGTCTCAGCATCGTCTGGAATATTTGAAACAGTATTATGTAAAGATTCAATTTCCTCTTGCGAGAGCCAATGAAAATTCCCCGTGGGAAGTTTCTGGCTCATCACGAAGCCATACATGGATGTAATATCTAAGTTCATTATGAATGAGTTTTGCCTTGAGGGATCATAATTTGGAAGAAATTTATTGTTGGCGATAGCTTTTCGTCGAATGCAAGTACTCACACCACCTCGAATACCCTTTTAAAAAAAATGCAGTATATCAATATCAGTTAATAGCTCTAATTCAACTTTTGTGTATCGTAACATTGCATCCCAACTTAAGCCTGGAGCTGTGTAGTAGTGGGCCGGGTCAAGTTTGTAAGTTTTGAGACATAAGTCCCTATAGTTTTCAAAAACATCGGCAAGCAATAGAACATCAGATATTAAGTAGAAGTCAAAGTAGTATCCTAAAGTTTTACAATCTAAAACATGCCATGCATTGCAAGCCCTATCATAATCTTCTTGAGATGCTTCTTCATTTCGAAGTTCGTCAAAAAACTTATCTTTACTTGGTAAAAATGTTTCATGAAATTTTAAAAATTCGGTTACATATGTGTAAGGAAAAACTCCTTTCCGCCTCATAATAGAGAACTTTTGATCATCAGAAAAGAATTTACGTACTTCACGACATTGTGGCGAATCTAAGTTTGAAGCCAATTCATCTAATGAAGCGGATAAAAATTGATACGAGTCTAAAAATTTCTTTTGTAGAAAAATAGTTTTTGTTGTGCCATCAGCACTAATATATTTATCAACTGGAAGTTTTTTCGCAAAGGAAATGTATTTTTCAAATGTTTGAGGAATTACAGTCACTTCTTCTTGATTGAGAGCAAGTTGCTTCACAAAAAGATGTGCATCATAATTTTTCAAGTTATGGAAAAAATTTGGTATTTGCAAAGAGGTTTTAAAATTAAGGTTGCAGGCGTTGTGTGCCGCACCTCTAAAATTTCCCGTTAAATGACAGTGATCCCTTACTTTCACATCTGAATCTGTAAATGGCATTTCACAGATAAAGCAAAGGTTTGCTTCATTGAATTTTTTTTGTTCTTGACATGTTAAAGGTTTCATTTCAATTATCTGTTTTAAATACTTATAATAAATATCTCTCAAATCACTTTCTAATCGTGAAACAAAAACCTCCGGGGCATCATTATTTCGGTATAAAACTAATTTTGAAAGTTCATCATTAAATGAACATTTTATGTAATAGGCGAAAGAACAAGGTATATGCTTATATTTTTTAATAGTAAAAGTTTCTTTGTTATTGTTATCGGTATTATCTTCTATAGGTTCTAAAATGCATTCAAAGTCTGCATAAACAGATAAAGGTAATCTCAGCTGCTTTTGGAAATTTTCAAATTTTAAAACGTTATCTAAAACAGTGTGACCTAACTTATCAATCCTTGTATTTAACTGTGGAATTTTTGCAGTCACATAATTGCAATCATTTTGGGCATGTCGAAGTAAGTAACAATCAAAATATTGTAAACAGCCATCGCAAAAATGCTTCGATCGTGTGTTTTTTGATATCTGGGAAGAAACGAGTCTAGAAAAATTATTTATAAGACAATAGTGATAATTTCCCTCACAATCATCAAGTAGCAATAGGTTTATGTGGGTGGATTGCTTTTTCTGTGTGTAATGTAGAGGGCCAGTAACTTGATATTTATAGACATTATTTTTAAAAAATTTCTCTATGCCGTAAACGTTAATAGAAATATTATTCTTTTTTTCAAATTAAGGTATTGATTTTAATGCTACAGGAAATGATAAATTAGTAAAATCGATACAGGTATCGTTAAAATTTGGATAGGAGCTTGGTGAAGAAACTGAGCCAGTTGGTTTGTAAATAGCAGCTATTACTGACCAAGCAAAACAATATACATCTCATTATTTTTAATATTAATTATAGCTTTTTTAATGTGATTTCACGTGGCAATGGCAAATATGAAGCAGCTCTTAAAGGATTATACTTATTAATATTTATTTCCAAATATAAAAATTTTTCCAGCCTTCAGCCTGAATCTCTCTCTGTGAAGTCTGAAGCACGTTGGTCTATTCTAATTACAAAATCATTAAACAAATTTTCTAAATCAGATGAAGATGTTACTACTTTATTAGATGTGTTATGAGATTTAACTTCCCTTATATTACGAGAGGGTAAAATATATAATTCAAAATTACATTTAAATGCTGTTAGTTTATGAAGTTCATTTTTCAGCATATCAATAGACTTATCTTTAACACTATTTATATAATCAATTATATTTAGTCCTACATAGTCAGAAGTAATTTGATAACTCACTATTCTCCCTTTAAATGTACTCCTACACACACGAACACCATCTGCTAAAGGTTTCCAAAATTGAGCTTTATGCTTGGTGCTCCTGATATGTCCAGCATACATGTTGGCGGGAACTTCACAGTCGCAGGCACTGCAGCGTATAGTTGCAACTCGTTGATTTGTTGCCGATGGTTCGGGTCTAGCAATGTCTGTCGCCATGTCGATACCTGTACGACGACGCTTTGCTGGCACTGTTGGTGAAACTACGACATTGCTGATTCCACTTGGTCCAGCAATGCTTGAAATTGGCGCCGTGTCGATACCTGTGTGATCACGCTTTCTTGTCACAGCTGATTGATTTGCTATCGACTGTCCAGCGTTAGAACTATCTGTCAGTGATACTGCAACATTCCTGATTCCACTTGGTCCAGCAATGCTTGAAATTGTCGCCGTGTCGACGGCGTTGTGAGGGCGTTTTGTTAGTGGTTCACATTGCATGAGATCCGTCGACTTGCTGACGCAACGTATAGTTCTCCTGTGTCGCTTAAGGCTATATTTTCTTGTGAAGATTTTCTGACAGGTCGTACATGTGAGACTCATGTTGATAAAGTGATTCCGAGGTCAAAAAAATTGCTCACTAAATACTCATTGTGACTATATCTTCGAGTTAGCCGGCGGCACCACGTTGGATTGTTTAATCATCGCTCGCCATCTTTTTTCTACAATAGAAACAATCTTGATTAGAAACAAAAAAAATTTGTTGCCTTTATTAAAAATTTTGAAGAAAATGTAAAAAGAATGCGCTTTCTTCCCATTTCTTAAGCTATTTTTCAAATGTTTAAAATCCTTGTTGAAGAGCAAGTTGTTTTACAAAAAAAACATGTGCATTATAATTTTTTTCAAGTTATGGGAAAATGGTATTTGCAAAGGGGTTTTAAACTTAAGGTTGTAGGTGCCGTGTCGCACCTCTAAAGTTTCCCATTAACTGACAGTGATCCCTTACTTTTATATCTATATCTATAAATGACATTTCACAAATAGCGCAAATGATTGCTTCACCAAAAAAAATATTTGTGGTTTTATTTTAGTTGTCGGTTTTAAATACTTATAATAAATACCTCTTTAATCGCATTCTAATCGTGAAATAAAAAAATCTCTGAAGCATCATTATTTCTGTATAAAACTATTTTTTTTGCTTCATCTATCCCCCCTCATGCGCCTTCCCTCACATTTTTTTGAACTGTCATGACTAAGTGTTCCCGAAAAAACCGGTTTCTTGGTTAATCTTATAAATTAATAGCAAATTGAGCTATTTCAATTTGAAGCATTTAATGAAAATTCGCTACCATAATGCACTTACTGCGTCCCGAATTTATTTTCTTACAAACGTGCATTATATTTCGAAGGAAAATGCAAAAATACAATTACATAAGGCGTCTTCTATTATAAAAGAAAATTTGTATCACTTATGGGTCAGCCTGTGATTGTAGAAATAATTTTTTTTAATGTAGCTCAAATATTCCTACAATTAATGTATACAATTTTGTTCCCTTATAAATTAATAGCAAATTGAGCTATTTAAATTTGAAGCATTTCATGAAAATTCGATACCATAACATGCATAATATTTTGAAGGAAAATGCAAAAAATACAAAAACATAAGGCGTGTTCTATTGTAAAAGAATTTTTTTTTCACTTATGGGCCAGCCTGTGATTGTAGAAATATTTTTTAAGATGTAGCTCAAGACACCCTATAATTAATGTATACAATTTTTTTTATATCTTATATAATAGTGGATATATTAAACTTTATTGATTTTTATATGAAAATTCGACAAAAATTATATTTCATTGAATGATAAACTTTATAGGTAAGACTACTGCCAAATCATTAGAGAAAGGGTCTATTTAAAATGAATTTTCTGGAAATATTTTTGTAAAAAATGATTCCCTCGTATCCCACCTCGCACATTTTTATTTTTATTTTAAGAAGGCAGGCATTACATTTGGTTACCAGTATAACCTATATATTAGAAACAATGTGCTATGTTTCATCAAAATAACTTTATTGTGTGAAAATGTAGAAAAAAGTCCGAAAGTAAACTTAAAGTGTTCCCGAAAAATGGTTTATTGATTAACCTTATAAATTAATAGCAAATTGAGCAATTTAAATTTGAACATTTAATGAAAATTCGCTACTATAACGCACTTACTGCATCCCGAATTTATATTCTTACAAAACATGCATAATATTTTGAAGGAAAATGCAAAAAATACAAAAACATACGGTGTGTTCTATTATAAAAAGAAAATTTGTATCACATATGGGCCTGCCTGTGATTGTAGTAATATTTTTTAAGATGTAGCTCAAATATTCCTGCATCTAATGTATGCATTTTTTTTTCATATCTTATATAATAATGGATATATTAAACTTTATTGATTTTTGTATGAAAATTCGACAAAAATTACATATCATTAAATGATAAACTTTATAGGTAAGACTACTGCCAAATCATCAGAGAAAGGGTCTATTTCAAATGAATTTTCTGGAAATATTTTTGTAAAAATGATTCCCTCGTATCCCACCTCGCACATTTTTTTTAAGAAGGCAGACATTAAATTTGATTACCAGTATAACCTATATAGTAGAAACAATGTGCTATGTTTCATCAAAATAACTTTATTGTTTGAAAATGTACAAAAAAAATACGGTGTGTTCTATTATAAAAACAAAATTTCTATCACTTATGGGCCAGCCTGTGATTGTAGTAATATTTTTTTAAGGTGTAGCTCAAGACATCCTATAATTAATGTAAACAATTTTGTTCATATCTTGTATAATAACGGATATATTAAACTTTATTTATTTTTTTAATGAAAATTTGCAAAAGCTAGAAAAAAAATCTAATAGATATATATATATATATATATATATATATATATATATATATATATATATATATATATATATATATATATATATATATATATATATATATATATATATATATATATATAAATTATAATGTAGCCAGAAAAAAAATTTAAAACGATAATAAAAAAAGCAGCAAGTGTGTGATGGTAGTAAATTTTCATTAAATTGCTTTAATACTAAATATGTGTTTTTAAGAAACCAGGCATTAAATTTGGTTACCAGTTTAACCTATAAGTAGAAACAGTGTGCCATCTTTCATCAAAATAACTTTATTGTTTGAAAATGTACAACAAAATCCGAATGTAAACTTAGTGTTCCCGAAAAAACAATGGTTTATTGATTAACCTTATAAATTAATAGCAAATTGAGATATTTAAATTTGAAGCATTTAATTAAAATTGGCTACCATAACGCAGTTACTGCGTCCCGAATTTTTTTTCACAAACATGCATAATATTTCGATGGAAAATGCAAAAAATATAATAACACAAGGCGTGTTCTATTATAAAAAAAATAAAATTTGTATCACTTATGGGCCAGCCTGTGATTGTAGAAATATTTTTTAAGATGTAGCACAAATATTTCTACATCTAATGTATACAATTTTTCATATCTTGTATAATAATGGATATATTAAACTTTATTGATTTTTTAAAAATGAAAATTCGATAAAAATTATGTACCATTAAATGATTAACTTTATGGGTAAGACTACTGCCAAATCATCAGAGAAAGGGTCTATTTCAAATGAATTTTCTGGAAATATTTTTGTAAAAATGGTTCCCTCGTGTCCCCCTGCACATTTTTTAGTGAATTTTCTTAAAAAAAAATTCACTAATGAGGAGATCCCGACTTTCGAATTTTGAAAAAATTTCTTCAAATGAGCGCTATTTAGGACCCCCGGAACCCAACTCCGAGGTCAGTTTCAGACTTTATATGTTTATATATATATATATATATATATATATATATATATATATATATATATATATATATATATATATATGTGTGTGTGTGTGTGTGTGTGTGTGTGTGTGTGTGTGTGTGTGTGTGTGTGTGTGTGTGTGTGTGTGTGTGTGTGTGTGTGTGTGTGTGTGTGTGTGTGTGTGTGTGTGTGTGTGTGTGTGTGTGTGTGTGTGTGTGTCACACCTATAACTTAAAAAATAATGGACCGATTTTGATAAAATTTGGCACATACCTTCCTTTCGCAAGTGGCTTGGATAAGTTCGTTAGCCAGGAAAATCCGCCGAGGTTTTCCCGGAAAAATTTGTGTTTTCTTTTGAAAAAAAAACGAAAAAAATTTATATCTCCAAAATTAACAAAGTAAGGGCAACCAAATTTCACACGCGGGTTTATATAACTAGAGGCAAGTTACCTACCAAAATTTAGCTCCGTAGGTTAAAGGACAAAAAAGTTAGACATTCAAAGAAAAATAAATTTGGGTTCTCCTCAAAACGTCAAAATCGCGATTTTAAACGTCAAAATTGGTGAGTACGTTCCTTTTGCAAGTGGCTTGGATAAGTTCGTTAGCCAGGAAAATCCGACGAGGTTTTCCCGGAAAATTTTGTGTTTTCTTTCGAAAAAAATTTATATCTCCAAAATTAACAAAGTAAGGGCAACCAAATTTTATACGCGGGTTTATATCATTATAGGCAAGTTACATACCAAAATTTAGCTCTGTAGGTCAAAGAACAAAAAAGTTATAGGCATTTAAACAAAAATAAATTGAGGTTTTTCACAAAACGTCAAAGTTGCGATTTAAACGTCAAAATTGGCAACATTTAGGAAAAGAACTTGAATCTAATACGGGCTATGGAAATAAAATGTCTCAAGAAGAATGTTTTACAAACCCTGAAGTCTTAATATCAACCGTCATTGTCCTTCATTTTAATAAAATGTTTCACTAATGAGGAGATCTCGACTTTTGAATTTTGAAACAATTTCTTCAAATGAGCGCTATTTAGGACCCCTGGAACCCAAATCAGGGGTCGGTTTCAGACTTTATATGTTTATATATATATATATATATATATATATATATATATATATATATATATATATATATATATATATATATGTTTATATATTTATGTGTCACACCTATAACTAAAAAAATAATAGACCGATTTTGATAAAATTAGGTGAGTACCTTCCTTTCGCGAGTGGCTTGGATAAGTTCGTTAGCTAGGAAAATCCGCCGAGGTTTTCCCGGAAAATTTTGTGTTTTCCTTCGAAAATAATTATATCTCCGGAATTAACAAAGTAAGGGCAACCAAATTTGGTACACGGGTTTATATCATTATAGGTAAACTGCCTACCAAAATTTAGCGCTGTAGGTTAAAGGACAAAAAAGTTACAGGCATTTAAAGAAAAATAAATTTGGGTTTTCCGCAAAACGTCAAAGTCGCGATTTTAAACGTCAAAATTGTTAATATTTAGGCAATGAACCTGAAATTAATATGATCTATGGAAGGAAAAAGTCTCAAGAATAATGTTTTACAAAGCCTGAACTCTTAGTTTCAATCGTCATTGTCCTTCATTTTACTAAAATATTCCCAGAAAATTCATTTCAAATAGACCCTTTCTCTGATGTTTTAGCAGTAGTGTTGGCTATAGAGTTTATCGTTTAATGATATATCATTTTTGTCGAATTTTCGTAAAAAATCATTAAAGCGCAATATATCCGTTATTATGCAAGTTACAAAAAAAAGTTGTATACATTAATTGTAGGGTGTCTTAAGCTACATCTTAAAAAATATTTCCACAATTACAGGGTGGCGCATAAGTCGTTGGTGATTCAAATTTTTTTTTTAGTGATTTTTTTAATCGAACACGCCCTATGTTATTGCATTTTTGTATTTTCCATCGAAATATAATACATCTTTGTAAGAAAAGAAATTTGGGACGCAGCAAGTGCGTTATGGTAGCGAATTTTCATTAAATGCTTCAAATTTTGAATCAATTTGCTATTAACCTATAAGGTTGACCATAAAACCAGTTTTTTCGGGAACAATTTAAGTTTACTTTCGGAAATTTTTATACATTTTCAAACAATAAAGTTATTTTGATGAAACATGGCACATTGTTTCTAATATATAGATTATACTGGTAACCAAATTTTGTGCCTGCTTTTTAAAAAAACATATTTGCTATTTAAAAAAACATTTTTATGAAAATTCACTACCATAACGCACTTGCTGCGTCCAGAGTTTTTTTTGTTATATATTTAAATTATAATGTAAGAAAAGCCAGAAAAAAAGATTAAAAAACGATAATCAAAAAAAAGTCTGGATGCAGTAAGTGTGTTACAGTAGTGAATTTTCATAAAATTGTTTTTAATACTAAATATGTGTTTTTAAGCAAGCAGGCATCAAATTTGGTTACCAGTATAACCTGTATAGTGGAAACAATGTGCTGTTTCATCAAAATAACTTTATTGTTTGAAAATGTACAAAAAAGTTCCGAAAGTTAACTTAAAATGTTCCCGAAAAAATGGTTTCATGGTTAACCTTATAAATTAAAACTCAAAGACGCAGCAAGTGCGTTATGGTAATGAATTTTCATAGAAATGATCTGGCGAAAATATTTTATTATAACTTTTTTTTCTTGTAACATAGAAATCTAAATTTTTGTGTGTAGTTTACTTTTTATATCTTAAACCTACCTATCAAATTTGGTTGTCATAGCTTTTTTTACTTTTTGAGATAAAAAAATATTTTCGAATGAAAACTTAAAATTTTCCCGGAAAACCTCGTACCATTTTCCTGACTAACGAATTTATCCAATCCATTTACAAAAGGAAGGTACATGCCAAATGTTATCAAAATCGACCCATTATTTTTTTGAGTTATCGGTGTGACATATAAAAATTGAAACTGACACCGGATATGGGTTCTAGGGGGTCCTAGTTCGCGCTCATTTGCAAAAATTTTTTCAAAATTCCAAAGTCGGGATCTCCATTAGTGAATTTTTTCTACGAAAATTCACTAATAGCAAATTGAGCTATTTAAATTTGAAACATTTAATGAAAATTCGCTACCATAACGCACTTACTGCATCCCGAATTTATTTTCTTACAAACATGCATAATATTTCGAAGGAAAAAAATACAATACCATTATAGAATATTTTTTTCATATCTTGTATAATAATGGATATATTAAATTTTATTGTTTTTTTTTAATGAAAATTCGACAAATCATACGAGAAAGGGTCTATAAATTCACTAAGAATTAAAAAATACAGACTTTTTCTCAAACGATAATCAAAATAATAATACTTACCGCAATAATTCAATTCACCACAGAAGCACTATTCGTTACCCAGTAAAAACTATACTGCCGCGTATGCCGCTCCTTCATATGTGTACATTTTCAAGGTTATCTGGGGAAGTGGCTAAATATTTCCAAGGTTATCTGACCGGTAATAGATATTCAACCAGCCAAGGCGGCTTATTAAATTCATTATATACAAGTCTGCAGCTATACATAAATGATGGTAATTTAAAAACTCGCCTGCATTTATAATGATGCAGTTTATTGGATTCCTATAGGTATAATACCTTATAAACTCGCTTTATATAGGTATAATCTGCCACTTAAAATCCACCATATTAGGCAAGTGTACACGATCACAATGTGAATAATTAGTCATTGAATTCTTATATGGGTAGTTGATGGGACTCTATAGCAAATGAAGGTTTTTTTCATATGTTTATGGAGGATGCATGTAATATCTAGATTCTACAGAGATATCCTGAAGCATTTTAATTTAAGTATCCCGAAGAAAGATATGTATGAATTTTATTTATAATTTCTCTAAATAAATAATGCAAGTAGAATTGGTCTATTTTGACCTCGTTTACATTAAACATAGTGTTTTTTTATAACTGAGAAAACATGTATATTATTTTTTTTAAATGGCATATGTGAGAATTAGCTTACTTGAAGATAGATAGCATATAATATTAGACATAGTATCTATAACTTGGACATTTTTTTTGATATGTATAGTGCGCCAAAAACAAAATATATATACTTATTTGAATAAAAAAGCATGTACACCTTAGATATAATGTAGCTTCAGTATTCTAACGCCAATCATGTGTAGGGTCATAATTTATAATGATGTGGATATTTATGAAATAATATACATACAGTGCACATAGAATTCATTTATTATCTCCTGTACATATATAAAAACAAATTTCAAGGATAAATTTGTAAACTTGAACGTGTCTGTGACCATGAAAATGTGGCTGGCCTTGACCTTAAAAAATATATCGCTGGCCGTAACCGTGGGGGAAACACATCTGGCCTTGACCTTAAAAAACTACCTCTGACTGTGACCGTGGGAAAATACATCTGGCCTTGACCTTGAAAATGCATCTGGCCTTGACCTTGAAAATGCCTCCTCCGCCGCTCAAGGTCGTTCCAGAACAGACATTATCTCTACTCATCATGGGTGAGGGAAACTTCAGATTACGTGGGTTTTTTATTCCTTACTAAATTTACTAAATTCCACAGCACTTTAGGCTTATTATCCGAATTAGACACCAATTGTGAAAAAATTTTTTTTTTTTTTTTAAGAAAGCAGACAGCAAATTTGGTTACCAGTATAACATATATAGTAGACACAATCTACCATATTTCATGAAAATAACTTTACTGTTTAAAAATATACACAAAATTGTCGAAAAAAACTAGTTTCCTGGCCAATGAACCTTATAGGTTACTAGCAAATTGAGTTATTCAAATTTGAGGCGTTCAATAAAAGTTCGCTACCATAACGCACTTGCTGAGTCCCGAATTTATTTTCTTACAAAACATGCATTATAATTTCGTGGTCGAAATTCCATACATTTAAGGTCAGCTCAGAACTGATACTGACCGGGGGAATCCGTCTGTCTAATTAAAACAAAATCATTGTTTAATGTATTTCAACTGAGCAGATTTTCCTGGTTAACGAACTTATCCAAGCAACTGGCAAAAGAAAGGTACTCACCAAATTTGATCAAAATCGGCCGATTATTTTTTGAGTTATTGGTGTGATACATAGATATATATGGTTCTGGAGACCAGATCCACGAAATAAAACATACTAACATGCACCATTATAACTATAACTAGTCGGTTGAGAAAGTACAACAGGAGTAACCCGATTAGCAAATAAAATTTAATTATTGTCATTTAAAGACAGAGGGACGTACCATGAGTTGATCGACCCTAGATATTTTGCTAATAGAACGTAAGATTTAAAATTAAAAATAATTAAAGGAACGCACCATACATATATGTGTTACGCGTGCGTATTGAATGGCGATCATAGATGGGTTTCAAGTAATAAGCAGGTGCATATTTGAAACAGGTAAAGTTGGGATGTCCTGTACACAAATTGTATACAATTATGTGTTAAATTCAATTAGTGATTGATGTGAGGCATATATAATTAGATTAAGATAATGTTAGAGTGCAGTGATGATAAAACATAAAATGGAGCTTAGAACTTGTAAAAATTAGAATAAGTAGAGATGGTAAATGTACTCAATTGTAGTTAAGCAAAGTTGTAAGTAAGAACATATACACAAAATGACAATTAAACGAGAACCTGAAAAAATATTTGTCAGTAATGACAGTGATAGAAAAATTTGGATAGAAAAATGACGGAACATGAAAACGGAAAGTATTTAATGTAACGAGATTGTGGTGGAAAAATTTTGATAGGAGGTTGTTGACAGAAGAAAAGAAAGGAGATTATTATTTGTCATTACTGGTTAAAACCGGAGAAAAAGAGATACTTTAAAGGTAGATCGGAGGAAAATAGCGTATAATTGGTCAAAGTAATAAATACGTGAAAACTAGAAAGTGTGGGGCTATCCTAGGGTAGTTTAAAACTCAACAAGATTACAAATATAGAAGTAAACAATGCCCAGACATCAGTGAAGAGATGTTAGTTGGCAAAACAAGCAAGCATACGACACTAACAAGATGGCACAAGGTACAGTGAATTTAAATTTATTAACATTTTGATCCATGTTGTTTATGTTCCATAAAGATATATAACTGTGTTAACAAAAACAGTAAATAAGATAAGTTGTTCACGTAAAATAAGATTTTAATCATAAAAAGACTAACTAGTCAGTTAGATTTATTTATATAGGACACCAATAAGTAATTATACAAAAATATAGTTTTAAAAGTTCAGCAAATAAATTATACCTTTTACTATAGGTGAAACTAACATCAAAGACTTAATTGAATTCACGAAAAGGGGGAAATAAAAAAAATATAAAAGATTCAAATTATTTATCAAAAAGGGGTATATATAACACAGAACGTTGGTGATTTCTTGTAATAAAACTTGTATAGGGATTTTGAAACCACGACCTAGGATAGGAAAATAGCTAGGGCAGATCTAAACACAAAAGGTCTATATTGAGCTGCTATACTTTATCGAAAATAACATACATATAGAATAGGACATTTGTTTGTTGTCTCATACCAAATAAAAATATAACAAAATAGCGCCCTAAACTTGAGACTTTTGAGAAAACAATTCTAAATTATTACTATTATACCAATAAAACATAACAATATATATATATATATATATATATATATATATATATATATATATATATATATATATATATATATATATATATATTTATGTATTCTCGGGGACCTAATTAGTGCTCATTTGAAGGAATTTTTTCAAAATTCAAAAGTCGCGATCTCCTCATTAGTGATTTTTTTCACTAAAAAAAGAGAGATTTTACTAATACCCTTTGAGTTGTGGGAGTCAGAAAGCTGTGAAATTTGAAATATCGATACATATATTAAAATATCGTATGCAACTAGTTATACATTATTAGGAGAAGGTGATATAAATAATTATAGTAAAAACAATGTGCCATGTTTCATCAAAATAACTTTATTGTTTGAAAATGTACAAAAATTTCCGAAAGCAAAATTAAAGTGTTCCCGAAAAAACTCGTTTCTTGGTAAACCTTATAGGTTAATAGCAAATTGAGCTATTTAAATATGAAGCATTTGATTAAAATTCGCTACCATAACGCACTTGCTGCATCCAGAATTTCTTTTCTTACAAACATGCAGTATATTTCGATGGAAAATGCAAAAATGCAATAACATAAGGCTGTTAGAATGCCTGGTATCGAAGGCATGTTTGATTAAAAAAAAAAAAGGATAATTTGTATCAGCAACGACTTATGGGCCAGCCTGTGATTGTAGAAATATTTTTAAGATGTAGCTCAAGATACGCTATAATTAATGTATACAATTTTTTTTCATATCTTGTATAATAAGAGATATATTGAGCTTTTTTTACGAAAATTCGACAAAAATTATATACCATTAAACGATAAACTCTATAGCTAAGGCTACTGCCAAACATCAGAGAAAGGGTCTATTTGAAATGAATTTTCTGGAAATATTTTAGTAAACTGAAGGACAATGACGGTTGAAACTAAGACTTCAGGGTTTGGGAAACATTCTTCTTGAGACATTTTCTTTTCATAGCCCGTATTAGATTCAAGTTCTTTGCCTAAATGTTGCCAATTTTGACGTTTTAAATCGCAACTTTGACGTTTTAAGTAAAAACCCAATTTATTTTTATTTAAATGTCTATAACTTTTTTGTCTTTTGACCTACAGAGCTAAATTTTGGTAGGTAACTTACCTATAATAATATAAACCCGCGTTGGTTGCCCTTACTTTGTTAATTCGGGAGATATATTTTTTTCTCTAAAGAAAACACAAAATTTTCCTGGAAAACCTGGGCCGATTTTCCTGGATAACGAACTTATCCAAGCCATTTACAAAAGGAAGGTATTCACCAAGTTTAATAAAATCGGCCCATTTTTTGAGTTATCGGTGTGACACACACACACACACAAAAGTAATTTTGAAAAAAAATTCTCCTACGCAATACTATAAGAAATGAAGTGGAATCTACTGAAAAACAACAACTCGCAAACTTAATGGTAAACCTAGCCAAATCAACAATATACAACAACCTGATCAATTTCTTCAAGAATAAACATGCATTTAAAGAAACCTACATAAAGAAGCTAAAGGCCCACATTTTTAACGAATATGCATGGTTTATGGGGAAAAACCGCCTAGTTTCGTTTCAAAACAGATGGTGTATTGGTGAAATAATTTGCAAACTCGACAACCAAGGACTTAATTTTTTAGAAACCTTGAGTCTGTAATTATTCAAACAACTTTGTGAAGACTCTAGTTAATGATACTTACATGTGGTGTATATATGTGTGTCTATATGTAGTCATTATGTGTGTTTGTATCTTGCACCAGGCTTATAGTTGACAAAAAATTTCAAAATTGCATTTTATGGACCATGACATTGTATGTGATATGTGTGTGTGTGTCTATATATATATATATATATATATATATATATATATATATATATATATATATATATATATATATATATATATATATATATATATATATATATATATATATATATATATATGTGTATATATGTATGTATATTTAGTGATATGGATTTTGACGTAGAACTTATGGATTTAATAAATAATAATCACACACACACACACAGGTTTTCAAACCTTTGTGCCATCCATGACGGGATCGTAATTTGTGGCATCTTCCATTTTACACACGCAGTAACTAGCTAGGGTGTGTGGGTTGTTCGTAGATATGGTCACAGTTAGCTTACCCTCCATACAGTTGGAGTAACAACAATATTTCAAATATGGCATCGCTGTCACAAATATTGGTTTTCCAACTACGTGTATCGTGGATGCCAAAAATATGAGGATTCTGGTGATGTGTGGAACTAAGATGCCATAACTTAGAATGCGATGTTGACAAATTACAAGCTCCGTCGCAAAAGCTAATGAAAATTGTTGATAACTAGGTAAAATGTATTTTGTTACATTTAAATCGTTCTTGCACTCTCGTGTCCATTTTCTGTTTGGTAATATACTTACTCTACTATCTTAAATTCTTATCTTAATTAGGCGGCAATCAGTTTAGATTCTAAGACATAGAATGGTAAATTTTAACGTTTTTGAAAAGCATTCTTTATAACTTTATAACTAAAAAATTGTAAAACATCTGGCTAATAAAATTGAAAGTGTTAAAATATATGACAGTATATAAATATGATCAGCCAAAAACTAATTCAGACTGTAATTATTGAGATGACCGTATCTCCGTTACTATGCGTTTTCTGTAAATAAGTTAGCTGAAATTCCCCTAATTTTCTGTTGCACTATTACGTCATGGAAAGCACAAGAGTCGCAATACACTGATATAATGACGTACATTTATTTGTTTGGTCTTCTAATTCGCTTATAAAAAATAGTTTTCCAAGTAACTGTCTTTCCTAACCTCGTTTAGCATTATCTTTACTGCTTCTCAGTTAATATTATGCTATGGAGGGTCAGTTTTTTTTATCTACTAATTGTTTTCTATTATGTTTACACTGGTTCTGTTGTCTCAGTTTACCGATGATTCATCTATTATACTATAAACAAATCATTACACCTTTCAAGTAGTTTTAAGTATAAGTAAAAATTAGTTTTTTTTTCAGCAAAATGTTCCATCTCTTACATTTTAGTGATACTATTTACTTTGTATGTCTTACAAAACATAATAGTAAAAACAAAAGGAAACAAAGTACTGCCGTTAGGTGGTCAGATGGCAGGTTCTATGAAGCGACGGTATTAACTAGGTCTAAAGAAAGAAATATGGACATCAATCTAAGCAATACAACTCCAAGAAACTATCCTGGATATTTTCCTGGCCCCTCCCCTTCCTGGGTAGGGATATTTAACGTGCTCAACATCGCATGGTACACGGGACTGACAACTTAACGCCACCTCCAAAGAGCGAAACGTGCAGACATTCAACCAGCTCAAACACAACGTCACAACCTCGATCGATCTTAATTTACAGTATATAGGTTCTGAAAAATAATTTGACGCTTCTGCTGGGAATCGAAGCCAGGAACTTTGGGTCCAGAGGCACACGTCCTTACTACTGGACCATCGGTACTGCTAAACCAAATCTTAGACTACCCATACGATGGTTTAAAGGTCTTCAGAGTGCGGCTTCTGCGTCACGGTTATAAGCGAAAACATTAACCTTAATCAAAATCAAAAAAAATAGCAACATAATGTGTGTGTGTGTGTGTGTGTGTGTGTGTATGTATGTATGTATGCACATACGCACATAATCGATTTTTTATGTTGCTATTTTTTTTTGTTTCAATAACGTTCTGAAAGGATTTTTCTTACACGCCTGTTTGAAAAAAATTTCCCAGTACAATATATCTACTTTGACAATGTCAATATATATATATATATATATATATATATATATATATATATATATATATATATATATATATATATATATATATATATATATAATAGTTCAGTTTGCTTTAAATTTAGCTGCTGGACCCACTCTCACTGTACACTGATTTATGCAGCAACTGCTAAAAGATAGAAGGCTAAAATGAACGTATCAGCCTTAAGGTTTGATTATAGCTTTATTTTGTGCCAAAACATAGAAGGCCCAAGATCTGCTGCATATACCTACTACATATACAACGCCAGCACACTTAATATATGCAATTATATGTATATATATATATATATATATATATATATATATATATATATATATATATATATATATATATATATATATATATATATATATATATATATATATATGTGCACAGCTATCTTTGTCACCTCCACCCACCGAAAAGGCACCCAGGCCTCCATGATATATCATTAGGTTTTTTATGTTTAATTTGCACATTAAGCTTGTAAGAATAAGTATCTTTAAAGGCAACATGAGAGGGGTAAGGATTAATTAGATTTATTTTATACTTTTTTTGACACATTTTTAAGTGTAATACGCCTCCATTTATAAATCGTTGAAAACAACTCCTTTTGTGTTTGCTCCGTTACACGTATCATACGTATACGGCACCAACAATGTTGACAAATCTACATATTAGGTTTTTCCTTACTACTACGAGATCCTGTGTTTGGCCTTGTTAGTTTTTCTATTTTAGACCCTATTATTTGTCTGGAACCGGTAAAAATCTCGTCTTAAATAGACTGCAAAATATTGGAGTCTATTTATTTATATTTACTCTTTACTTGTATCGCTTCAGAAGGTTACAAAAAAAAAACGAATGACCTGACCTAAAATACCTCTCTATATTTCAGAATAAAAACTGGGTTCCCGTAAAAATTTTCGTTTACAATACTTACCGGAAGAATAGTTATGTGAGAAGAATAATTAGATTTTGTTTAATCTTTTGTCCTCATTAAAAACGGTTAGTTTTATTTGAAAGTTTATACTTAAATAAACACTTTTATTTACTTATTATGCTTTTATGTTTATTCAGATACTATTTGTCTACTGTAGTGTTATAATTATTATTATGTTTTGTATAAATGAATTTACTATTAAAACAAATTATTTCATCATAGAATACCAGATGAGTAACGAAATTGACAGCTTTCTAATAAACAAAACCTGAAACGTTATACAACTCAAGTTTTAAAAAAAATCAACTTTCATCAAAACAACCCTCATTCATCCCCTACGTCCTGGAGCGATTTTACTCAAAAACAATCCCAACCATTCGTTTGTCAGGTTCTAACTGCACACCAAATTTGGAGACGATTTGTCAATTCGTACGAAAGTTATCGTGCCTATTAACAGACAGATATACAGGCCGACAGACAAAAACATCTTCGTTTCCGAATCATGTTTTCTATGTCTTTTGACACTTTTTACGCCATTGCGGCAAAACCAAAAACAAATTTCTGTCACCGTTAACATACTTTCACAAAAAGTCGCCAAGACGATTTTTTTGTTAGAAAATTGATAATTGCCTAACTAGTACATTAACCTTTACGTAGCTAACGAAATTGTTTTGTATATAAATATTGTCTTTTTGATTCATATTTCTAGTTATCTAAAAGGGTTAATAGTGAATAATCGATGCACATATCATATTTTAATTTTACAATGTAGTAAATACAGCAGTCACAAAAGTTATGACGGTAAAAATGTTATTAAAACAAATGCCATAAAACTCTCAACATGCAATTGACCTTTGATTGAACCCAATAATTCTTAGTTTTTCGACGTGAACAAAGGGTGCTTGGCAGTTATTTCCAAAACATTTTAGCTTTCCAAAGCGGCAGTATATATGTATATATGCTCATATTATTACTATGTAATGCAATCTTCATCATTATGGTCTAAATGCGATGTCCCTTGTTCATTGCTACTATGACTATTTGTTTTCCGTGGCTCTTTTAATTTCACTATAGCTTCTACACTTTACCAATTGGTCTAAAGTTTCCAACTTTCCGCTCCATGCATTAGAACAATGAAACTTTAGACGTTATAAACATTTTCTTTAGGTTTAAGTTAAATAACTATTGAATAGTTGCTTTGCCACAGCCATTTTCTGAGTAGTCACATTTACCATCATCGGTTAAAACACCCTCGAGGTACGTAAACATTTCTATTTGTTTGTCGTTTAGTTTTAAATGCATTGTTGCACTTCTCTCCATTCTTATCTGTACTGATTTGATTTTTATCATTTCAGTTTTAGTTTAATCCTTTTTAGCGCACGATCTAGAACATTGAACATTATTTGCATTTGTTTGCGTTTTTTTTCTATCAGCGCTGTGTCAAATTGCATGGAACTGTAGTACATTTATTTTGATTTCCGCTAATAAGTACACTTGGAGAAACCCAAATCACCACAACACTTATTTCAGAGACCTTACGATCGTTTCGTTGACAATGTCAGAGGAAGAAAAATTCTAAACTGAAAGTGAATTTCCGCTGGAATAATATTTTCTAATACACATTATTGAAATGTTTTTACAAGTCTACAAAGGCAATGAACACATATAGGTATCAGTTTCTCTATGATTTAGGCATCGTTTCTCCAGCTCGTCGTTTTGTTCTAAATCCGAACTAATCTTTGTTAGGGCAGCTCTTAATTTTACTTCTTATTCCATTTTTCACAATGTCTAGTAGAATCTTTGCCATGTGACTGTATATGTATGTCCTATAGTAATCCATTGCATTTACTATTTTAATAAAAAGGAACTGCAACTCCTTCAAGATGTGTTTTGTTAGTTCATTTTTTGTAGTAAAATTAAATAAAGTCATATATAACTTGTTTTGTGTTAGACACATACATCTTAAATGTCAACTACAAACGTTTCAAAATCTGAAACAAAAAAGGGTTAGAATATTGGCTTCAAAAGTGTAAAATGCGTACTTAGTAACTATTTGCTAAGTCTGTAAAATACTTTCTATTATTTCTTTTTCAAATAATTGAAATTATTTGAAAAATTAATGTATCTTCATTTTAGATTATTCAAATGCCATATACATAGAACACGTTTGGAACTAAGAACGTTGACTGTACCTATCTCAAATACATGTGCTTAATTCATTCATTTCAAATTGGTAACCATTAAGAAGGTGTTTTTTTTTTACAATAGCATTGTTCTAAATGTGAATAGGTACCTATTTAGCAATCAGCATCGCTGAATAGAACTCTGATCTTGGTACTAAATACTAAACATGTGGTAAATTTTCGCAAACTTAATCTTTATCGTTTTTTAGAATAAAATGAGAAAAATAAAATATTTGATGACATAATGTGCGAAAAGCAGGAAGTATTTAAAATATTTCAAACTTGTAATTTTTTGGACAGGGTATCATATTGGCAAGTATCGAATTTCATTGTAAAATACTTTAGTTTTATTGAGATAAGGAACCAAATAACACTTTAATATCATGTTCGTTATTATTTTGAAAGGAATTTCAATGCTGTTGAAATGCTTATATCGTATTAAAGCAATAAAACTATTTTTATTAGATACTTTTTTCCCTTAGAGCTCGTCCGCGTCTTTGCCGTCCGGATAGCACCGCAGCCTTTGGCTTATTGTGCATTTATTAAATACTTACTTGCCCATAAAATTTATGCAGTAACTAAAACATTTGGAGTGTCACTTTAACCGAGCAACTCTGAAGAGCTGCTTCTTTCTGGAAAAGCATTTCGTTTCATGTTTATGTACTTTGGGATAGTATAGTAAAATCATTTTGTAGGGCACTAACTATTAATTATCTGGTAAATATGTTTAGTAAACCACTCAGTTGTTCTAGTAAACGAGTATTAAAAATATCAAGCCTCCGTATACGTTTACTAAACAAATTTCTATGTACCTAAGTACCTTTATCGTCTATTTGGTTATGCTGGTTATATTTTGACCCTGCTAAGTTCAGTGCTGACCCGACTTATTATTTTGTACTCAATTTATTATTTTTATAAATAACGAAAAGAGTATTTAGAATATTTTACCCAACAGTGAAATTGGTTATCATTTAAATAATAAAAATTAATTGAAACATGTATTCTAAGCTTTATTAATTGTTGTTGCCTTTACTTGGTGAAATGGTTCCATACTAAAATGAAGTTATTCAGAATATGGCACAAATAACTAGTTTGAATCTAAAAATATTTGGGAATAGACTAATGTACCTACGTAAAACTAATGGCTTGGTTATTGCGACAGCGTGGGAGGATAAAACAACACATATTTTAAACAATAATTTAAAACAGGTAAACAGCATGTAAAATAATAATAACAGTTTCTTGATAAATACACTTGGAGAACCCAAATCACCACAATACATCTTTTTAAAGACCTGACGATCATTTAACTAACAAAGTTAGCGTCATCAGAGGATGAAATTTTTTAACAACTTTACTACTAAGATCACCTTTTATACTGAATCTTATAGGTAAAGTACAATACCGAGTGGGAGACTAAATCGCAGGCAAATTCTTCAGTGTATTGTATTTTAAGTGCTGGACGAGGTTTTTGAAACTTCCTTTATCACTGTACCCGACAGGTTTCGGAATGTTTATCTTCATCAAAGATAGAGCGAAACCAGTGGCGGGGCTCGGTTTAAGGAACTTTTATTTTTTATTGCCCTAGAAATAAAAATACTTTTGTACGCATCCAGCTCCGCTGGCCATCTTAACATTTTTGATAATTTCACATTTTCTTTATCAATGTGGTGGTTATTCTAAATATGTTGTACCACGCATGACCTGTCCACACTGCCGTATCTCAGCTGTGCCAGATGTCCAGTAAATCTAGTCTCAGTGGTTCTCTTAGTCTGCCCAACGTATCTAAGATTACAATCTTTAAAACACACATTAATCAATCCGGATATCCGTTATATATTGGATTGCTTAGTGGAAAAATTAATTAATAGACACAGAACAAAGAAAATGTTAGCGGAATGCACGACATTCGGAAAAGATAAAATAGAGAAAAAAATTGTTTGCCTACCTTTTGAACTGCGTATCAAAAGGGGTCTCGAGTGCATTTTAAGCTAACTTTCTCGACAAAAAAATAATTTAAGAAATTTGTTAGGTAATACGAAAGATAAAGATATAGCCAATGAAATGTCAGGTATTTATGAGATAGGTTGCAATGATTGTAACCTTAGATACGTGGGGCAGACTAAAAAAACCATTGAGACTAGATTTCGTGAACATCTGAAACAGCCGAGATACGATAGTGTGGACAAGTCATGCGTGGCACAACATATTTGTGATAATAACCACCACATTGATGAAGAAAATTTGAAACTCTTAGACGGGCAGTGGAGCTAGATGCGTACGTAGTATTTATGTTTCTAGGACAATAATGATGCAGATAAACATTCCGAAACCTGTCAGGTTAAATGATAAAGGAAGTTCATAAACCTCGTCCGGCAATTAAAATACAATACGCTGAAGAATTTGCCTTCGATTTAGTTTCCCGTTCAGTATCGTTCTTTTCCTAAGATTCAGTATAACAGGTGATGTTAGTAGTAAAGTAGTTAGAATTTTTCATCCTCTGACGACGCTAACTTTGTTAGTGAAACGATCGCCAGGTCTTTAAAAAGATGTGTTGTGGTGATTTGGGTTCTCTAAGTGTACTTATCAGTGCCCATCACAGGTTCCAATCTTCACTTAGTGAACTGTTTCTTGGCCGTTAAATACACAAATATCAAGGATATATTAAGTTGGCGCCAAATTAATAAGAAATCTGTTAACAATGTGTACTAGTAAATTAGTAATGAAACAGTTTACTTCCTCTAAGCATCAAGTTCAGTAACTGACTTAATTTTATATTACACATTTCAAATCTTTTTTTGTGTACTCGTATATATTTCAGTAGAAGTTTTGCTATCATATCGCTGTCGGCTGTAAACTATTTTGATACTCATATATTTAAAAGTTTTAAATTTATATTGGATGCTTTTTACCGTTTTTAGTGAATTTTCTTTAAAAAAAATCACTAATGAGGAGATCCCGACTTTAAATTCATATTTGATGCTTTTTACCGTTTTTAGTGAATTTTCTTTAAAAAAAATTCACTAATGAGATTCCGACTTTTGAATTTTGAATATTTTTTTTTTAAATGACCGCGAACTAGGCCCCCTAAATCCCATATCCAGGGTCAGATACCTTTCTTTTGCAAGTGGCTTGGATAAGTTCGTTAGTCAGGAAAATCAGCTCAGGTTTTCCCGGAAAATTTTGTGTTTTTTTTTTTTAGAAAAAAAATATCTCTGGAAATAACGAAGTAAAGGCAACCAAATTTGATACACTGGTTTTTGTCATAAATAGTATCCTATGTACCAGAATTTAGACCTGTATATTAAAAGCCAAAAAAGTTAGAGGTAAATCAATTTTTAATTAAATAAATCTGATCCAAGAAAGTTAAAACTTCAAAATTGATTGATCAGAATGTGAGTGAAAAAATACTACAAGAAATTACTAACAAGCTCCTGGATATGTGTCTAAGTCGTTATTTTCCTTGATTTCGTTCAAATATGAGCAAAAATCCATTGTAAATCAAAATGGTTTTGTGTAAATTGTTAAACCGTTGAACAATGGGATATACCTGCTAGTAAATGCATGTAGTGCGTATCTCAGTGGGCTAGCTCCCTGTAAATCGTGTAATCGACTCTAATGACGAGTTCTAATCCTAGTTGGTGAATTTACTTTTTTTTTACTTTTTTCGTCTTTGATTCCATTTTAACGCCAGCTGATCAGATTGTGTAATTCCAATATTTTTTTAGCGACTTTTTGTTGAAAATGAAAGATAAGCACTTTTAAGACTTTTAATTCAAGTTCAGTTACAGCTGTTGTTGCCCTTAGTTGGTAAAACCGTTCCACAGTTAACATAGACGTAGAGATTTGTGACATCAGAAGAGGTTATTTTCTTTTCTACAACCGGATTCACTTTTACAGCATCCACACGCAAAAGAATTTTCTCTGTGAAGCCACAGCGAACTTTCTTGTACAAAATGTTCTTTTAAAAGCGATTTTTTCATAAATGAATTTAATGAATTTCCTTTGAAGAAACATTTGTTGCGAATTTTTGTATGAAAAATTATTCAATTGATGGAACATTTTTTAAACAAAGTTAGTCGGAAATGAGGTTTCAATGGATTTTCGTGCAAACAAATTATTTTATTTTCAATTTTAATTACAGATTGGGTATATAATTTGAATTTTATGTATTCTTTTAGCAAAATTTTGTGTAAAAGTATTTAGCCAGTTTTCGCAGAAATGTTTTGTGCTTCGTAGAAATCAATTTAGGATGCTTTTGTGAAATTTTGGTAACTAATGATAAATGTTTAATAAGTTATCAAAAAAATGTTTACCGATTTTCTTGAAAAATTGTTTGCAAATTTTCACGGAATTATTGCTGTGACGTCGAAAAAGTTTTTGTGGAAAATTATATTTTGGTAGGTGGCTAAATAACGTGAAACGGTTCTTTGGTCAGGAAAATCGGACCTTTTTTTTTTTCAATTTATGTAATTTATTTTTATTAGCGATTTTTCTCGTACAAAATGTTCTTTTAATATAATATATTAATATAAAACTATAATTCTTATAAATGAATTTAATGATTTTTCTTTGAAGAAACATTTGTTGAAAATATTTGTAGGCTTATTAGCATAAAATACTCAATATGTTATATTTCTGAAATATCTCATTTATAACTAAAAATAACATCTCATTTCTTTTTCCAAACTTATTATTTATAAACAACTAGCACTTGAAGCTTGTTTAGCAGCAATTACTTAAATATTATTTGATGAAGGATATAGGTTTATTATTACGTAACTTAGTGCGCATTTTTCTTAATGTCGACCAATTGCGGAATCTTTATGTTCTATCATAAAGGTATGATTTAAATAAGTTGAGAGCAAGACCTCCTATACCAATTTTTTCCAGTTTTATCAATAGTAAATGATGTGAGACTGCATCAAATGCTTTTTTTATATCAAGCAATAGTCCCATACATTTTGTGTTATTATTAAGAGAGTCATATAACTTTTCAGTTACATTTATTTTTGTATAATAATTATGACAAATTAAAGATATATTTTCTATTATGTTATCTGTAAATAAATTTTGCAAAAATCCAAACTGATTTCTGTTTGTAGGGATCACTTTAAAAAAGAAAATTTTGAGTTTTTTAAAATTCTAACATCCGATCAGATGATGAGATTATTTAGATATTTTCTGAAAAAAAATTAAATGTAAATAACCTTTGGTACAAAAAAATAAGAAATGGTTAATTTTATAGGATTAACTAGGTTTACATTTTCATAATATATAAGTAGTTAGTATATTTTTTTCACAAATGTTAAATGAAACTTTCTAGTGACAGACATATTCTGACAGCTTGTGACATGAAAATAAGATATATATTTTTCTTATGGTTTTCTTTACTTCCACTTCACTTCCACCACTCAAATTTCCGTGAATAGTTGAAAGAAATTTTTTTTTAGATTTCTGCCAAAAAGCTTTTTGTGAATATCCATATCTTGGCAAGAGTAATTTTTGTGTAAATTGCTTTGATATGTTCGTTGGCCAGGAAAATCCAACCAGTTTTTTCGGGAAAATTGTTGTACTGTTTCAAAGAAACAGAATGCTATCTTGGTGCAATATACCAAATGGTTTTTACTATAAAGGTTATAATATCAACCAAATTTGATGTCTTTCATTAAAAACATACATATATATTTAACATTAAAAACAGTTTTATGAAAATTCGCTACCATAACACACTTGCTGCGTCCAGGCTTTTGCACTCATAATCTAGAAACAAATGAACTTCAAATTTTATCAATCAAATGTATTCAAACCTAAATGTTTCTTTGAAGAACGGTTAAAATCAGATTTTTATTTATAGTCATAAACATTTATTATGGGTGTGTAGCTATCTCTGATTAATTTATTCGACATTTAATGTAAGAATCCACGATACATCCATAAAACCTACACACATTTTTAGAGAGAAGCGAAATACAAAGAGCAAACGAATAAACGACCCTGAAAATTATCGATCTTCCATCTAGACAATGCCGAGGAAACCATATCAGACAACGCAGCACTGATCACTGGCTGTTTGAAATTATTTTGCGCAGATGGCGCTTCTGATCAGTGACTATAAGATACCATAAATATTAGTGTGTGTACTCCAACCATAACCTCAATTCTGGCATCGTTTCTTACCTAAATAAATCTTCCTACTGGCATCTGTTAGAAACTAGTACAATCAGTAAAACCAAAGGTAGCTGCAAGCTGGTTGTAAAGCGACGAGAAAGAGGGCATAATATTGGGGAATTAATTTGTTTTGTGAGAAAAAAATTGTGGCTTCGGAGTGTAAGAATCCATAACTAAAAAAAGACGGCACTTCAAAGTTCCAAGCACACACAAGATTCCACAAATATGGGAATACAAACACACACACACACACACACACACACACACACACACACACACACATACCTGAAAAACATTCTTCAAATGAGCGCTAATTATATTGAAATATCCTGGTATATTAGCATATTATTTTCTTTCGGACCCGTCAGCAATTAGTCATTTTATTGGCCTTTTAATGTTTATTAAATAACTCTCATACGACAAGTGAAATGCCAGATAGGGATTGTATTTTTGTGTTTGTTATGCCCTGTATAGAATTAATATTAGATAACATTAAGAAAACTATGCATTAGGGAGACTTCAATATATCATGTAAGCCGATAAAAACGAACCACGTTAAAAGACGTTCACACGCTGTGCAGCCAAAGGTCAAGATATAGGTCGCACATTGAGATCACTTGTAACAAATTATAGTCCTTGAAAGGGAATGAAGAGCTCAGTTGAAGCATTTTTGAAAGGTTTTTGTCATTAGAAAATGACTAATTATAAGTGTGTCTAGTTTCATGTGTGGGAACGTATTAGATTTTACTTAAAAGAGGGTATACTAAAATGTAGTCAGAGAGTTTTTTATAAAAGACTAGAGTGACATGCTTCAGATCACGTAGGCACTAATAAAGTCGATAATTATGTACATAGCCGGTATATTTTAAACCCTAGTGACTAGGCCTGGAATGTTCTCATGCTGAAGGGGTGGTGGATTCATATAAAACCACGTACGATTGGTACATGGGGAACGATTTTCATCGATATCTCAGAGTTAGCTCTTCTGCAAAGCTGTCTTCGAACTTAATGTTCTTGAAGAGACTTGTGGAACCCTGTGGTGACGAGACAGTATACTATCGCAACGATCAATTCTGGCAGATTTATGCTGTGTTGAACACTGTGGGTTTCCTATAACCGCGTCTGAAGTCAGCTGATCATAGTGCGGGAATTCTATAGGTCTTTTCCATAGCGTACTTGCGGAGAAAGCCTGTGATAAACACTAGCGCCATGAATAAAATTCGAGCGAGAGTGTCGAAGTAGGGGACCTCTGCTGGTATTGTTAACGCGAATCGCACTACACCCCCCGCACATAGACGAGACCCAGGAGTCGAGCCGCCGTCCCCGCTTGGAGTCCCTGTCGCAGCCTGTTGGGACCAGATGTAACAGCAAACGGTGAGTGTACCTTTAAAATGACATATGCTATCGGTGTCCCTATATTGTTTGTCCAATTTGATATATTTAAACGGAAACTTGAACCCTGTAAGTTTATTTGCCTGCATATTATTTGAATAAATTTATTTGTGCATTAAATGTTGCCAAGTTTGTTATATTTAGTCTAAACTTGAAAGCTAGCATTTTATTTACTTATATATCATGTATAGAAAGTATCTTTTGCATCTAAATGTTGCCAAATATGCTATATGTAAACTAAGCTTGAAATCTAGCGTTTTAATTGTGAACATATAATGTACAGATATAATTTTTTGTTACCGAAATCGGCGTATTTAGACTAAACTTGACCCCTAAGATTTTAGTTATTTTTATTTGCGCATTAAAAGTTGCCAAGTTCGATATATTTAAACTAAAACTTGAGAGCTGAGATTTTGTTGATTTGTATATTATCAAAGCCAAATTATTCGAGCATTGAAATGTTGCCAAATTTAATGTATTTAAACTAAACTTGAAACCTAGTATTTTAGTTGATTGCATATTATACGTAGAAATTATTTGTGCGTTTAAATTGTATAAATTAAACTGAAACCTGAAATCTGGACGGTTATTTGTTTGCTAATCATGTAGAAAAATTATTTGTGGGTTCAGATGTTGACAAATTTAACATATTCAGACTAAAACTTAAAGTCTGGAATTTTGATTTGTTTGCGTAGAGCATAGAGTAATTACTCGAGCATTGAAACGTTGCCAAATTTAATGTATTTAAACTAAACTTGAAACCTAGTATTTTAGTTGGTTGCATATTATACGTAGAAATTATTTGTGCGTTTAAATTGTATAAATTAAACTGAAACCTGAAATCTGGACGGTTATTTGTTTGCTAATCATGTAGAAAAATTATTTGTGGGTTCAGATGTTGACAAATTTAACATATTCAGACTAAAACTTAAAGTCTGGAATTTTGATTTGTTTGCGTATAGCATAGAGTAATTACTCGAGCATTGAAACGTTGCCAAATTTAATGTATTTAAACTAAACTTGAAACCTAGTATTTTAGTTGGTTGCATATTATACATAGAAATTATTTGTACGTTTAACTTGTATAAATTAAACTGAAACCTGAAATCTGGACGGTTATTTGTTTGCTAATCATGTAGAAAAATTATTTGTGGGTTCAGATGTTGCCAAATTTGATATATTCGGACTAAAACTTGAAGTCTGGAATTTTAGTTTGTTTGCATATAGTGTGGAAGAAATCCTCGAGCATTGAAATGTTGCCAAATTTAATATATTTAAACTAAACTTGAAACCTAGTATTTTTGTTGGCTGTATATTATATGTAGAAATTATTTGTGCATTTAAATTGTATAAATTAAACTGAAACTTGAAATCTGGACTGTTATTTGCTTGTACAGTATGTAGAAAAATTATTTGTGCGTTCAGATGTTGCCAAATTTAACATATTCAGACTAAAGTCTGGAATCTTGATTTGTTTGCATGTAGCATAGAGGAATTACTCGAGCATTGAGACGTTGTCAAATTTAATATATTTAAACTAAACTTGAAATTTGGAAACTTATTTGTTTACATTATGTCGAGAAATTATTTGTGCTGGTAAATGTCACAAAATCTGATATATTCAAACTGAAACTTGAAGCCTGCAATTTACTTTGTTTGTATGTCATTCAGATAAATTACTTCCGCATCTGAAGAGTTGCCAAATTTCCTGATAGGTAAACTGAAACTTGAAATTAGAAACGTTACTAGCTCATGCCGTATTTAATGAAATCACTTTGCATTTGAAAACAAATATCTTGTTCACACCTAATGGAATTTAAACTTGGGTCATGAAACCAGAATTCTGTAGCTCTCTATAATATAATTTAAATCTGAATCGTGAAACCAGAATCATGTAGCTCTGTATAATATACTTTGAATCTGAATCGTGAAAACAGAATTATGTAGCTCTTTATAATATAATTTAAATCTGAATCGTGAAATCAGAATTATGTAGCTCTTTATAATATAATTTAAATCTGAATCGTGAAACCAGAAGTATGTAGCTCTTTATAATATAATTTAAATTTGAATCGTGAAATCAGAATTCTGTAGCTCTTTATAATATAATTTAAATCTGAATCGTGAAACCAGAAATAATATAATTTAAATCTGAATCGTGAAACCAGAATTATGTAGCTCCTTATAATATAATTTAAATCTAAATCGCAAAACCAGAATTGAGTAGCTCCTTAGAATATAATTTATATCTGAATCGTGAAACCAGAATTCTGTAGCTCTTTATAATATAATTTAAATCTGAATCGTGAAACCAGAATTATGTAGCTCCTTATAATATAATTTAAATCTAAATCGTAAAACCAGAATTATGTAGCTCCTTAGAATATAATTTAAATCTGAATCGTGAAACCAGAAGTATGTAGCTCTTTATAATATAATTTAAATCTGAATCGTGAAACCAGAATTCTGTAGCTCTTTATAATGTAATTTAAATCTGAATCGTGAAACCAGAAGTATGTAGCTCTTTATAGTATAATTTAAACCTGAATCGTGAAACCAGAATTATGTAGCTCTTTATAGTATAGTTTGAACCTGAATCGTGAAACCAGAATTCTGTAGCTCTTTATAATATAATTTTAATCTAAATCGTGAAACCAGAATTATGTAGCTCTTTATAATATAATTTAAATCTGAATCATGAAACCAGAATTCTGTAGCTCTTTATAATATAATTCAAATCTGAATCCTGAAACCAGAATTATGTAGCTCTTTATAATATAATTTAAATCTGAATCGCGAAACCAGAATTATGTAGCTCTTTATAATATAATTTAAATCTGAATCGTGAAACCAGAATTATGTAGCTCTTTATAATATAATTTAAATCGGAATCGTGAAACCAGAATTATGTAGCTCTTTATAGTATAATTTGAATCTGAATCGTGAAACCAGAATTCTGTAGCTCTTTATAATATAATTTAAATCTGAATCGTGAAACCAGGATTATCTAGCTCTTTATAATATAATTTAAATCTGAATTGTGAAACCAGAAGTACGTAGCTCTTTATAATATGGTTTAAATCTGAATCGTGAAACCAGAATGAAGTAGCTCTTTATAATATAATTTAAATCTGAATCATGAAGCCAGGAACATGTAGCTCTTTATGATGTGGTTTAAATCTGAATTATGAAACCAGAAGTATGTATCTTATTATAATGTGAATTAAGTTTGAATCTGGAAACCAAAAGTATGCAGCTCTTTAGAATATAATTTTGAATCTGAAACTTGAAAACGAGAGGTCCGGTCCGTAGCTCTATATAAAATAATTTAAATCTGAAATTTGAAATCAACAGTATCTAGTCTTACATAATACAATTTTGAACATGAATCGGGAAACCAGCAATATCTAGCTCTACATGAGGTAATTTTAAACCCGAAACTTATAACTGAAGGTATGTAATTCCATCTCTGTGTGATATTGAAACCGAAACTTGAAGTCAAAAATATGTGGCACACTTTTAATGCACTTTGAAACTAAAACCTGAAGTTAGGAATCTCATTATTTTATATGTTACCTGATGAAATTGTTTTGTACCTGAAACATACATCTTGGCTTCCCCTTTTGTATTAAACTAAAACTTGAAATTGAGAATATGTGGTGTGCACTGGACGGTTCGGAAAATAAAGCAAAGGGATATAGAATAGATGAAGTACTTTCCCCTATGTTTTGACAAAGTTGTGTAATTATTCTCCTTGTGTCTAGAATGACATTCAGGTGAAGCCTTGTTTCACGAAGTGCCACTATCCGAACATTTAAGACCTCCAGTGAGGCATAGTCTATGAAGGACTTCGCGATTTATCACAATTTTGCATGACTGAAACGAGAGGGCAACCTGAAGGTCAGTAATTAGTTGAAAGGCTTGCGATACACGTCAAAATATTGGGCGAGGTAGTATTAGGTTCGTTACCGTCTCCGCTTAGTTAGTCAACAGTGATCTGGCCTGAATTACAACAATACCTTCCCCTTGCGCCTCCTAGAGCCTACAGGTCCAAAACAAAATACTTGTCAAGCGGTATTTGGGTGAACTTTCTACTTCTTGACCTGCCAAACCTCCGAAAATCTAAGACCTCCAGTGAGGCTATAGCCCAAGAAAGGGCTCGCGAAAAATCTTAACTGTGGCACCATGGAAGTGGAAAAGGCAGCCCAAATGCGCAATGCGTCATTTCCTAGTGACCAATGGCCACATGAGAGACGTAGAGGGAGGAGTCGGTTAGCCTCAAGTATATGCCCGGGTGTGGTGTCCTGTTCTGCGGTGTTGCTCAATCAGTCCCACGGTAATAAAGCAAAGACAAACCAAAACTGAAATTTGAACGATGAAACCAATAAAATCTAAATAATGAATTTTGAAATGAAAATACCAATCTTTAATTCTACACCACTGTGGGAACTGAGAGTGACATCGGGGACCTTGATCCACACCAGGTCATCACCCCTCCAAGCGATCCAAATTTTTTATGCTGGTGCATTCCCCATATGTGTAATATTAGGCCCAGCCGTGTGATTTCTCGTAGCAATAGGGCGCCTAGATGTCTGTGCTTTCATGTCCGTTTCACTGTATTGGTCAAATGGGAAACTTTGTTAAATAAATTAAGTGTTTGCGTATTATAGCGTTTCTCTCACAATGTTCCAACCCATAGTCTGAACAAACACAACCTGGTCCTAACCCTAGATTTTCACGCCTTAATCCATCCTGGTAGCCCAGAAAATTATTCATTCTTAGTAAGCAAATGTAGAGGCCTTTAAAGTAAGGTAAGTGAATATATTTCAGGTCACCTGTAGTAATTTAATGTATTCAGGGATTTAATTACATATTAGTCAACGATGCAAGACAGACTAAGATGCATTTCCTTGAAATAAAATTTGTTTCAATTAAGTATTACACAATATCATGCTATGTTGCCATTTTAGTTGTATTGTTGCCTTTTGTTTGGTTGTTTTGTGTAAAAAAATTAGATTATATATATATTATAGATATATATATATATATATATATATATATATATATATATATATATATATATATATATATATATATATATATATATATATATATATATATAAATTGAAACTGACCCCGGATATGTGTTCTAGAGGTCGTAATTAGCGCTCATTTAAAGAAATTTTTAAAAAATTCAAAAGTCAGGATTTCCTCATTAGTTAATTTTTTTTAAAGAAAATTCACTAAAAGGACAAAATAAATACCTGGAAGTAAGAATCCATTTTGTGTGTATTTGTCAATGAATGGATCATGACATCATTTAAAGTTACCAAATAAGACATAAAAAATAATTTTGAATTGCACATAGATTGAACAATTCAAGTCAATAAATGAACTGCTTAACAATGTACAAAGTTATAAAAGTCTATATAGGAAGTACTATAAAGAACCAAAAGAGGGCGCTATGCAGAAGATCACATAAGAAATACAAAACCCTTTCAACCATTTTAAGACTCAATCTCTTAGGTTACCAAATTAAGCCAAAGCGAGGTTGCTATGGTGATAGATATAACAAGTGAAAATAATTGGATTTATTATGAAAAGTAGAGTCAAATTTTAAGCATCACATTGAAAGTAATAATAATAATCAAAATTTGTAATATCCTCTAACAAAAGCTGTCATATTTTATTATAAAATTAAGAAATAGAGTGGATCCCAATTAAGATTTAAAATTTTAAAAGAAAGTAAAAATTAATTAAAGATAAGTTCATAAGGAATCTTGACAATTAGAATAAATGTTTTCAAAGTTTTAAATGGTATATCATTCTTTTTTTTTCTACCGCTGTCAAAATGCGTCCATTGACTAATCAATCTTAAAGTAAGTAAATAGGTTCAGCAAATAAAATATAGAGGCTGCAAGTGTGAGAATTTTCGGCTTGGGGGAACCCAAATATAAAACATTCCCTGTAGAGAAAGGAGAAATTCAACTATAGCTAGCTGTGGTAAAGTAAATAAACCAATAAAAGGACCAGGTAAATATTTATTATATTAGAATATCTTTTAACAATATAAATATAATCATAAAATTGGAATATTCAAACATATACTTTGACATTCAAAAGAAATACGACTTTAGCTATAAAGGCATAAGTATCGGGTGTCCTAAAGTAAACAGACATTCGTGTATAAATTAAGAAATTTAATTCAATAAAAGTAAAAAAAAAAAACAAAAGGCGCCCAACATAAATACACAATCAAACATAATTGTTCAAGGAGCGGAGCATAGTTTAAGGAATTGCCGACTTCAGCAGTCCTGCATTCCTTATACGCTGCATTTTTACCTTGTTTACTATTTAGATAACAATGTAATCGTTTCAATGCCAATGTTATCGATACATTTGTGACCTACAATTATATGCAATATTTACATTACTTAGTGTAGAGAATTTTCCTAAAACTATTTTTACTTATTATTTTACTGTTCTTAATAATTATGTTTCCACGCTTGCTATTGCCCTTCTGCAAACCCTATTGTTCTTTGAACATAATATTTACAAACACATTTATTCAATATAAAATATAATTGCGAACATATTTATTTTCTATAAAATACACACAAAAATATACATTATTGACACTCTAAATACATATAAACTTAGATAAAATACATAATATTCACATTTAAACCTTGAAACACTATATATACCAAATATAAATAATACAACAATAAATAAATACAAACTACAAATACTTTAATCAGAACACAAAACATGGGACAAACAAACAAAACAAACTAAAAATACAATAATTGTCGCACAAACGTGGGGCTACAAAAATTCTTACACGAATTTCGATATAAACGTGAAATAACAACAATAAAAATGCCTAGAGGAAGAAAACTAGCCACGTCAAAAGACAGACAGGACAGGGGTGATGCAAGAGAACATGAACAGCAAGAAAGTGTGGAAATTGATCGGGTGAGAAGAGATGAGCAAGAGGTTAGAGAGAATGTAGAAGAACAGATAGAAGAAAGGGTACACACAAGAAAAGAAACGTCAGTAGAAGAACAGATACTTGACGGAGGCAAGGTAGACGACACAAATACGACAAAAGATAAACCTGACAGTAATAATGAAATGTTCATGAAATTAATGCAGAGCATAAATAGTATGAGTGCAATTATGAATGAGAAAATGGACAAACAAGAGCAGAATATAAGTGGCCTAAAACAAAACATGGATGAAAATAATAAAAGTATGAATGAAAAAATAGAAAAACAAGAACAAAATGTAAATAATATGAATGTATCCGTTTTTCCACGTAATTTTATCTCATCGGAAATCAAGTGACAGTGACAGTTCTCAACTAACAGAATTGCCAATTGGAAAATTGAAATTTACTCTGAATATAAGGATTGATGAGACCATTGACTAACTGTTATTAGTGAAATGAGGTCACAAACCATTGATCATGATACAAGACAACTCTACAGCGAAATCTATGAGATTAACTCGACCAAATGATTTGCTGGTTGCATTAGCCTTGAGTACTAATTTGCTTTAACTAAAATGAAATGTTATACCACCCCTTTTCCTAATAAAAGTTAGTGAACTCCTTTTTTTTACTACTGCCTCAATTATAACCAATTAAGTATATTATTCTAAGACACCATGCCCCAACTTTGCTATATTCACCTTCAATTGCCCTGTACACATATATGTACATTAGAAACCAACATTCGTTCTCGGCTAAACCGATAGTCACAAAAATTTCTCAGTGTAGTAATTCTCTATAATTACTGTATTGTGGTGGCGTATTGTTATAATCCTGTTTTGATAACCCATCGTCTAGATCCTGTCTTGACACATTGCAAATGTTTTGATAACTGCATGTATCACCCATCTGTAATGGAGTAAAAAAAAACGATAAGTCAGAAATTTTTAGCCGGGTCAAAATTTTGGGTAAGGTCATAATCGGTATAAGTCTTTACTTGCTATATGCCTGAGGATCAAATAATACTGAAAATTTTATAAGTGACTGTGTGGCACTAAAATTTAAAAGACAAAATACAGAAACAATAAAAATGGTGTGCTCGGGACTTGGGAAATTTTTGGAATATATTTTACTTATATATATATATATATATATATATATATATATATATATATATATATATATATATATATATATATATATATATATATATATATATATATAAACTCCAAACTATAATTACAGTTACCTATATACATCCTTCATTAAATATTTAATGGTCTTATATTAACAAGTTGAGGAGGATTTATGATCTTCCTGAGGCTATGTATTATGATGATGTTAGGAGTGATTCTTTGCATGATTCGGTTGATCTTTTTGCTAGTTTTTTCTCATCTGTGTATGAGGTACAGGCTGGCGGTGTCGGTCCCGATCCTTTTCTGAGTGAGTCGGTAAATATGACTGTGCCTAGTGTTACTTCTGCTGATATTATTGATCGTATCTGTAGTTTGAAAGATAAACTTAGTTACGGCCCAGATGGAATCCCCTCCCATCTGTTAAAATCTTGTGCCTTCACCTTGGCAATTCCACTGAGGATTCTCTTTAACATGTCCTTATTGTCTGGTGAGTTTCCACATGTTTGGAAACATTCTTATTTGATGCCCGTTCATAAGCAGGGACCAAAGCACTTGGTTACTAATTACAGAGCTGTTTGTATTCAGTCAGAGATACCCAAACTTCTGGACTTTTTTGTCTCTAGGCATATAACTTGGGAATGCAGACATGTTTTCGCCGAACAGCAGCATGGTTTTCTTAAGGGAAGATCTACAACGACCAACCTTCTTCTTTACCAGAATGTATTGGTCTCAGCTTTGGAGGATAGGTTACAGATTGATTCGGTGTATACAGATTTCTCCAAAGCGTTTGATAAGGTAAATCACGCCTTATTATTGTCAAAACTTGCATTGTTGGGTTTTAATGCCAATTTGTTGTCTTGGGTGCGCAGCTTCCTTATGGGTAGGTCCCAGAGTGTAAAGATCAGGAACTTCATTTCTGGTAGTATTACTGTTTCTTCAGGAGTTCCTCAGGGTTCACATTGTGGACCAGTCCTCTTTAATCTTTTTATCAATGATGTCATACATTCACTTAAGCATAGTCAGATTTTGATGTTTGCTGATGATATCAAAATTTTCAAGATTGTTCGTTCCAGACAGGACGCTTTACTTTTACAGGAAGACTTAAATCGTTTTGCTCGGTGGTGTGGTGACAATCTTCTGACTCTGAATGTTGATAAGTGTTTCTGCATTACATTCACTAGAGCTCAGTTTCCCATTGACTTTGTGTACTCCATGGGCTCTGGTGCTTTACAGAGGAAGGAAATGATTAAAGACTTGGGCATTGTATTGGATAGGGAATTATCTTTTGGGGATCACATGGAGTACATAGTGTCTAAGGCATATAAAATGTTAGGATTTATTCATAGATCAACTCTGGATTTTTCATGCAATAGCTTTAGAAGGCTGTATTGTGCTCTGGTTCGCTCTTTGTTGGAATGCTCTTCTGTAGTCTGGAGCCCGAATTACAATATTTATATCAATCAGATTGAGGCCGTACAAAATAGATTCTTAAGAATTTGTGCTTACAGAATGGGCTTGCAGAGAAATGATCTTAACCTTTCTTATTTGCGGAATCGGCTGCACTTGCAGTCACTGAGAGGTAGAAGGATTGTCAGTGATGTTTGTTTTTTGCACAAATTATTAGTGAATAAAATTGATAGTCCTTCTTTGCTTGAGTTAGTCTCTCTAAGGATTCCGAACTGCACGAGAGCGAGGGAGGTTTTTGTGGTTCCCTTCCATCGAACCAATTATGGCTTTTTTAGTCCGATGTCGAGAGTGGCGAGAACTGCAAATGAGTATTCGGAGCTCTTGGACATGTTTAATGATTCTGACCGTGTAATTAGAGGAATTTTGAGAGGTGTTATTGATTGAATTGTCATACATATGGTATACAGGTTATGTTTTGCTTTTTTGTTTTTTTTTTTTATGTTCTCATATTGTGATTATTTAAGACTAATGTAGTTTTAGATGTTCTTATTATTATTGTAAATGGTTAATCCGTTGAATAAATAAATAAAATAAAATAAAAAATAAAACAATCAACAAAATGTTTCTAATTCAAACAATAGACCTTAATGCATCTAATTGAATTTTGATCTGCTGAATCACACACAAAGATTTGGAAATTCCCTGATTCAATAAAATTCCATTATTTAACAAACAGCGAAAATGGGTAACTACCCAACAGAAATATCTGAATTGGAACCAAGATACTCCTTGAGATCCTTAACGTGCCATCTCCCGGCATCAGAACCTTTCATAAATTCTAGTTCAGATATAATTTTGGAGATCTTGCGCTTTACAGTGCATAATACATATTTTGGCGCCAATTTTGCATCAGACAGTAGCTTATTAGTCTTCCATACTTTTTCTGCGACATGGAATTCTTTTTCTCGCTTGCGTAAATTGTATGTCTTAAAGTTACTTTTGTAAGCTTTATTGAATTTACCAACTACCTCTTGATAAATATTTGACATTCCCTTAATCTCTTCCACATATTGGTTACGATCACCAGGTAAAAGTATCATACTGTCCGTTACGTACCACATGTAATAATCATTGTCTTTTAGTGAATTTTCATTTTTTTAAATTCACTAATAGTGGTATCGATGGTGAGACTTTGCAAAAATGTTTTCAAATGAGTGCGAACTGTGACCCCTAGAACCCATATCCGGGGTCAGTTTCAATTATATATATATATATATATATATATATATATATATATATATATATATATATATATATATATATATATATATATATATATATATATATATATATATATATCCAATGAGAACCTTGGTGGTTCAGGGGTAACAACGTATGCTTCTGACCCGAAGGGTACTGGGTTCGATCCCAGGGTACTCCTTTCACTTTTTCAGTACAAACTCTAACATTTACATCAACCGAGGTTCTGGCATTGTATTTGAGCAAGTTGAATGTCTGCACGTTCCGCCCTTCGGAGGGAGCGTAAAGCCGTCGGTCCCGTGTCCATGCGCTGTTGGGCACGTTAAAGATCCCTAACCTCCTTACAGAAAGACAGGGATTTGGCAAAATTTCCAGGATAGTGAGGTGAAACTGGTCCCTGGCGTCGGTGATTGGCCATAGTCGCGGAAATAGGCCGACGCTAAAGAAAAAAAACACAATACAAAACACATATGTATCCAACCGATAACTCAAAAAATAATTAACCGATTTCGATGAAACTCGGCAAGCGCCCTTTTATTAATGGCTTGGATGAGTTCGTTAGCCAGGAAAATTGGACAAGGTTTTCCCGGAAAATGTTGAGTTTTTTCAACAACAAAAAAATTTTTCTCGAAAAATTACAAATCTATTTCAATGAAATTTTGTGGATATGTCCTTACTACGTATCAAAATTCAACTTTATAGATTTATAGAAAATTGAGTTATTCCAATTTTGAGTTTTCATTTTTTCGAAAAAAAATTTTTCGAAAAAAATTACAAAGTTATTTTAATGAAATTTGGTGAATATGTTTCCTCGAGAAAGGTCTTACTACATACCAAAATTAAACTTTCTAAGTTTATAAAAAGTTGAGTTATTCAAATTTGAACCTTTAATAAAAAATCTCTACCATAACGCACTTGCTGCGTCCCGAACCTTTTTTTTTAGATTCTTCGAATACAGCCTAGGTAAGAGTCTTTTAAATCTTTACGGTATTTATATATAGCGAATTTTCGTATATTTTCTTAGAGTAGAGTGTCTCCGGTGACGTCGAGATCGTGGGACCGAGCCAAGTTTGCTTCCGTTCCAAATCCTATTGCTGCTAGTGTGTGGTAAACATTCGGAGGGTGATGCTGTAGTTGACGCAGACTTTTCGAATGGATTACGCACGAACGTTCTAGTTTGACTCTGGCTTGGACGCTGTAGTTACACAAGCAGGCTTAGGTCAAATTAGTACGCGGCGGTATCCTTTCACAGGTGTCCCCCTTACCCTTCCCGTTTATTATCGACGCCATGGGCGTTGAGGTGCTTTGACCCCACAATACTGATTTCGACAGGAAGACGTCATTTAATTATTTGAGTGGCGTTTTTTGGGATAACCCACTCGATACCTGCATCTACGAGTCGTAAACCACGGTGCTCGGAATATTCCGCTCCGAGTCTCCCGGACGAAGCCACGCAAATCCACACGGGGGAACCGCTTTCATTCTCTCGGGAAAGGGGAGATATATCAGGGCCGTATCGATACCGGATTTTCCTCCGTGAGGGAATAATTAGTTTTGTTGGCGTAATAATCATCACCCAGATTGTAAGTGCTATTGAGTTGTAGTGTATCGTTATGTAATAAATAGTGTGGAAAGCATATCTAGTCTATACTATACCCGCAAGCAAATCTGCTACACCTATACAGAATTTCATGTCGGAGAATTGCCGGGGGAGCGATTAAAGCCCGCAACCTCGGAGGTATCTAAACGGCCCGTTATACCAAAGACTACCGGACCCTCTCCACAGAGCTATCCAGGCACTCTGATCACAACTGTGGCCAGAGTCTTGTGACGAGGTCGCAGACATCCTCGCAGGGAGTAAACCCTTTCAAAATCTGGCGCTCGAGACCGTTTCAAAAAACCCGTTGACCTGTTCTACTAAGTAATTCACCCTGTAAATCAAGGCCTCCCTACAAAATGGCGCCCGAGCAGTGTAGCCGAGCAGGAAACCGTACCTCAAAAACTAACCGTCCCGTGTTAACACCGCCCCGTTCCAATACCGTTCCGTTCCGATATCGTTGCGTTAGATATTATTAAACAAAAACCGTCACCGTTATGTCAACTCCGCAAGAAAACCCTGAAGTTACCGTCTCCGAAACGGAAAACGGCCCCGTTCCGTCCGCCGCCAGTAGTAGTAGCAGTGGTGGGTAGGCCAACGCCAAGCAAGTAGGCCACAATGGGCCCTTTTTGCCAACCCCAGCAACCATGCTCTACTCTTCCTCGGTTCCGTCGCCAAACCGCCTCGACCTCGAGATGAAGACCGTGACGGTCTTCAATTGGACGCTACTTACCTGATTCCTCTGCAGAGTCCTCGATCCGAACAATTCTGCTCGAAGACTCCCAAAAGCCTCGCATTTACACAGGTAGTGGTAGGACGTTTCTTCATCCTCACCGCATTCCTGGCAAATGGGATCCCTCTACGCCTATCAATGTGAGGTGTCTTCTAAGGGCGCAGTGCACCCCAAGGATGCGGCGAAGCGTAGGTCGACTCCTTCCGACTATCCAGACAGTTTTATCTCTGTCCGGCCCCTCTACGAAGTCCCTCGCCTGCCTGCAGCCACCAACCGACCCCCAGTGCCTCTCCATTGCTTCCTCGATCCATCTGTCTAAGGCGACAGAGACTGTCTTCCTACTTATGCCTATTGCATGCTCCGGTCCACAGAACGGCCGCCGGGAACCGAGTCTTGCGAGATTATTCGCCACCTCATTCCCCGCTACGCCACAGTGTCCTAGAACCCACACCAGTTGCACCTCCATCGTCCTGGCTAGTCCACTGAGGGCGTCAGCGCACTCCTGAACCAGTGTTGACCTGATTGTGGCCGCGCAGACTGCCCGGAGGACCGCCTGGCTATCCGCACAGATGTACACACATTTCTCGGGACTCCTCTTCACATCCTGTCTATTGGCCACAGACAGGATAGCATACACCTCTGTTTCGAATGCCGTGGTATACGCGCCAAGAGCATAGCTCTCGCGCACCACCAGGCCCTCGATGTATATTCCTGCCCCGGAGGATTGTTGGTCCTCCAGCCGCGATCCGTCGGTGAAACAGACCAGGCTTGCGGGCTGGAATTCAACCTCATTTTCCCTCCACTGATCCCTACTGGGGATCCTGAGGGTGTATGGCCTAGTCAACCTAATATCGTCCTCGGCATCCCTCACCTTTATGGCGGAAATCGGAATTTCCTTTTCCACCTCCTTGGCGACTCTTGCATGCCCTATTACTGCTCCCTCTCCGCACCAGTTTCCTGAGTCTCGCATTCGATGCGACGCCATAGCCTCCCTTCTGATGCAAATAGGAAGCGATGGCAGCATCAACAGGACCTCTAGCGCGGCTGAAGGTGTCGTCCTCATAGCGCCTGTGATACCCAGGATTTTTATTTTTTATTTATTTATTCAACGGATCAACCATTTACAATAATAATAAGAACATCTAAAACTACATTAGTCTTAAATAATCACAATATGAGAACATAAAAAAAAGCAAAACATAACCTGTACACCATATGTATGACAATTCAATCAATAACACCTCTCAAAATTCCTCTAATTACACGGTCAGAATCATTAAACATGTCCAAGAGCTCCGAATACTCATTTGCAGTTCTCGCCACTCTCGACATCGGACTGAAAAAGCCATAATTGGTTCGATGGAAGGGAACCACAAAAACCTCCCTCGCTCTCGTGCGGTCCGGAATCCTTAGAGAGACTAACTCAAGCAAAGAAGGACTATCAATTTTATTCACCAATAATTTGTGCAAAAAACAAACATCACTGACAATCCTTCTACCTCTCAGTGACTGCAAGTGCAGCCGATTCCGCAAATAAGAAAGGTTAAGATCATTTCTCTGCAAGCCCATTCTGTAAGCACAAATTCTTAAGAATCTATTTTGTACGGCCTCAATCTGATTGATATAAATATTGTAATTCGGGCTCCAGACTACAGAAGAGCATTCCAACAAAGAGCGAACCAGACCACAATACAGCCTTCTCAAGCTATTGCATGAAAAATCCAGAGTTGATCTATGAATAAATCCTAACATTTTATATGCCTTAGATACTATATACTCCATGTGATCCTTAAAAGTTAATTCCCTATCCAATACAATGCCCAAGTCTTTAATCATTTCCTTCCTCTGTAAAGCACCAGAGCCCATGGAGTACACAAAGTCAATGGGAAACTGAGCTCTAGTGAATGTAATGCAGAAACACTTATCAACATTAAGAGTCAGAAGATTGTCGCCACACCACCGAGCAAAACTATTTAAGTCTTCTTGTAAAAGTAAAGCGTCCTGTCTGGAACGAACAATCTTGAAAATTTTGATATCATCAGCAAACATCAAAATCTGACTATGCTTAAGTGAATGTATGACATCATTGATAAAAAGATTAAAGAGGACTGGTCCACAATGTGAACCCTGAGGAACTCCTGAAGAAACAGTAATACTACCAGAAATGAAGTTTCTGATCTTTACACTCTGGGACCTACCCGTAAGGAAGCTGCGCACCCAAGACAACAAATTGGCATTAAAACCCAACAATGCAAGTTTTGACAATAATAAGGCGTGATTTACCTTATCAAACGCTTTGGAGAAATCTGTATACACCGAATCAATCTGTAACCTATCCTCCAAAGCTGAGACCAATACATTCTGGTAAAGAAGAAGGTTGGTCGTTGTAGATCTTCCCTTAAGAAAACCATGCTGCTGTTCGACGAAAACATGTCTGCATTCCCAAGTTATATGTCTAGAGACAAAAAAGTCCAGAAGTTTGGGTATCTCTGACTGAATACAAACAGCTCTGTAATTAGTAACCAAATGCTTTGGTCCCTGCTTATGAACGGGCATCAAATAAGAATGTTTCCAAACATGTGGAAACTCACCAGACAACAAGGACATGTTAAAGAGAATCCTCAGTGGAATTGCCAAGGTGAAGGCACAAGATTTTAACAGATGGGAGGGGATTCCATCTGGACCGTAACTAAGTTTATCTTTCAAACTACAGATACGATCAATAATATCAGCAGAAGTAACACTAGGCACAGTCATATTTACCGACTCACGCAAAAAAGGATCGGGAACGACACCGCCAGCCTGTACCTCATACACAGATGAGAAAAAACTAGCAAAAAGACCCACCGAATCATGCAAAGAATCACTCCTAACATCATCACAATACATAGCCTCAGGAAGATCATAAATCCTCCTCAACTTGTTAATATAAGACCAGAAAGAACCCGGATTGTTTTCAAAATTATTCTCAGTATAAGCAATAAAATTTCTGTAACAAGTATCACGAAGATTCCTACATTCCTCTCGGAGACCAGAAAACCTAATATAATCATCTATTCTACCATATTTCTTATACTGACTGTGCACCCTCTTCTTCTCAGTTATCATGCCTCTAAGCTCGACACTAAACCAAGGAGGGAAACATGATTTTTTACATCTCTTAACTGGAACAAACCGATCCACAGCATTAAACAGAATGTCATAAAAGAACTTCACAGCATCATTTATCTCCAATGACTCAAGATATTCCCAGTCAAATTCGGAAAGAAAATAATTCATGGCACAATAATCAGCATTACGAAAGTCATAAAAATACTCTTCATAGGGTTCAGTTGGGGGAGTCTCAAGTGAAAAAGAAATGTCTAGGGGCACATGATGTGCAGTAGCAGGAAAAACAGGATCCAAAGACGCATCAACACATATGTTATCTATATTACTAAAAACTAAATCTAAAGTTCTATTTAATCTATTAAGTACAAAATTTTTTTGAAACAAGCCCCAAAAGCCAAAACTGTTAGAAACAAGTGAGGCTGATGGACTGTAACCACTAATAACTGGAGCACTCTCAGCACTGCTTGTCCAGGTAACGTTTGGGAGGTTGTAGTCCCCACAGACAACGACCTCAGAATTGGGATGATCAGACAAAACACGGTCGACTGAATCACAATGGTGTTCATATATAGCAACTTCTGAATTGGGTGGAATGTAACAAACACCAAAAATGAGGCTCCGCCTTCCTATCCTCACCATCACATAAACTTCATTAAGTGAAATATCACCAGCAATCCTAGTAGAATCAAGGTCTTTATGCACAGCTATCAGCACACCACCCCCCCGATCGCTGATATTGCCCGGAATACTGTCACGATCACTACGGTAAATATTATAATTCATAAAAGAGAGTTCAGCATCAGAGTGGGAAGCAGTAAGCCACGTCTCCGTCAACATAACAACATGAAAACAGCAAGAAGACAGACCCTGTCGAAGCCTGGGTAATTTTGTTCGTAGTCCACTAACATTATGATAATGAACAAACAAGGAATTCTCATCACCAGGAGTGCTTAATAATAAATGGTCATCCGACACCCCTAGTTTTTTTTGCGGGGAACAATCTTAGGAACCCCACCAATATATCTAATAGTGAGATTTTTATCTTCTATAGTTCTAGCCTGTAATTCTAGGCGAAGTTTCTTTAAGTACTCCCTCTGTTTGATTGCCAGCCTTTGGAGTTTGGCCAGCTTCCTGCTGGTAGTTTGGTTCACACCACACCACCAAACCAACGCCCCATAGAGGATTCTCGGCCTGACGATCGCAGTGTAGATCCAATAAAGGATCCGAGGATTAAGTCCCCAGGTCCTCCCTATCACACGACGCAGCTGCCAGAGGGTCGCTATTCCCTTCCTCACTACTCGTTCTATTTGCGACCCCCATGTTAGTTTGGGGTCCAGGATCACCCCCAGATATTTGACCTCCCGCACTAAAGCTAAAGGTTTTCCAAACATCACGGGCGCCCTGAACCCCTCTACCTTCCTCTTCTTGGTAAATAGGATCATCTCCGTCTTCGCCGGGTTTACGGAGAGTCCCTGCTCACCACACCACCTTTCGATTATGCTACAGGCAGCTTGCATACACTCACATACGACGCCGAGGAATTTGTCGGTGACTAAGACCAGCCCATCATCAGCGTACGCCTGGGCGTAGAAGCCACTCTCAGAGAGTCGCTCCAAGAGGCCGTCCATGACCAGACACCATAGATGGGGCGAAAGGCAGCTGCCTTGAGGACAGCCGCCCGTCACCCCAACGTCCAGCCCCCGGCCGCTCAAGGTCAGCGAAACTCTCCTGTCCCCCAGCATGCTTGCCACCCAGCTTATTAGGGACCTCGGCGTTCCCCTATCGTGTAGGGCTGTACATACCGTATCCGTCCTTGCCTTATCAAAGGCCCCCTTCACATCGAAGAACACAGCTAATGCGCTCTCCCCGTAGTGTAGGGCCCTTTCCACCTTCCGTGTCACAGCATGGAGCGCCGTTTCCGTCGACTTCCCCCGCTGGTACGCGTGCTGACCTTTATGGAAGGGGTAATCCTTTAGGATCCTTCCCAACATAAACCTATCTACTATCTTTTCGAATGGTGGAATGATGTAAGGCTGATTAGGCTGTACGCCTTGGCCAGCGTGTAGTCCTCCCTTCCCGGCTTGGGAATGAAGACACTCCTAACCCGGCGCCAGGCCTTTGGGACGTAGCCCCACGCCAGGCTGGCCCGGAAAACCTCCCTTATGTAAGAAAGCAGTATATCCAGGCCCCTCTGGAGCAGGGCCGGAAAAATGCCATCACAACCTGCGGACTTGAAAGGTGCGAACTCGCCCACCGCCCAGGCTATAGAGCCATCCGTGGCCACCCCCTTTGCCAGCTGCCAGTCCGCATTCGGAACCGTCCACCGGCCCAGGCCAGCAGCCCCTGTGACGGCTCCACCGCCCGCGAGGTGAACTTCGGCGAGATGACGCAGGGTCTCCTCACCGGTGGTTGTCCAGCTCCCGTCCGGTTTCCTTAAGGATCCTACATTACTGCCTACCTCCTGTTTGAGTACCCTTACCAGCCTGGCTGCGTTCGGCAGGGAGTTGACTTCCCCGCAGTACGCGCTCCAACTAGCTCGTTTACTCCGTCGCAGTTCCTTCTTAAACTCTCTTCTGGCAGTCCTAAATTCGTCCGATGCCACTTCACTCGATTCTCGGATGGCTTGGTTTAAGGCGCTCCGAGTCCGTCCGCGTAGCACGGCGAGATCCCTGTTCCACCATCTGACTTTGATGGACGGTTTCCTCCTAAGTGGTGACGCAGCCTCGTAGGCTGCCATTATTCTACCTTCTAGGGCCTCAACCTCACTATCTAATGCCTCTGTAGAGAGTCTTCTCCCCTCTGGGCTCCTTGGCGACCCTCCGAGGCCTATTACGTAGGCATCCCAGTCGGTCTTCCTTGGATTTCTCCTGGGGGGAGTGCTCTCAAGGTCCACATCCAATTCAAAGCTGATCATACGATGATCAGACATTGATATGTGTTCCGTCACCCTCCAGTAAGATATATCCCCCGTTATTCCTCTGCTCGCTAGCGTGATGTCGATCACCTCAGTAGATATTCCGACACCTGGGCTCACCCCCTCCACTTTTTTCTGCGCATGCGCGATGACCACGCGCATGCGTATGACGTTGACCTGTCACAGTTGGCAGCTGTCAATGTCAGCTGACCTGTCACAGTTGACAGATGTCAACGTCAGCTGACATGTCACAGCTGTCAATGTCATGTGTCATCTGTCACATATCACATCTGACCCGTCTGATGACGTCAAATGTTCCAAGATGTCCGATCCTGACAGTTGTGACCTGTCATGATGTTTCATAGATAGCCACAGCCCGGGTTAGGTCTCCATGTGTTTGTTATCAACTGTCCTATGTCACATCTGACCCGTCTGATGACGTCAAATGTTCCAAGATGGCCACAATCAGGTTAGGTCTCCATGTGTTTGTTGTCATCTGTCTGAGGGCTGTCACATCTGACCTGTCTGCTGACGTCAAATGTTCCAAGATGGCTACAACTCGGGTTCGGTCTCCATGTGTTTGTCGAATCTCTGCTATCTGGTTGTTTGTTAAGGTTATGTATGTGTTGTATGACATATAAGCATGCTGATTCCTGCTATCTGACTGTTTGTTAAGGTTATGTTCGTACACACACGTGTTACATGTTGATTTACCGCGTTATCTGATTGTTTGTTGAGGTTACGTTTGTATTTGTTATGTCGCCAACCCGCTATCTGAATGTTTGTATTGTTGTTGCTAGGTAATTTCGGTTTTGGCGGGAAATTTGAATTTTATTGAAAATTAGCGTCTTTCATGTTCAGAGTCTAACTTGTCTTAGAAGGGAATATTCTATTGGAAATTGGTAGAGTGAGAGAACATTCCCTTATAAGGCGAGTTAGGCTTTGAACACACACACACATTCGGTTTAGCCATACATACAGATATGAGAGAGATATAGATAGACAATTTGAAATCTGGTTTGAAAGAAAAGCATTCGCCTGAAATTAGATTTGAACCCCCGACCTCGAACCGACCGTATATATATATATATATATATATATATATATATATATATATATATATATATATATATATATATATATATATATATATATATATATATATATATATATATATATATATCTAACATACATGTATCATCGCTACACCAATTACTCCACACAGACGCTCAAGATAAGGTTTGTTCGATGCATGTATATATAAAACAAAACCAGCTGTTGTTTACATATGATAATTAAACGTGTTTATCAAGCGGTGTGTAGGCGTTTTCTCTATTACATTCCAATTTCAACATAAGAGAGGAACTTTAATTTTAAAAATATTGGGGAAATATATCTATAGTAAAATAGATTTAAACACGTTCCAATACATATGTAATATCAAATCTAAAAACAAAACGTTTGATTATAATATTAAATCGACAACAAAACGTATTTGCATATTCAAATTAACCTGTTTCCGGAGCTGTAATAAACTGATATGAGTTTTTACGTAGGTGTCTTAACGTATATCTGAATTTATATTATATATGTAGTAGTAGTAGTAGCAGTGGTGGGGAGGCCAACGCCAAGCAAGTAGGCCACAATGGGCCCTTTTTGCCAACCCCAGCAACCATGCTCTACTCTTCCTCGGTTCCGTCGCCAAACCGCCTCGACCTCGAGATGAAGGCCGTGACGGTCTTCAATTGGACGGTACTTACCTGATTCCTCTGCAGAGTCCTTGATCCGAACAATTCTGCTCGAAGACTCCCAAAAGCCTCGCATTCACACAGGTAGTGGTAGGACGTTTCTTCATCCTCGCCACATTCTTGGCAAATGGGATCCCTCTCTACGCCTATCAATGTGAGGTGTCTTCTAAGGGCGCAGTGGCCTGTCAGCACCCCGAGGATGCGGCGAAGCGCAGGTCGACTCCTTCCGAGTAGCCAGACAGCTTTATCTCTGTCCGGCCCCTCCACGAAGTCCCTCGCCTGCCTGCAGCCATCAACCGACCCCCAGTGCCTCTCCATTGCTTCCTCGGTCCACCTGTCTAAGACGACAGAGACTGTCTTCCTACTTATGCCTATCGCAGGCTCCGGGCCACAGAACGGCCGCCGGGAACCAAGCTTTGCGAGATTATTCGCCACCTCATTCCCCGCCACGCCACAGTGTCCCGGAACCCACACCAGTTGCACCTCCTTCGTCCTGGCTAGCCCTCTGAGGGCGTCAGCGCACTCCTGAACCAGGGGTGACCTGATTCTGGCCGCGCAGACTGCCCGGAGGACCGCCTGGCTATCCGAGCAAATGCACACACATTTCTCGGGACTCAGCTTCACATCCTGTCTATTGGCCACAGACAGGATAGCATACGCCTCTGTTTCGAATGCCGTGGTGTATGCGCCAAGAGCATAGCTCTCGCGCACCCCCAGGCCCTCGATGTATATTCCTGCCCCGGAGGATTGCTGGTCCTCCAGCCGCGATCCGTCGGTGAAACAGACCAGGCTTGCGGGCTGGAATGTAACCTCATTTTCCCTCCACTGATCCCTACTGGGGATCCTGAGGGTGTATGGCCTAGTCAACCTAATATCGTCCTCGGCATCCCTCACCTTTATGGCGGAAATCGGAATTTCCTTTTCCACCTCCTTGGCGACTCTTGCATGCCCTATTACTGCTCCCTCTCCGCACCAGTTACCTGAGTCCCGGATTCTAAGATGCGACGCCATAGCCTCCCTTCTGATACAGATGGGAAGCGATGGCAGCATCAACAAGACCTCTAGCGCGGCTGAGGGTGTCGTCCTCATAGCGCCTGTGATACCCAGGATTGCCAGCCTTTGGAGTTTGGCCAGCTTCCTGCTGGTAGTTTGATTCACACCACACCACCAGACCAACGCCCCATAGAGGATTCTCGGCCTGACGATCGCAGTGTAGATCCAATGAAGGATCCGAGGATTAAGTCCCCAGGTCATCCCTATCACACGACGCAGCTGCCAGAGGGTCGCTACTCCCTTCCTCACTACCCGTTCTATTTGCGACCCCCATGTTAGTTTGGGGTCCAGGATCACCCCCAGATATTTGACCTCCCGCACTAATATTACCTATATTATATATAGGGGGTGATCAAAAATACAAGTAACAAAACTCGATTTAAAACATCAAACTAACTTTGATATACGAGGGTTGTTTGATATGTGTTGTTTGAATGCAAACATACTGGTAAATAATATAAGAGTATACTTACATACAGCAAGAGACGTCATCCTTGTTTCACAGCTTAACACACACTAACGTCTGTTGAGGTCTTGAATGGGGTCGTTATAGAAATAACACCATTGTTTAATGACACTCACTTAAACCAAACAAAACATATAGACGTCGTTGTTGGTTGCTAATACAGATGTCGCACTGTATGACTAGAGAGTTATAGAGGTACAACGGTCGTACACAAGCCAGTCTTGTGTTTGCTTCCGAAAAAGTAAGAAACATTTAGTTCCATACTATGGCGTTCTCAATTGTTGGAGAGTCGACAACAAGAAACAGTCGTTTTAATATTATACAGAACACGGTGCGTTTCAAGTTGAATCCACTCAATAGCAGTGGCATCAATGATCCTGAACAATGGCTTAAGAACAGTATGCAGGAAATTTATAACCCAGTTATTAGAGATTTGAACACTGACACCAAAGTAGGCTTTACATTCTCCGGCTTGGATAGAGACTATCATGTGCCGTTTAGGAAGCTGTCGCTTTTGACGGTCGAGAAAGTGTGGTCGGAGCTGTACAAGATGTATCAGAGCAATAAGGGGGCCGTCGAACGTGATGCATTTACTATAACAGCTACCAGTCTAGGATCATCACAACACCAGCAAGACACTGCTCAAGCAACCACTTCACAAGGCTCTGGTTTTTTGATGCAGCAGCAGCAGTTTAATGAAATCAATCTACAAGAGAGTGAAGAAGAAGAAGAACACATCACCACGCGAACAACAACACCACCAGCACCACAACCACCAACACCGGATGACAAGCAAGAACTGAATGATGAGGGTCTCCATTGTTGTGCCGTTTGTTCAAAACGGTGTCCACCAACAGAGAGAAGCTGTTGGGACAAATGTTTCATCAAAAACGGTCAAAACTTTGGAAAATGGCTACCGTACAACGCACACTCATGGGAAAGTTATGAAAACTTCGTAAAATGGCAATACACATACGACAGGAGGAAGGTTACATGTTCACACTGTAATAAACAAATGTTGAGAACATCCATATATAGACACAAACAAATATGCCTAAAGAGACCAGACATCGATCCTCTGCCAGTACACGAGTAAAAAGTATGTCACTCTGTACACGTGTCCATAGCAGAATACATAACACAATAAAACAGAGAACTAACAACACGGCTATGACTCATATCCTGTAGAATGACATCATTCCATTATTCGTGTTTGAACCTGTCTAGAATACAACTGTTGCCATAACAGGACGGATGACATCATCCATAAACCTGTTTGAGCTTGTCTGTACAGTTGTTATCTAGTGTAATTTCGGTTGGGTGACATCCTGCCATCAGTTGTATTTGAGCTTGTCTAGAAGCTAGTTTAGTGGTGTACGTCGAACAAGGTGTAGCTAAAAACTAATATGGTGCAGAATACGCGAAAACGAAAATCTCTTAACACAGAAAATACTGGTAGAGGTGTTGGTGGTGGTAAAAAGCTTAAAGTGTTACAAGATGTCTTGCTGGTGAACGCAGTTGAAAGTATTATAACAAAAGAAGAACTTAAGACGTGGGATAATACCATAGGTGAACTGTACACAAGCTATCCAACAACAACAACAGACACAAGTGAACCGAATAATCTCTGATATTAGTATGAATGCTGCAGATCCTACAAACATACAAACAGTCGAATATCAGCCTACACACGATGAGATATTCAATGAGAAGTTGGTGGAGATCAATCAGAAAAGTATGGAGAAAAAACTAAAATCACAAGACTGTGAGCTCCTTGGTCAGACAACGTTTTTGCTGTTACCAAACGGAGAGAAAATACTCACGATCGCTGTTGACCCCCTGCTAAACTTTTTGCCTTTGGTTAAGGTTTCACAGAAAAACTGTAATATACCTGTGTTTTTCGATATGTGGACCTTTGAAGAATTTTTAAACGTGTTACCTACCATAATTTACAACATGGAAAACCAATCACAGGGTACAGACAAAAGCGGCGATTCGTATACACTAACTGAATACTTGGTTCAAACACAACGAAAATCAGTGTTTTTTAAGTTTAGGCTGTGCAGTGATGAATATGTCACTAATTTCAACCTAAGCTTGGAATCATTAAAAATACTAGAAGATGTTGGCTCTGTGGTCAAAGACTTATTGTTGGAATTACGTTTTAGGAGTTTCTTCGACCTAAACATGTTTATGGCTGACATCAGATCGGAACTGTCCAAGTTCAGAGACAGGGCAGTCATACCTTGTGCCTTCTTCATTGCCCGGTTACAATACTCTGAGAATCTGTGTATAGTGTGTGAATTTATTACTAAATATCAACTTGTACTGAAAGATATCCTAACGTGTAACAGATTTAACTATAACACTAGTTGATAATAAAAATATATGTGTAAAAATCTCTGTGTGTTTTATTAGCTGTATTTTTTGACAACCATTCTGTTGGCGTGAATGCATAAAGGATGATTTGAAATTAAAAAATACTTTTAACATGTTTCCTTTATTCATAACATAATACAAGTTATTTAATGTCTTTGGTGTTGACCCAGGAATTATGGGTCTGATCAAAACCAAGCCATTTCACGTAAGACTTGGGGCCTTTTTTTCTCAACACTCGTTCGATTAAATACAGGTCCGAAGATAAAGTCTTTTGTAGTTCTTGCTCATAAAACCCTCCGCTGATTGGTTTGCCTTGCATGTCTTCTAGTAAATACGTCACTGGGCTGGTGGGGTGCACCGTGGCCACCTTAAACAACTCTGCGGACCAACGTGGTGTATAACCTTTCTCAAATAATGTTTTTGCCTTGCTTATACGTACAACATCGCCCACTTTAAATTTAGTTTGTACAGACACCGGTATGGTGTTGGAATAGATGTGCTTACGAATAGTTGCCTCGTTTTTCCTAGTGACATCCAGAGGTTTGACACCTGTGTTACGATGAATGGTTGCGTTATATGTAGCTGTGACATTGGGTAGGATATGTAGCCACTTGTAAGAACCAGACAAGTGAAAGTTTTTATATATCTTCTCTTTCAACGTACGTATGACTCGTTCCACCATTGCCGCCTTCTTCACACTATAGGTACTGTAATGATTGCTGCCGTATTTGGTCATTAGGGCCTTAAATTTAGCGTTGTAGAACTCCTTGCCAAGATCAGACTGAATGTGGGAAGGTGCTGTGCTGTTAGCTAAAATATCGGCCATGGCTTTAGTCACCTCTTCGGCGTTTTTAGATTTAAGCGGACGCGTCCACACATACTTTGAAAAACAATTGATCACCACCAGAATGTACTTGTAACTGGAGTTTTCACGATGATAGTCTATAAACTCGGCCAAATCAATTTGCCACAAGTCATTCAAACCTCTAATTATGGTGTGTCTACGTTTAAACTTGATTCTAGCTGGCTTGTACAACTCGTTTATAATTTGTTTCTTAGCATCAAATGGTTCAGCGTTACGTGGTTGTTGTTGTCGCTGGCGACGCTTCATGGTGATGTTGGATTTAAAAGTATCCACTTGTCGTGCAAATCTTTTAGATTTGTGTCTATTTCACCCAACTTCTTCTTTAGCTTGTGGTTCTTTGACAGATCGATATCTTTTAAAACTTGAGCTGTTATGGTCTTGGTTAAATTTTTCAATTTCTGTTCCAATTCGTTCTTCAAATCGTTCAACTCCGGCTTATGCACAGCTTCTAACACAATGGCCACTAGTTTTTGTGTCACTTCATCTTTATTCTTCAGATACTCGGCTTTATGTTTCTGATAGTCGCCCACCCAGGCATCAACAAATGTTTTAGTTACGCCATCTGCTGAATCGATAGGGCTGGCTACGTTACACAATCTATGGTTTTGTACGTCGAAATCACCACTTGCAGTTCTTGGGAAAATCTCTCGTTGAACCACGCGGTTATGTATAGAGCTGTTGCTGTTGTTGTTGTTGAGGTTTGCAGCAGTACGACCAAACTTGTCGATAGACATGATGAAACTGATGGATAGCGTGTGTTAACTCTTTATATGATGCGAGCCTCCTTCAGCTCCTCCAAGATTGACTGTATCTCATTGTTATGAGCATTATTACCTGCAACTTGGGAAGCCACGAGAAGACGAAGTCTGTCAACCAGTTCGTTCACATCATCCCAGTATACATATTCTTTCTGTTTCTTAGTATGTCGCATATATGGCATACCACGACCTAAAGTTACTGAGGAAGAGCGTGCTCTAGCACCTTCTTGTTTTTCTAACATTGGTTTTATTACATGTTGATATTTGGTAGAGGTGTTTCGTAGAACGTCTTCTTTAGGATTGTTCTCTTTTCTGTGAAGACTCGTAGCTGTTATAATGTCCGCATAGTCACGTAAAGTGTTCTGATTTTTCATAGCACTCATACCTGGTTTTCTCAAAAATATCAATTCCAACAGATGTTGAGTGCCGTAATATCTTCTGTCACCAACCACAATTTGAAAGCTTTCTCTATTTCTAACATCTACGGTCAGTAACAACAAATTTAACAGGTTTATTGCCAAGCATCCAAGTATTGGTGGCTTTATCATAAGTAACACCATATGTTTGATCACATAAATGATTATCTGTGAAATATTTATCAACATAATATCGAACAACTACAGGATACGAACTTAACGCTTGTTCGTAAATGGCTGCCGGTGTATTTGCTGCGGCATCTAGTTTTCTATAAGCTTTCGTAACCCATAATTCAGGTTCGGGTTCAGGTTCAGGTGATTCTGCTTCCAACTCAAACGTTTCATCGTCGCTAAGAAATTGAACTTCCTTCTTTGCTGGTGGTTTGACATCAATTTCAGTTTTAGTTGGTTGCTGTTGCTGCTGAGTTGTTTGAGCAGTAGCCAACGCTGTGGTTGCTGTGTTTTTAGATATATCATCCAACGGTTTTAACAGAGGTTTATATAAACGCTGTAATGTTTCATCCGTCTCTGTTTTGCCCAGTTTCAAAGCTAAATATTTGTTTCGAATAATCTTTGATAAATCGGCTATTTTACGTTTGATATTGGGCGGGTGTGTTGATAGTTTTTGTTGGCGCCGACGACTTTTAGATTTTTTCGCCATGCTCACCGTTTGTTGAACACATGAAGACTAACACACACTTACACACGTGACAGTTTAAATATATATAAAATGATCGAAGCCTTTGCGATACCGTCCTTTTGCTAAATCACAATCTTTAACGACCACCATCACATCATGCTTGATCTGCCAACATTCACCACACAGTGTCTTGAACTTTTCAAAAGTCATATCGGTGGTCATATGATCATCATACACATGTTTAAGATTGGTTTCGTCCTGTTTGAATAGCACAACAACGTTTGTGTTGTCACGCACCAGTTGTTTTGGTACTTTGCTGTATGTCTGACAAAGATAGAAGGAATCAATGTTTTTATGCCTGCCCATACTAAAGTATGCTCTTATTTTATCTTGTTTGTCGCAAGCTACATCATCAAATATAAACACAGAGTTGTCCAAAGCATCTCCCGGATCTAATATTTCATCGTTTTCTCGATAAGGATAGTAACCAACACCCTTTGTAGCATCCAACACCTCCTTTAACATCTTGTATTTTGGTTGATACAGTGACTTTGAATACACATAAACGTTTTCAAACTTTAAACCGTTTGCTTCAAACAATAAACTCAGCATGACATTGGTTTTACCACATCCACTAGGACCACATATCAAACAACGTACCGTGTTGGGTAACAGAAGACTGTGTCTGTGTTGTGTAACTGTTTCCACACGCACAACATCGTCCAAGTTTGTAACTGGTAAGGCTGTTGTTGTGTGTTTTACGATACACATCGTTAACTAGACTAACACCAACCTGCTTGTTGTAAGTATAAATACTGGTGTTTAATACATCACCGCTTTAGTATCAATGTTGGTATTTAAGGGTGAGGGCCTCGTTAACACACTCATCAACAAACTGCCTGTTGAGTTACACATACCCGGTTATCAGTTTTGTGGTCCAGGCACTAAACTTAAAGAACGTCTTGCCACAGGCGATCAAGGTATCAACCCGCTAGATCGTGCTTGTCGAGAGCACGACATCGCCTACTCTCAATCCAAACAGTTGAGTGCCAGGCATCGTGCCGACGAGGTGTTGAAGCACCGAGCCAAGGAACGAGTCAAGTCAAAGGACGCAAGTTTTGGTGAGAAGGCGGCCGATTGGAGTGTAGCAAAAACAATGAAAGTTAAACGAAAACTTGGTATGGGTGTGAACAAACCCAGAAAAACTAGTAATGGTACACGTAAGAGAAAAGTCGGTGGCAAGGTACCGTTTAAAAACGTACTGGCTTTGATGCGTGGCGCTATCAATGTGGGAGAGGAAGTGCCGTCTGTGAAAAATCTACTGCATGTAGCGAGAAAAGTCATCAAAAACGCCGGTGGTCGAAAGCAAGTAAAGGTACCGCGAGTTATTCCAATACCCAAAAGCGGTGGCTTCCTTCCACTGTTACCTCTTATATTTGGTGGGCTGTCAGCACTAGGAGCTCTGGGCGGTGGTGCTGCAGGTATTGCTAAAGCTGTGAACGATGCCAAGTCTGCGAAACAGAAACTGGAAGAGGCAAAACGTCACAATCAAACAATGGAGGCCATTGCTGTGGGTAAACGAGGTACTGGTGTGGGTGATGGTTTGTACATGAAGAAACAACGCAGCGGCTACGGTTTGTGTTTACACAAGACAAAAAACGTGTGATACCTTTACCAGCAAGACCTCTAACAAATGTAGATCTTGTCAAGTTTGCTGGTAAAATGAAAATCCCATATTTTAGAGGTGTATACATGCGAGATGAGCTACCTCGCACTGGACCACGTAAAAATGAATCGTTCATCATGAATTTGCAAACACACAAGGAGCCAGGCAGTCATTGGGTCGCTGTGAGGAAACGTGGTGACATCGTCGAGTACTTTGACTCGTATGGAAACTTGAAGCCTCCTGTAGAGCTGCAACGTTACCTTAAAGACTATTCCATACTGTATAATCATGATGTGTATCAAACATAACACACAATTAATTGTGGTCATTTGTGTTTAAAATTTTTGCAATAAAAGACTCAAACAGTAACCTGTGTGTATCAGTCATGTCGCTAACGTTCGAGTTGAAAGGCTCTACGTCCTCCCTGTCATTGGACATATTTCCACCGATAGTGTTGGACCCCCGGTTCGATCATTCGTTGGCACTCTCGAATTTTCACACATACAACACCATACCAAATATAGAGACCGGTTGTAATAAGTTGCATTTTTATTTAACACTCGACGCCGAGCCTAAGAAAGATGGCGTGATACAAGAAATAATAATTCCCAATGGAGCTTATGAAATTAGCGATATGAAACGCTGTATCCAAAATGAAATGGCCCGTATCTATCTCAAATTGAATAATTTTCCAGAGGGTGCTGCTGTTGACGATGCAAGTAAACTGTTCAGTTTGAAAGCCAATAACAACACTTTGAAGTGTGAGATACAGTGCAAGTATGACATTGATTTGACAGTGGACGCCTCAATAGCTCCTCTCTTGGGTTTTTCCTCAAACAGATCTCTTATTAAGGATGTGGTGCACGCATCCGATTTACCAGTGGAGATTGTTAAAGTGAAAACGATTCGTTTGAAGTGTAACATAGTGAGTGGGTCTTACCACGAAGGCAAACCGACACACACACTATACGAGTTTGCTCCTATGGTTGATCCGGGCTATGCAATCGACATAAACCCACACAGTAAACTGTTTCTACCCGTCAACACACATATCATCTCCCATATAAATGTAAACATCATCGATCAGAATGCAGTGCCTGTGAACTTTCAAGGTGAAGAACTTTCAAGGTGAAGAGATCATCGTTATATTACAGCTGAGCAAGACACCAGCGGTATGTTAGTTATAAATACCGGAGCCGGCGAGCAACATCGGTCAGTATCGTCGTTGTCTGCATCACAGACGGTTCTATCCGAAGAGAACGTACAGTTTCTACAATCATTGGGTTACGATGTCAAGCAAACTACATATCTTCGCAGACCCCGTTCACGACGAATCCATCAAGGGAGAAGAAGTACACACATACGCTCCGCAAACCAGATCATTTGATTACAACGACACATGTGAGTTTGCCATCAACCAACAAGATGTGTTTTACGATTGGTCTTCGGCAGCTCTCCTGATCAGCGGTTCCACTGAGACAACGGGTACAACAGGTGATGTGTCGGTAACAGCGAATGCGGCAGCTCATCTGTTCTCCTCTGTGGCTGTTGAGATGTGCAATCAGATTATCGAACATGTTAGAAACCCTGGCATCGTTACAGCAGTCCGAACATTATTACAAGCAAACAGCGATGAAGCACGAGCTCTCATCCCCGCCGGTTGGCATCCGAACGAAAAACAACAGATTTTGCTATTGCCTACCGCTCAGCTATCTGTGTAATATTTTCAAAGATTACAGAAAAGTGCTTTTCAGTCGTTTGTTGGTACGCATAACACGCGGTCAGAACGATAGAAATTGCTATATTCTGAGCAGTGTACCTGGCGCCGACAAAGCTATAAAGTTTAACATTGAACATATGGCATTGCAAGTCAAACACATACACCCCAGCGATGTGATACAACAGCAGCTGTTGCAATCGATCGCTCAAGATAAAAAGATTCTTATACTGTTTAGAAAATGGGAGATGTACGAATTACCGAATGTGAGTAATTCAACCAAGGATTTGTGGTATGTGAAGACCTCATTAAACACCGAACGACCTCGCTTTGTTATCGTCATCTTTCAAACGGATCACCACCACAACCCAGGAAAAGATATTAACCAGTTTGATCATGTGGACGTTCGAGATATAAGACTGCACCTGAATTGAAAACAAATTCCGACCGAGGGCATGAATCTGAACTTTGGGCAAGCAAATTATCTGGAAGCATATAAAAACATGATTGAATTTCAACGAACATATCTCGGTAGAGAACCACAGCCTACGTTGGATTACAAAGCTTTCGCAAAAAATCCCATGTTTGTGTTTGATTGTTCAAAGTATACGGATTCCATCAAACCGTCCACTGTCGATATCAAATTGGAAATGGAAAGCAGCCAGAACTTTCCCAATAACACTAAATGTTTCTGCATAATTATACATGATTGCATTATCGAATACTCACCACTCTCTAACGTTGTTCGTTATATCATCTGAGTATGGCATACAACGTTCTACAACGTTCCCCCACCACTCACTCTAGAGGTATATAAGCCGACGTGGAAGTATAGTGGTTGGGCAGTGTCAAGATGAGGTTCGTCGTTGTCGACACTCAAGGTTTCTGTCTCCCCGACTTCACACCTAAAGAACTAGTAATTTATAATGGGTATCAAACTGTACATTATGTGTTTAAGCCGCTACAACCAATGCGTTTTCTATCTGCTGATGTAATCAAACAAGTCAAGTTTCTGCAGACCCGTCACCATTGTATCGACTATAATTATGGTGCTGTTTATTTAGAAGAATTGCCAAATATCCTGATGAAACACATCGTTGAACAGCAAGTGGACAGAATCTATGTGAAAGGCGAGAATAAACAGAGATTTCTGACACAGATGCTCCTCACTTGTGGCTACCGTGTGGACGTGATCAATTTAGAAACAAACGTTGATTGTCCGACACTGGTGCCAGACATTCCTATGTGTATGCATCACTCACCAGGATACACTAGAAGCTGTATATGCAGCATCAATAATTGTATGCTATTATTTTCGTATATTGTAAACTTGTTACCGAAATAAAAAAGTTGTAAATTATATATGTTTTTCTAGTACCCCTAACAATCCTTAAAACTAGTAAATAAAACACAAGTGTTTATTTTATATATTTGTATTAGCAAACACGTTTGCGATACATGTGCAGATAAGTGCTATATTTGAAACAAAAGTACATCAACATGAATATGGTAAGACATGTGAGAAAACCAGTGACTATAAACACAAAAATATATTTTGAAGTGAACAGCTGGGCGTCAGTCAACACAAGAGTGGTCCAATCAGGTGTCTCGCCCCGACTACCATTATCAAACAGAAACATAACTTTGTAACGTATCACATCAGAGGACATGCTTTTGGCTGACATGTTGTATGTTGCAAGCGGAACTAGGTCATCGTTGTGTAGATATGTTGTTGTAAGAGCTGACCATATCATGCAGTCATCGGTGTCGAAACAAATTCGTACTTCTGTTACATTGGGTGGCTTATGAATATACAACACATTCTGACACAGTGCTGATAGGACGATGAAACTTGCTTTAAAAAGAACCATGGCGAATGTTATGGATGTCTGTCAATACTTGTTCTTGAGCGTAGTGCAAACACTCCAACATGTAATATTTAAATGCTGGTGTTACAGTGTTGAGTAACGTTTTTATAGTTTGGATGGTTTGCGGTACATTAGCGTCCCACTTACCCAGATCGTTTAATATTTGCACTATATTTTCCATAAAACACGTGTAAGTCCATGCAAATTGTGATTCTTTCAGATAGTTCAGTCTTGCTTTAACCAACACCTCAAGTCTCAGCAACTGTTCTACACACTCTTCATTCAAGAATAGATGCATAGATGTGAAACCGTTATCGATACACAAGGCTTTTTCACTTAGCACGTTTGAATAGGTTATGCGGCAGTAATTAAGATGATGCACTATAAAGCTATTTGACTCGTCTTCACCTTTAAGATATTTCCTACACAGCTCACGTATGTTGTCTAGGAAATCGTAAAAATCCCACTCTTCCAAGGCCAAATATTGGTTTTCTTCATCCAGTGATAACGGATTGACAAATTTCACAACATTTGTAAAGTCGTTTCTTGCACTGATACCGGTAATCAATTTCAAGGATCGTTGAACACTAAAAGTGGTTTCCATCAACAGCCTGTCGTCAGCTTGATACTTGTTAAATAAGACTCGTCGCGTTCGGTGTACTGTGAAATCGGGGCCATCGTTTTCATCAACGGCATAATCGTCGTTGTTATCACTCTCCGACGCCGACATATTCATGTTAATACAATCGCAAGACATGTTTACACAAACTTTTTTAAGTTTAGACTGAAGCTTGCTGACCATGTTAAGTAGGTTTTGTTGTTCCCCCACCACAAACCTCGGTTGTATGGTTCTGATTGGTTTCCTGGTAAATTTTACAAATCTATTGCAATCACTAAATACTTTAGCATATTTCGTGCTACACTGCATGATCATCCAGATATTTCTGCCAGACTTTAACAAACTTGTCTACAGCAACACAATCTTTGTTCTCATATCTATCCCAATCAGCATTGGTTGGAAGACTGTCGAAATATTCGCTACATATTGTATATAACATGTCGGTGGCGTCTGTATGGTGAAGTTTTCGTGTTAGAAAATTAATGGATTTAGTACGTTCAGCATCATCATTTAAATTATAACTGTGTTTTAATATATCGTTTAGGTGGTCTGCAAACTTGTGGATGTCATCACAGCTTGAAAACTCAAATTCTTTATTAAACCCTTCTCTCATCGTCTCGAGTGTTTCGTGTTTGAGTTCTTCCTCGGTTGGCGGTTCATTTTCAATGTTCGTTGTTTCGAGTGTAACCTCATCAGCATCATAATAACTTTTGTATTGATTTTTTGCTTCTTCGGGTAAATATTTAAAAAATGGTTCACTTAACAGGGCTCCCGGTTGGTGTTGACTGAGTGCCAAAGCAAAAAATTGTGTAGAACAAAATCTACTTAAATATACGTCACACAACTCAACCATATGTCTACTTTCATATTCTTCGGCTTCGGACTTACGCCCGTCTCGATAAGCTTGTTTTTGTATCTTTAACACTAACAGTCTGACTTTTGTGGTGTCTTTCTCACTATTCATTCTCGTTTCATCTGTATACCACGGGCTTTTTGTATAAACTAAATATCCGTTGTGTGGAGGGTTTGTTCATCGTAATAACGTATGTATTGATTTTTTGCTTCTTCGGGTAAATACTTGAAAAACCGTTCACTTAACGGAGCTCCTGGATGGTATCGAATGAGTGCCAAGGCAAAAAATTGTGTAGAGCAGAACCCACTTAAATATATGTCACACAACTCGACTATATGTCTGCCTTCATAATTTTCCCCTTCAGAATCACGTTCGTCGATAAAGGCTTCTTCTTGTATCTTTAACACCAACTGTTTTAATTCAAATTCACAGTCTTCTTCAATCAATCTATTTTTGTGTCCATACCATAAGAAACTGTTAAACGGCATGGTTCAACAACTAATAATATAACCGAACTTGCCCACTCATTTATACCTACGAACTAGTATGCACGTGTGTGTGTGTGTGTGTGTGTGTGTGTGTGTGTGTGTGTGTGTGTGTGTGTGTGTGTGTGTGTGTGTGTGTGTGTGTGTGTGTGTGTGTGTGTGTGTGTGTGTGTGTGTGTGTGTGTGTGTGTGTGTGTGTGTGTGTGTGTGTGTGTGTGTGTGTGTGTGTGTGTGTGTGTGTGTGTGTGTGTGTGTGTGTGTGTGTGTGTGTGTGTGTGTGTGTGTGTGTGTGTGTGTGTGTGTGTGTGTGTGTGTGTGTGTGTGTGTGTGTGTGTGTGTGTGTGTGTGTGTGTGTGTGTGTGTGTGTGTGTGTGTGTGTGTGTGTGTGTGTGTGTGTGTGTGTGTGTGTGTGTGTGTGTGTGTGTGTGTGTGTGTGTGTGTGTGTGTGTGTGTGTGTGTGTGTGTGTGTGTGTGTGTGTGTGTGTGTGTGTGTGTGTGTGTGTGTGTGTGTGTGTGTGTGTGTGTGTGTGTGTGTGTGTGTGTGTGTGTGTGTGTGTGTGTGTGTGTGTGTGTGTGTGTGTGTGTGTGTGTGTGTGTGTGTGTGTGTGTGTGTGTGTGTGTGTGTGTGTGTGTGTGTGTGTGTGTGTGTGTGTGTGTGTGTGTGTGTGTGTGTGTGTGTGTGTGTGTGTGTGTGTGTGTGTGTGTGTGTGTCTACAAATACGTTGTTTCTTATGGAAAACCGTGTCAAAAGCTATATATTAGGCTAAAATACATGGAATCTTATGGGAAATAGGAACGATTTAAGGTGTGAGCGGGGGCCTTTTCTACAAGCTCAAACACGACTGCTGGGGTGATGTCATCCAACGGAAATTACACTAGATAACAACCATCAGGGGCCCCCTACATCAGTGTTATTTAACTCATATATTGAACTGATGTTGAGTGTACTCTAGACAATCTTAAACAGAACCGTGGTCCTGTAGACAAGGAATAAAAACACATATCCATGTAGGTAAATATTTTTATTTTCATACATTATTATGTTAAACCAAGTGTCAGCTGTTTGGTCTGTTAAACAAATATTTTGAATAAGTTACACTATATATAATCATTATAGTCTTCAATATTTGATGGTTTGTGGTCTGTGTTATCCTTTGTATAGCTGATAATCTTCTGTAATATCAGACTGAGTTGCTCATATAGACTGCGGGTAGGGCATTGAATACCAAACATAGATAAATCTTTTTGGCCTATTGTAACAACCTGATTGGTAAACTCATCAAATTCGTAATATTTATTTTTTCGAAATATGTATAACCGCCCGTCTGTGTACCGGAATGCGCCATCAATCTTGGCTGGGAATTCGGGAGAAAAGGTGTCTATATAACCTGCTTCTCGTCTATAGAAAACAGCTCCATTCTCACCGATGATTTCATACATGTTATCCGAATGAAATATAATGGTTTTTCCTGTATATGTGTTTACCATTGCATTTATCCGGTCAAACCTCAGCGTATTTAAATATGTGAGATTACTGAAGGCGCCTGCGAATGTAGCTTGTATGCTAGGAAACGCAATAATGCTGAATGTTTCGTCATTGGTAAACATGACCACTTCACCACTAGGTCTCTGATATATATGTTTAATTTCTTTTAAATTTTTCAAATGTGGTAGCCAATCTGTCACAAGTTTTACCTCTGGATAGGGACCCTTCATATTGTTCAACGGGACAACCCACACCCATTTCTTATAAAACAGATACATGTTGTGGTTTATAATGACTAACAGTCTGATCTTGTCTATATAATTACACAAGTTCATAGTCTTTTTGGTTTCAGGTTTTACACTGAACGCCTTTGGTTTTATCAAAGGTTTCGTTGTAGTCTTTGTTGTAGTCTTTGATGTCTTAGGTGTAGGTTGTGTTGTTGATGTTGTTGTTGTTATTGTTGTTGTAGAGCGTTGCCCATACAGCTCCTGCATTCGTTGAATATCTTCGGCAGATATACTGGACCCAGCATGTGGATACATAAGAGAGTTTTGATTGTTGGCGTCCTAAACCGTGTCCCAGTTCGTGCAGAATAACCATATAGTATGATGAGCCATTGGATGCGTGTGGTCGAAGATTCCACGTGAGATTATTGCTTATGTGGATCTCTATGGGTGTATTGTCAATATTTGGATAATAAGCGTGCCCTAAAACATCACCACCAATTGGATATCCACACGGTAGCCCACTCTCAAGTAACGGTGTTGGTCGTCACAAAGACATAACTATGTCGGCTTCCGCATAGTTGTTTGTTCTCACTAAATTCAAATTAATATGTTGTTCCCATTGTTTGAATGCTTTTTGTGTTAGCACTAGTACTGTAGGATTTGAATAATGTATGTACCATTTCAAAGTTTTCTTTTTCCATGTAGGTTTTACTGTTAATAAGGAATTCTGGGAAAAATCTTCTTCACCACATCGTTTACGTTTCATCAGTTTAATGTCTCTACTAGTCAAATTGTTACTTTCGGGTAAACTGAAAAACGTTTGAAACATGTTTAAAGCCTCTGTGAAAGCTTCTGTCTTCTCTAACATCGTTAGCTGGTCATTGTTACTGATATTGCTGCTTAAATAACCATATTTGATGAGATAATCGTTGGCCAATTGTCTGTCTGTTTCACTTACATCCTCTCCACAGGAGGCACTTAGACAAAGAACACAGATACTCAAGAGTAGCTTGAACATGACTGCTCCCTACGTTTACCAGTGTTATACTGCTCAGCTCTCGCTCTAACTGTTGTTAAATAGTTGTCTGTCTGTCTGTGTGTTATTACATACATCTGTCTGTCAGTCTAAGCAAAGACATCAAGCTGTCATGACATGTGTGTGTTATATCCTTTCAAACAACAGCATGTACAAGCTCAAACAAGGTTCTATATGATACTCGTTGGGCAATCAATTGTCTGTCTGTCTGTCTGTTTCCTCAACACAGGAGACACTTGAACCAAAGAACATGGCTATTTGCTACGTTTTACCAGTGTTTTACTGTTCAGCTCTCACTCTAACTGCTGTTAAACAGTTGTCTGTCTGTCTGTCTGTTATTACACAGATCTGTCACTCTAAGCAAAGACATCAAGTTGTCATGACATGTGTGTGTGTTATATCCTTTCAACAACGTGTACAAGCTCAAACAAGGTTCTATATGATACTCATTGGCAATCAATTGTCTGTCTGTCTGTTTCCTCAACACAGGAGACACTTGGACCAAAGAACATGACTGTTTGCTGCGTTTTACCAGTGTTACTCACTCTAACCGTTGTTAAACAGTTGTCTGTCTGTCTGTCTGTCTGTTATTACACAGATCTGTCGGTCTAAGCAAAGACATCGAGCTGTCATGACCCCGCGTGTGTATTATATCCTTTCAAACAACACAGTGTACAAGCTCAAACAAAAGACCAAATTCATACACACCTGTTTAGTAGGTGTTAAGCTGTGAAACAAGGATGACGTCTCTTGCTGTATGTAAGTATACTCTTATATTATTTAACAGTCTGTTTGCATTCAAACAACACATATCAAACAACCCTCGTATATCAAAGTTAGTTTGTTGTTAAATTGAGTTTTGTTACTTGTATTTTTGATCGCTCCTTATATATACACGCCCCCACAATATTATTTGGATTCACTGTAATAGAAAACACTCACATAAACTGACACCTACGTAAAACTGATAACATTTATCTTACCATTTTAGGAAACAGGTTAATTTGCATTTGCAAATACGTTTGTTTTCGATTTAATATTATAATCAAACGTTTTGTTTTTATATTTGATATTACATATGTATTGGAACGTGTTTAAATCTATTTTACTATATATATATATATATATATATATATATATATATATATATATATATATATATATATATATATATATATATATATATATATGTATATATATATATATATATATATATATATATATATATATATATATATATATATATATATATATATATATATATATATATATTTCCCCAATGTTTTTAAAATTAAAGTTCCTCTCTTGTGTTAAAATTGGAATGTAATAGAGATAACGCCTACACAACTTGATACAAGCGTTTAATTATCATATGTAAACAACAGCTGGTTTTGTTTTATATATACATGCATCGAACAAACCTTATCTTGAGCGTCTGTGTGGAGTAATTGGTGTAGCGATGATACACGTATGTTAGATATATATACGGTCAGTTCGAGGTCGGGGGTTCAAATCTAATTTCAGGCGAATGCTTTTCTTTCAAACCAGATTTCAAATTGTCTGTCTATCTCTCTCTCATATCTGTATGTATGGCTAAACCAAATGTGTGTGTTCAAAGCCTAACTCGCCTTATAAGGGAATGTTCTCTCACTCTACCAATTTCCAATAGAATATTCCCTTCTAAGACAAGTTAGAGTCTGAACATGAAAGACGCTAATTTTCAATAAAATTGAAATTTCCCGCCAAAACCGAAATTATCTAGCAACAACAATACAAACATTCAGATAGCGAGTTGGCGACATAAAAAATACAAACGTAACCTCAACAAACAATCAGATAACGCGGTAAATCAACATGTAACACGTGTGTGTACGAACATAACCTTAACAAACAGTCAGATAGCAGAAATCAGCATGCTTATATGTCATACAACACATACATAACCTTAACAAACAACCAGATAGCAGAGATTCGATAAACACATGGAGACCGAACCCGAGTTGTAGCCATCTTGGAACATTTGACGTCAGCAGACAGGTCAGATGTGACAGCCCTCAGACAGATGACAACAAACACATGGAGACCTAACCTGATTGTGGCCATCTTGGAACATTTGACGTCATCAGACGGGTCAGATGTGACATAGGACAGTTGATAACAAACACATGGAGACCTAACCCGGGCTGTGGCTATCTATGGAACATCATGACAGGTCACAACTGTCAGGATCGGACATCTTGGAATATTTGACGTCATCAGACAGGTCAGATGTGATATGTGACAGATGACACATGACATTTGACATTGACAGCTGTGACAGGTCAGCTGACATTGACAGCTGTCAACTGTGACAGGTCAGATGACATTGACAGCTGTCAACTGTGACAGGTCAACTGTCAACGTCATACGCATGCGCGTGACGTCAACGCGCATGCGCGGAAAAAAGTGGATGGGTGAGCCCAGGTGTCGGACTATCTACTCACCTCCTGCCGGATGCGATTGACAAACGTTGGAGCTGTACCTCTATTTAATACCTCCAGGTTCGTCGTAGCCAAATACTCTAGTAGAGCCTCACCGCGTGGGTTGGTATTTGTGCTGCCCTACAATCTGTGGTTAGAATTGGCATCGCAGCCTATTATCAGTTGTAACCTATGTTCCCTCGCGAAATCGACGATACGCACAAATTCCTCCGACGGAGGCAGTCCCCGCCGATCGTAGGGAACATAAAGGCTGCACATCATAACCTTAAGCCTTATATTACTCACCTTATACTCCAGGACAGCTACTGTGGCGTCCCTGGACCCGAGCTGCGGCAGCAACATCACGTCCAGATCCCTCGACGCCAGTATGCATGTCCTAGGTTCGTCCTCCTCTGCTTCGCCACCAACTAGGATGTTGAAGCCGATTCCTCCAAGCCCTCTCACTTGCTTTCTATACACATAAGGCTCTTGGATCAACACAACTCCGCCTGGGCCGCCTGCGAGGAGCTTTGCCAGCTCCCCAGTGGCGTCCCGGCTATGTTGTAGGTTGATCTGGCCCACCCGCAGTAGCCCCGCGAACTTAATCGCGACGCCGCCCGGGCGGAGACCTCCTCTGGTCAGAGCCCGTCCGCGCGCTTGCCGCGGACCGGGCGGAGGCGACCGCACTCCATGTCAGACCTCTGGTTACACTCAGAGTCACCAACTCGAAATACAGGCGCCAGCCTTGCCCGTCCAGCTCGCGAGCCACCCCGGGCCCCACCGAGAAGACCAGACACTAAGCCCCAGGTCCTCCTGCCGTCTCCAGGTGCCGCCATTGCTCAACATTGAGCGAGCGGTTCTGTAGCGCAAGCATCCTGACAACACCCTCTAGGTCCACCTCTTGACTTCTGAGCCAAAAGCCGATACGGACCGGCCATGGGGCGCCCCGTGCCCTTACGGCGCTGAAGGCGATCTCCCCCACCGTCGTCCAGGACCAGCCGTTGAGAAGCCAACTCAGGGACTCCTCATCTTCGGCGGTCACCAAGAACCACCCTGGATCAACTATCCCCGAGTTACGGAAGTAAAGCTGCAACGCCCCATCGGATACCGACATGGCGTCCAACATTCCCGCCACCAGTCCTCCTTATTGGCTCCGCCTCTTCCGCCAGGACTACGCCATCCCCCCGGTTGGAGGTGATGACCACCTGCATATCTCTCCTACCCGTCGGACCTGACGTTCCCGAGGGGACAGAGCCCGCCCCAGCGGCCGGGGTCGCGGCAGTGCCCCTCCCCCTCGTAGGAGTGGGGACACATTAGCCGCTTCCCCCCAAACACCCCCCCCCCCCCCCAGTCGCCGGCGCACACCTGCGGTTAACCCTCTTGGCCCGTCTCTCCGGCGGTGTTTCTTTTTCCGCCCTTGGACGCTTCGCGTACGCGCCCCCAGCTGACTTGGGCCAGCCTGGCGGCCCCGAGACCGGAGAGCCTCATGGTCCTCCCTGCGCCGATGGCCGCCTGTCCAGCTTTCGTCCGCGTGGGCTCGGCTGTGTCTTATCCCTCTTTTGTTTCTGTTTCACTGCCGAACGCCCGGGGGGCGCCGCAGGGGTAGAGCCTATCGGCCCCTCCCCCACTCTGCGACCATCGCCCGGTCCCGTCGGCAGGACTATCTCTTTAACTACATTACCTCTCGCCTCACGGTGCCGTCGTCGCAGCTGTCGCCTGGCCGCCCAATCTGGCAGCCTCCCAGCCTTGACGATCCCTGAGGGGTCACCCGGCTCGGAAGCAGCGCGACTGGCCGCGGAGGCAGAGGGGATTTGCGGCGGCTGCACATCCTGCGAAGCCACCGCTGCCGAGGCAGCCTGCGCCTCTGAAGGGCCAACACCCCCCTGACGGCGTCGCTGCCTCTCCTCCCTCTCTCGCCTCCTTTTCTGGACTCCCCGCTTCCTTTTCCTTTCCCTCCTACGCTTCCTTCGCAACTCCTCGTCTTCGGTCTCTCCCATGGACACGTCCATGGGCCCGGTCGGACTCGCAAGCAACGAAATTCGTCCCCCATCGCTCCCCACGGCAGCAGTGTCCCCGACGGAACCGTGCGGTTCCACTCGAGACCCCATGCCCGGAGAGCGAAGGAGCGTTTCCTCCAGTTCCCTGCTGGAGCTACTTGGAGAGACAGGCATCTCTCTATCTTCTACCTCCTCGCTGGTCTTTGGCACGTTACCATCTTCTCTTCGATGTCTCCTCATGGTTGCTAAAGGGGGTTGTATGTGTGAGGGTGTGCTTATGGATTGGTGAGCGTATAGATACGCGATTGAGCATTTTTCGAATGGATGATAGGGCAGCAGTAGGTATAGATAGGCGGTTCTGAGCCCACCACCTTTCACCATCCGGCCACTGCGCCGGCGCGAAGCGCCGGAGTAACGTCACAGGAGCTGGGGCCTGGGCGGGGCCACGCCACGCCCCTTTTGGGTGGAGCCCCACCCCGCCTATCTAGGCGGAGCCCCACCCCGCCCATCTAGGCGGAGCCTCATACGCGACTACACCCCCAGCCACACCCCGACCACACCCCAGTTACACCCCGACCACGCCCCGACCACGCGCCGACCACACCCCGACCACACCCTAACCGGCGCGAAGCGCGGTAGGGACGTCATAGTGACATCACTGGACAGAGAGCTAATAGGGGACAAACCTGAGATGACGTCCAAGATGGCCGACCAGAAGCGAAAAACGCGGGAAATTTAAATAGTTAAACGACAGGTGGCTCCACCTGTCAACGTAAGAGGACCCACCATTGTGATTTTTGTTGGTGTGATGTACGCAAAAATGGCGGTTTGCGCATGCGCAAACATAACTTTTTTTATTACGCGGTGTAGAGGTATAGTTTTTGGTGTCATGTTACTCGCCTCGGCGAGTAGAATTCAAATATGAAAGTTTACGCATGCGCAAACCAACTTTGTAGTTTTTAAAGTTAACTCCTACGTGTTTGGTGTCATGTTAATCGTCTTGATGAGTAGAAGCCAAATTAGGCAACATGGTTCCTGTCTTGATGAAATGGAAGTAAACAAACACCGGAAGTTTGCGGTTTGCAAGTCTGAACACGCTCGTAAAAGAAAGTTAGAATATGCGACTACCAGACATGTTTAATCAAGCAGAATTATCTAGATGTATGAGTATTCCGATTGTCCCCCTGTATGTTTTTCATTGAAAAACAAAAATACCAAAAAGACCTATCGATAGTTAACATCGTTGTTTCTAAACAACATACTCGTTTATAACCAGTTTTAAGATTATAACTATATATGTATGTTTTAATACAATTAAAGATATTTCACTACGTATATGTTTTGATTTGATTAGAATTCCTATTTACATCGAAGCAGTGTAATAATTAGAAGAGAGATATAGCAAACAGCATTTATTAACTACAAAGTAGAGAGGTCGTCACAGGTCAATTTAACAATTGATAGTTGCATCTCATTCATGCAAAATTTTAAAAACAAAGGCTATTTTCCATATCTAATTTACTAAAGACAATAGCCAGATATGCGTGTATTGAGAACTGCATTTCATTGAAACGTATAAATGGTCAGCACATTTAATCATAATTACAGTTGAAACATTATTATGGAGAAAATCATAAGGGATTGCAATAGATTTTTAAAGTTTACACAGAAGCCAAACAGAAAAATACAACCAATGAGAGTACATGAAGAGGGTGGAAGAGGGCAGCGAAACCTATTTAACAACAAAGCATGCAGCAATAAGGTTAGTTCAAAGCTAAATGTTGAAGATGCTCGGTGTACGTAATTATAATTGTATCAACATGTTGTACGATGAGAGTAATGGCAGCCCTCTACACCGGCCAAGGCAAGGATGGGCCCCTGTACTGTCCAAACGACGCCAGGTGTGCCGGACCTGGTTTGCACAGCGCTGCCAGTCCAAAGCCGGCTCCGCTCGAAGTCCCTCCCCCGGAGTCCACGCCGAAGCCCCCAGCCCGATCTATGTGTGTCGTGTCTGTGTTCGTATGCGTGTGTGAGAAGGATTGAGACTTTAGTAGACCATCAGCCCTGGGCGTTATTCCCATTGCCGACAGTCGCGCCAGGGGTGGCACGTGGAGCTTGCCTCTAGGAGTCCAGTAGCTAAGTCACACGTAGATCAGTCGAGAGGACGGCCAGGAATCTTTTTAATCTTGACGGTATTTATATATAGCGAATTTTCGTATATATTCTTATATCAAGTCCCAAAGAATAATCAATAAGCTTAACTAATGCTAACAATATATAATAAACTGTGGTAACTATCAAAAGTGAAGCAATTATATTAATAATGGTCTCATAAAAATCTGTACCACATTTATTGAAGTTTAAATAAAATAAATTCAGTTTGATTTTAGCAAATTTAACAGATGTGAATATTTAACTTTAGCTTATCAAGATTGTCTCTCTTATCACTCTATTCTTTATCACAAAACGGAAAATTCTTACTTGAAATTCCTGGACTTCTAGGCCATAAAATTACCAGCAATATCGTTGCTCTTGACTAGCACATAAAAACTCCATTCAACTCAATAGCCATACTTCTTCCGGTACATGAAAATTCGCTATTCCATGCGAGACTTATTCCACTAAAAACTCTCCTATGATACGTGAATTTGCCAAAGGTACTGCCCAACACAAGAGTTGGCCGATACAAGAATTGCCCAATACTAGAACTATCCAGTACAGGGATTGCCCAACACAAATATTCTCTATCCAGTACTAAAATCGCCCAGCACAAATACACGGATTTCTGCACAATACAAAGATTTCTCTACCCAATACTAGGACCCTAAAAACAATAAGTAACGGAATGCTAGAGGTGTTATAATTACGAGAGATGATGATTTCTTACCTCCAAAGAGGGCATACGAAACTCCAACGTGACAAAATCAAAGTGGTCCTTATATCCCCTCAAACGGGTATCTCTACAGTCTTCAACACCAAATCCATAAATTACGATATCACCAAAAGACTGCAGATATGTTCTGAGAGCAATTAAATCCACTATGGGGATAATTAATATCCAACTTGCCTCTCAGAAGGAACCACGTGTTAACTCCAACTACTACCAACGAAAAATCTCTCTCTCGAAACTTCCGGAACATTCGCATTTCCCACCTGACAGCCGGTAGCGCCACTCGTTCGCTCTCACTTCATCCTATCCGTCCCCAGCCATCTATCCTTCTCAACATGCGGACCATTCTCGAACCACCAACATTCTTAACTGCAACGCCGGCGCGGCCGCCGACAACCAAAGACTACCGGACCCTCTCCAGAGAGCTATCCAGGCACTCTGATCACAACTGTGGTCAAAGTCTTGTGACGAGGTCGCAGACATCCTCGCAGGGAGTAAACCCTTTCAAAATCTGGCGCTCGAGACCGTTTGAAAAAACCCGTTGACCTGTTCTACTAAGTAATTCACCCTGTAAATCAAGGCCTCCCTACAAAATGGCGCCTGAGCAGTGTAGCCAAGCAGGGAACCGTACCTGAAAAACTAACCGTCCCGTGTTAACACCGCCCCGTTCCAATACCGTTCCGTTCCGATATCGTTCCGTTACATTATATTGAACAAAAACCGCCACCGTTATGTCAACTCCGCAAGAAAACACCGAAGTTACCGTCTCCGAAACGAAAAACGGCCCCGTTCCGTCCGCCGCCAGAGTATCGTGGATATATAAACTAAAAAAACCAGAATTAGAAAATGAATTGGCCAAATTTGGCCTGACGACCGTCGGTACCGTGGACGAACAACGCAATAGATTGATTCAGTTCCTACGAGAAGGCATGCTAGAAACCACACCGCACAGTAATGATAGCGAGCCTGGCCCAGAGGTTTACCCAAAACTGGCACCGGGTAGAGGAAATACTCCGAACCGGGCATATACAGGCGAGCCCTTAAATCTCCCAAACTGGAAGGTGCAGTTTGATGGAAATTCCGACCCAGTTGCCTTTCTAGAACGTCTGGAAGAAATACGCGTATTGCGACGCTCTTCCTTTTATACCAGATGACAAATGCTCAAATAATTCCCAATCTATTCACAAACCTAATTTGTTATTGGCATAAGCTAAGTTACCGGGAAGTTAGAGGGCCGCCAGCTTTTATACAGTGGAGATGGGCGTGGGTCAAAATAAGATGTTAACTAGGGGCGCCACTTGATTGTTTAACCTCCACTCCCGGATATTCTAATAAGATGTCCACTAATATACTTCCTTGCCCAGATCCAACACAACCAAGAATTCTTGGAACACACTGGCAACTATAGTCAACCACAATCGAGCACAGGAAGCTACAAGGGAGTTATAATTATGGTAAAGCCAACTAAATTTCAGAACGGTATGGTCTCATAGACCCACAAATAAAGGTAACGGTAATGATCTAAGTCTCAACAGCCCTGAAAACAAAACACCAACACAAAACCAAAACACACCTATAATATGATAAAATAAGGGCTTTTATTAAGATTCTTTGGCATACAAGAAATTATTAAAAAGCTGTTCTAAAATTCTGATCTAAAATAAAAAGTCTCTATTATATAACTGAAATGGCTTATTACAAAATAATCAAGATCTTTAATGAGTATGCATGAATGTACTCCAAAACTATAATTGTTCTATGGAAAAGTTTCACTTTTCGTGCACGCAAAGCTCACAACTTATTTCCCAAATAGTAATTAATTATACGTTAATTAAGTTAAGTGGCCTGATTAAATATCAAGTCCCAAAGAATAATCAATAAGCTTAACTAATGCTAACAATATATAATAAACTGTGGTAACTATCAAAAGTGAAGCAATTATATTAACAATGGTCTCATAAAAATCTGTACCACATTTATTGAAGTTTAAATAAAATAAATTCAGTTTGATTTTAGCAAATTTAACAGATGTGAATATTTAAAACTTTAGCTTATCAAGATTGTATCTCTTATCACTCTATTCTTTATCACAAAACGGAAAATTCTTACTTGAAATTCCTGGACTTCTAGGCCATAAAATTACCAACAATATCGTTGCTCTTGACTAGCACATAAAAACTCCATTCAACTCAATAGCCATACTTCTTCCGGTACATGAAAATTCGCTATTCCATGCGAGACTTATTCCACTAGAAACTCTCCTATGATACGTGAATTTGCCAAAGGTACTGCCCAACACAAGAGTTGGCCGATACAAGAATTGCCCAATACTAGAACTATCCAGTACAGGGATTGCCCAACACAAATATTCTCTATCCAGTACTAAAATCGCCCAGCACAAATACACGGATTTCTGCACAATACAAAGATTTCTCTACCCAATACTAGGACCCTAAAAACAATAAGTAACGGAATGCTAGAGGTGTTATAGTTACGAGAGATGATGATTTCTTACCTCCAAAGAGGGCATACGAAACTCCAACGTGACAAAATCAAAGTGGTCCTTATATCCCCTCAAACGGGTATCTCTACAGTCTTCAACACCAAATCCATAAATTACGATATCACCAAAAGACTGCAGATATGTTCTGAGTGCAATTAAATCCACTATGGGGATAATTAATATCCAACTTGCCTCTCAGAACGAACCACGTGTTAACTCCAACTACTACCAACGAAAAATCTCTCTCTCGAAACTTCCGGAACATTCGCATTTCCCACCTGACAGCCGGTAGCGCTACTCGTTCGCTCTCACTTCATCCTATCCGTCCCCAGCCATCTATCCTTCTCAACATGCGGACCATTCTCGAACCACCAACATTCTTAACTGCAACGCCGGCGCGGCCGCCGACAAGATATACCAGGGGTAGTTCAAAGAGAAATGATTTAACGAAAGATCTCAATTTTATTCAGTATACGAGGGATAGCCAGAAGAAATAACCATGATCGTCGCCAATAATTCTCTGTTTAAAGCAGAGTAGGAACCACAAATACACCCAAACTAGCCTAGCTGTTTAGCTATTCAATTTATACAAAATATTCTGGCGTCAGCAGCGACCGACTATTATCCGCCCTGCCACAATGGTTTGATGGACCAGCCCTGTTGTGGTACCGCAACAACCGGGGCATGTGGAGGCAATGGGAAGATTTCCTGGCAGATTTCCGTCAATTTTACTTCGCCTTTAACTACTTGGTGGACATAGAAACCGAAATAAGCCGTAGGGTCCAGCTACCGAACGAGCCGGTCATAAGCTATGCCACCGACTTCCAAACACTCATCAGGCGACATGGTAATATGTCCCCCGAAAAGGAACTAACATGGCTCAGGCTCAGGAGGAATCTATTACCGCAATACCGTCAAATGCTGTGGAATTGTGATATTCCGGACATCAGAATGTTCATAAAGAAGTTTAAGTCCGTCGAATCCCTCGTCCAAGAAACCCGTGGTAACCAGCGTTTGGCCGGACCACCCACGAGGTCACAGCCAAATCATGCTCCTTACCACCCACCCCCACCGAGACCCGCTGCCAGGGTAACACCGCCAACGTCCAATATCCAACACCGCACGTTTATACCAGCAAACAAGAGAGCTAACCCAAACGAGGTACAGGGTGAAAACAACACCCGTAGAACAGTGAGATTTGCTCCTACTTGCTGGCGATGTGGCCAACCCGGACACATGAGAGGCCAGTGTCTAGCGCCGTCAGCCAGGTTGTTTTGCTCGCGTTGCGGGCGTCCTGATACCCTGTCAAAGGACTGTCCTTGTTTACCCCGCCAGGAAAACTATTAAGGAACTGCGCCGGACCCAGGCCCCTGCAGTTTCCGTCACGCGAACCCTCGGAAACAACCGTCGTAACAGACAACAGACCGTTTATATCCATAAGCATCGCCGAAGGCACCTTCGAAGGACTAGTGGACACCGGGGCCACACACTCGTTTGTGGGTGGCAAGGTGGCTGATTATTGTCACTCGAAGGGTATCCCCGCGATTCCCATAGGCGACGTGTCCACCCGGGTCGCCGACGGCAATGCAATAAACATTAGATAGGCTTACGACCTGGTGATGAAGATTGGCTCGCGAACAATCAGACGCCGTATGCTGTATTTGCCCACATTACCAGTCGATATTGTCTACGGAATGAACATCCTGAAGGAATACGGGTTTGAGGTAGACCTCCGTACCGCTCAGTGCCGACTAGGTGGAGAATTGATACCACCCTCTATCGCAGATTGTACACAGCTCACTGCTGGGGAACAAGTATCAACCGAAGGCCCTTCCTTACCACACCTATTTACTCTCGAACAGCAGGAGCTCCAGCGATTCCTAGCTCACGAATTGCCCGCTTTCGCGATATCGAAGGTCCTACCCACATGATTCAACATCGTATACGGCTTGCTAAGACCGCGCCTATTAAGCAGCGGTATAGGTCCCGTAACCCCAGAATGCAAGAGATAATCGATGAAGAGGTGGATAGGATGTTAGCAGAAGGTGTCATAGAGCCGTCGTCTAGCCCCTGGAGCTCGCCGATCGTGATAGTCCAGAAAAAGGATGGTACTCCAGAAAAATGATGGTACTCCACGCTTCTGCATAGATTTCCGCAAAGTAAATGAGATATCGGTTAAGGACGCGTACCCCCATGAATATGATTTTGCTTCAATGTATTATAGGTATACTGTATTTTTTTATATTAAAATATAAAGAAATTGATAATTTTATTATTGTATCAAGTGTCAAGATTAAGAATGAATAAATTTCGAGCGAATTACTTTATTCAGTTGAATTATTTCAAATGGCACGAAAAGTAGGGTTATAGTATTCATTTATTTTAAATTGCTTACATTTAGTTCTTCCTCAGACTTCAATTTTGTTCTTATACTATGATCATCATTTGATTGATAATAATGATAATTATCTGGATACATATTATTACTCATATTTCGCATAGGTATAACAACATCGACTATAACACCAATAAAAACACAAAAATTAAACTATTTTCAGTTTTCACTGACACAGGTGCAAGATCACGCATGTCTTAACAGACGACTGATATTGCACACATCTGTGCAGTATCGCTCGTTCGATAATATAAGTAGTTTCGGATTAAATCAGTTCACTTCGATGTGCAGTAAGCTACGTCCGATATGAATATGCCTCCCGGTGCAGTGTGGTAGGAGTCCTGTCGAGGAGTTGTCCCTGCCACGAGTAAGCCACACGGAGTCAGCTGCAACATAGAAGCATCACCACACAATGTTCGATTCCAAGGACCGGGGATGCGTCGACCCAATGCGAAGTGGGTGCCCCAGTCCAGGACTCCAGGTCCAGCCACAGACACGCCACTATGGTCCAACCGCAGTTAGGTTGCCGCGCTACCCCCGACACTGGGACACGAACGCCACAAAACGTTTGCGTAACTGATTGGTCCCAACACGCATTATCACTTCATGGTTAGTGTAGGACTTATAATAGGTTAAGATTTAGTAAGGTAAATAGCCTTGTTGGGTATCCAGGGATTTTTTTGTTGTTGAAAATTTCAGTGTTTTGGTATGATTATTTTTAGTTGTATTTAGGTGGCAGCCAAGAAACTATCAAAAAGAAAATATTTGTAAACAAATATTTCTTTTTTGTACGAAAGGGGGCTTGTAATGAAGTAGATATTTTCGGAACAGCTGTAGATACTAAAAGCGATTGAAAATAAATTTAATACAAATTTCTCTGGTAAGAATATTCGCCGCAGTAAACAGATTTATTTATCATGAATATTTTTAACAGGTACTCATTTCGAATTATCTCTTTATAGCAAAAACATATCTGCACAAGATAACGATAAGGTATCTACCACCGATTAGGATTTTGGTGTGTAACTGGCGATACAAGAACGGCTAGTGGCAGAGAGAGTTTTCCGCTTGTTGCAGCGTGGTTAAATTCACTGACCGAGTTATGTGCCAAGTGTATAGAAAATCCTGTTGTGTAATTATAATAACGTTTCGGAAGTATCAAACCGTCGGTTACGTACCGCATGTAATAATCATTGTCTTTTTTAGATTCTTCGAATACAGCCTAGGTAAGAATCTTTTAAATCTTTATGGTATTCATATATAGCGAATTTTCGTATATTTTCTTAGAGTAGGGTGTATCTCCGGTGACGTCGAGATCGTGGGACTGAGCCAATTTCCTTCCGTTCTATATCCTATTGCTGCTAGCATGTTGTAAAACATTCAGAAGGTGATGCTGTCTGTAGTTGACACAGACTTTTCGAGTGGATTACGCACGACTATTCTAGTTTGACTCTGGCTTGGATGTTGTAGTTACACAAGCAGGCTTAGGTCAAATTAGTATGCGGCGGTATCCTTTCACAGGATGTCCCCCTAACCCTTCCCGTTTATTATCGACCCCCCGGGCGCTGAGGTGCTTTGACCCTATGATACCGATTTTGACGGATAGACGTCATTTAATTATTTGAGGGACGTTTCTTGGGATAACCCACTCGATACCTGCCTCTACGAGTCGTTAACCACGGTGCTGGGAATATTCCGCTCCGAGTCTCCCAGACGAAGCCACGCAAATGCACACGGGGGAACCGCTTTCATTCTCTCGGGAAAGGGGAGATATATCAGGGCCGTATCGATACCGGATTTTCCTCCGTGAGGGAATAATTAGTTTTGTTGGCCCGTGATCCGGGATATATTTTTAAGGACAAGTTAATGTAATAATCATCACCCAGATTGTAAATGCTATTGAGTTGTAGTGTATCGTTAGGTAATAAATAGTGTGGAAAGCATATCTAGTCTATACTATACACACAAGAAAATCTGCTACACCTATATAGAATATCAGAAGGTCAGGGAATTGCCGGGGAGCGATTAAAGCCCGCAACCTCGGAGGTAACTAAACGGCCCGTTATACCAAAGGCTATCGGACCCTCTCCACAGAGCTATCCAGGCACTCTGATCACAACTGTGGCCAGAGTCTTGTGACGCGGTCGCAGACATCCTCGCAGGGAGTAAACCATTTCAAAATCTGGCGCTTGAGACCGTTTCAGAAAACTCGTTGATCCGTTCTACTAAGTCAAGGCCTCCTTACAGGTTTTCTTGAACATAACTCCTTATTGCAGTACCAATGGTGCGGTTAGTACGCTCCGTAAAATTTACGTGAGCACGGTATTTATTTATTCAAATATACATTACTCAACGGGTTATCCCCAAATAAAGAGTAAGCTAGTGCACAAAAAAAATCATACATCAATAATATACACAGTTACAACAAATGACATTTCTCGATGGGCGAGGAAATTAAGAACTGTCCACACAATCAGAAGTTGCATTATACGAGAGAAGCAATGGTCTTTAGTTATACCTTGCTGCAATTTAGAACATCTATGGAGCGGTGCACCATATTGTAGGTGGCACACATTCTTACTATAGGCGAGTTCAGTCTTACATTAGTCCTAGGAGCAGAGATGTAAAAGAAGTCATGAGATATGTTGGTAAGCTTCAGCACCAGAAAAGATAGAGCGTGCAGTATCTGCGGACAGTCGATGTCATGATTGAGCAGACTCCATAAGAATGCCAAAATGGAGACTGTTGTCTGACCTGTAGGGATTCAATGCAAAATCACTCCAACATATGGGCCTGCGGCGTGCCCATCGCAGGATAAACACCTGATGTTAAGAATTCTATGCTGAACAGCCTCAAGCGCACTTGTGTGCACCTTATAGTGGGGAGACCAAACTACAGACGCATATTCTAGATAAAGTCGAACATACGTATGTACTATATAGTATTGTACCATATTTTTTGGACTTTATAAGAATCTGCTAGCTTCTTGAAACAAGAACCTGCAAATTGAACCCCATTGTCGCAAATGATGTACTGTGGAACTCCATAAACAAGGAATACTTTGTTTTCCATGAACTTAGCTACAGTCGAAGCCAATCTAGCCGCAGAGGAAGCATGACTGTAAATTTTGAAAACCAATCACATACCATCAATAAATAACAATTTCTCTTTGATGATCTTGGGAATGGACCCATTATATCAACTGCAATAATCTGCCATGGATAATTAACAGACTTTTCAGTGCCCATTAGCACTTTTCAGTGCTCCACAAATTTTACAATTACGGACATATTTCAAGATATCATTCCTCATGCGAGGCCAATAATAACTTTCTTGAATTCTAGACAACGTTGTATAAAATCCTAAATGAACAGCTGTTGGAGGGTCATGACAAATCGACATAACGTTCAAGCGTTCTGAAGCTGGTACTAATAATTTCCAAACTAAAGTATTTGTGTTAAACGGAACCTTGGATGAACAGCGTTTGTAAATGAAATTGTCTGTAATCATGAATTGGGCATAATTATCTGGATTCGATTGAATTTTTTATCTTAACTGGATATACCAGGAATCTAATTCACATATATCAGTCTTTACATCAATAAGAGCTAAATACGGTATTCTGGACAATGCATCGGGAACTGTATGACAGTTTCCTTTGTGGTGAACCAATTCCAAACTGTATTCAGATAGCCTTACTCTTGCTAGTCTTCCTGTGGGATCCTTAAGATTATTCAACCACAACAAGGAATAGTGATCAGTTATGACTCATAAAGCAGGTGCCTTCTACATATGGTCTGAATTTTTCTAGACTAAATAACAATCCTAACAGTTCATGTTCTGTAACTGACCAGTTTCTTTCTGCCTTCGTCAAAGACCTAGCACAATAAAAAATAACAATTTCTTGACCACTAAAGTCTTGTGACAAAACGCCTCCAAGACCAACACCGCTAGCATCACAAGCTATGGTAAAAGTTTTTGAAAAATCAGGACTCCTTAATACAGGTGCGTGCTTGTTTGATTTGACTGAACGATTTGTCTACCCCATCAAACCAAGTTATCGGGCTCCTTTTCCCTCTGCCTTTGGTCGAGTGAATGAGTGGTGCCACTAAGGTAACGTGATATTTAACAAAACGCCTATACCAAGAACAAGAAACCTTTTCAGTTGAGTAGATGTAGTGAGTTTAGGAAAATTAACAATGGCCTCCACCTTATCCTGGTCTGTACACAGACCACTTCCATTGACTACGAAACCCAAGTATTTAAAACTAGGTTTAAAGAAGTCACACTCCTTTATGTTAATTGTCAAATTTGCATCTGATAAGGCCTGATACACTTCTTTTAATATATTAATATGGTGTTCGAAAGTTGGAGAAATTACTATTATGTCATCCAGATATGTAAACACATTTGGTTCAAACTTTGGACCAAAAATGGCATCCATTAGCCATTGTTGCGTCTGCACCGCATTACACAAGCCAAAAGGTAAAACACAAAATTGAAATAAATATCGTCCTGGTATACTAAAACCCGTCAATTCCTTTGACTTTTCCTGAAGTGGTATTTGCCAAAACCTAATGCGTAAATCTATTGAAGAAATAAACTTAGCATCTGTCAGCATATTAAGTATTCGATCTACTCTGGGTTTAGTAGTAGAATTGAGTTTACGTCCATCAAAATAAACACGATACTCACCGCTAAATTTCTTTACTAACAAGACTGGAGAGCTAAATGAGCCATATGATGGTTCTACTACTCCTAATTCAAGCATTTTATCCAATTCTAAATTAATAGGTTTCATTAGATAAGGCGAAAAAGGATATTGTCTCATTTGAATGGTTTGGCATCTCCAATGTCAATCGAGTTATTATTTTACTTGTCCGTCCGAATCGTTTTTCTCAACTTATACCCTTAAATAAATTTGTTATTTCATCTATTTGTCTCCATTGTGCCAGAGTGTATCGTTTACTATAAGAGTCAAGTGTCCTTTCACTTGATTCAAAATTACTTTCAATACCATCTTTTAAAGTGTGGGATAAATTCTCAATAGCGTTAACTTCTAATGTTTCATTTCTAAAATCAATACTCAAACCAAATTGTCGACAAAAATCACTGCCTAATAAAAATGAAAGATTCAAAGAAGATACAACAAGAAATTCGACTACTTGGCACCTGTTCCCAAAATCAATAGGTAAATCTACAATACCTGTGACCAACTGTTGATTTCCATCAGCTGTTGTCACAGAATTTTCTTAACAAACAAAAGTGAAGCCTGAGGTAAATTCGAAGATATTTTACTCTTATAAAACTCTCTAACATATTTAAGCTTCATTTTTACATTCTGACATTACTGAGTCATTGTCAGTATGAATACGCAAAACTCTTCCTGTCAAATAATTGATTCTGGAATAAATCCGTATCTAAGTTGAATCTGTCTCAGGCCCTTCAAATTGTGAAATTAATTATTTAATGTTCTCTATGGTGTTGTCAATTACTTGCCTTTCATTGTCAATATCACATTCAGGATCTGTATAGGTAGCTTGTGCACTCAACCTATCCTTTTCTAACAATTTGGCGAGAATTTTCCACTTAGCCGCAGCATCCTTCTTTTTGCTAACTACCCCTCGTATACGTAATTCATAGTCTAATTTCTCAGACAACAAATCAGTCGGTTTAAAAGTCAAATACTCCATCCTTGAGTTTTATTAAGAATCTTTAAAATGGACTAATCAAAATCTCCAGTGTCTATTACGTGTAATCTTGAATATTGCAACTGTATTTACCATAATTAATACAACAATTTAATCAGCAATTTTATGCTTTAATGGAGAGCCAAATATGCACCCTCACTATAAGGTAGCAAAAATCAAATCAGCATCACCATGCCTTAATAAAAAACTGAATTATCAATATATTGCAATAAATGCAAAATAACGTAGCAAAATATAAAAATTAAATGTCTCCAAATAATAGATCAATCAGCATTACTATGCCTTAAACGAAATTAATACAAAAATAGACGAATCAGCATTACTATGCCTTAAACGAAATTAATACGATCCAGAATTTTAGTATAGTGTATTAAATGCAAAAATAACCAGCAACATATTGTGTCTTCAAATAATCTACTAATCAGCATTACTATGCTTTAAACAAAATTAATATGCATTATATTTACCTATGTAATGCATACAATGTAAAAAAATCAGGTATCGTGGGCAATAAGGGACTCCCTTAACATAAACATATTATGTAAATCAGTTGTCTCTAGTAATCTAGGACGACCACCTTTAGTATAACATCTATTTAATCCAAACACTGTTTGCAAAATAAACATATTACAATTTCATGGACTACAACCAACAAAACACAATCACGATAACTGTAGCGATACCTTTTAATTTCACATCAAAGTATAAGGGAATAATTATCGACTCAGAACAATATCATTTTAGGAACAAAGGCTTATTGCAAGAACACTAACAATAATATACTAAAATCAAATATCAAAAAAAATTGTGCAGCTGTTAACATGTAATTTGAGTAGATGGGGCGACACCTGGGCTCACCCACTCCACTTTTTTCTGCGCATGCGTGATGACGTCATGCTCGTGCGTGTGAGGTTAACATCTGTCAATGTCAGCTGTCATTGGCCTGTCAAGTGTCACTTGACTTGTGAGCTGTCACTGGACCTGACAGCTGTCCTGACCTGTCCGATGACGTGTCAAATGTTCCAAGATGGCGGCAATCAGATTATGTCTCTATGTGTTTGTTGTCATCTGATCTGTCAGGGGGCTGTCACTTGTCAGAGAGAGATGACGTATGTTCCAAGATGGCCGCAATCAGTTTCGGTCTCCATGTGTTTGTCGATTCCCAGCTATCTGATTGGTTGTTGAGGTGATGTTGGCACACACGTGTTACATACCGATCCCCGCTATCTGACTGTTGAGGTTAAGTGTGTTGTTTATTGAGGTTAAGTCTCCATGTGATCTGTGGTTATGTTCCGTGTCGATTCCCGCTATTTGATTGTTTGTTAAGGTTATGTTGGCACACACGTGTTGTATGACATATAAGCATGTTGATTCCCGCTATCGGACTGTTTGTTTGTTGCGGTTATGTTCACACACACGTGTTGTATGATATATAAGCATGCTGATTCCCGCTATCTGATTGTTGAGGTTCGTACACACACGTGTTGTTTGTTATGATATATACCGTTTTATCCTGATGTTTTTGTTGACATATAAGTCTCCATGAGATCTGTGTGGTTATGTTACATACTGATTCCCAAGCTATCTGACTGTTTGTTGAGGTTAAGTCTGTATGTGTGTTTAGGTTATGTCGGCTACCAGCTATCCCGCTAGCTGGATGTTTGTTTGTTACGAGCTTGTCAACGTTTCTTAGGTTATGTTTGTAGGTTACACACAGCTGTCATATAATCTCACCCATGTGTTTAATCTTTGTTAAGGTTAAGTGTGTTGTTTGTTGTATTGGGGTTGCCAGGATATTATGTTTTGGCGGAAAATTTGAATTTTATTGAAAATTTGTGTCTCTTGTCCAAAGCTTGGGCCCCATTGAAGAGTCAAGCTTTGGACAAACATACAGGTAAGCGATACATACAGATATGAAAGAGATTGACAGACAATTTGAAATCGTTTTGTTTTTAAAGAAAATTGTGCGCCAGAAATTGGATTTGAACCCCTGAGCTCGAATTGACCGTAAATTTCAACATAAATGCAATAATGGCTAGACCAAATATTCCACGGGGAGACTCTAGATAAAGTCTGTTTTATGCTTGTATATATATATATATATATATATATATATATATATATATATATATATATATATATATATATATATATATATATATATATATATATATATATATATATTGTAATATCCCCCCCCCTTTTTTTTAAACAAAAAGAGATACCTATTGCTTATTGACAGACGTATACAAAGGCTACATCATATATTGTAATGCCCAATTTAAACACTTTGTATTTCAAAGAAAAAGCCATATTAGTCTGGTTTGCAATGTTAAATTTTATGCAATTAAATCCCTGACTACATTAAATTACTACTGGTGACCTGAAATGTACTCACTTACCTTACTTTAAAGGCCTCTACATTTGCTTACTAAGAATAACTAATTTACTGGGCTACCAGGATAAATATTAAGGCGTGAAAATCTAGGGCTAGGACCAGGTTGTGTTTGTTCAGGCTATGGGTTGGAACATTGTGAGAAAAACGCTATAATTCGTAAACACTTAATTTATTTGACAATGTTTCTAATTTGACCAATACCGTGAAACGGGCAAGAAGGCACAGACATCTAGGCACCTTTCGCTACGAAAAATCACTCGGCTGGGGTTAATCTCAAACATATGGGGAGTGCACTAGCATAAAGAATTTGGATCACTTGGAGGGTTGATGACTTGGTGTGTATCGAGATCCCCGATGTCACTCTCATGTCTCCACAGTGGCGTAGAATAAAAGATTGATGTTTTCATTGCAATATTCATTGTTTAGATTTTTCTGGTTTCACGGTTCATATTTCAGTTTTGGTTTGTCTTTACTTTATTACTGTGGGACTGATTGAGCAACACTGCAGAACAGGACACCACACCCAGGCATATATTTTAGGCTTACCGACACTTTCCTCTACGTCTCTCATATGGTTATTGATCACTAGGAAATGACGCATTGCGCATTTGGGTTGCCTTTTCCACAACCATTGTGCCATAGTTAAGGTTTTTCACGAGCCCTTCTTGGACTATAGCCTCAATTGAAGGTCTTTGATTTTCGGAGGTTTGGCATGTCAAGAAGTAGAAGGTTAACCCAAATACCGCTTGCAAATTATCTTGTTTATGACCTGTAGGCTGTACGAGACGCAAGGGAAAGGTATCATTGTCATTTAGGCCAGATGACTGTTTACTGACTAAGCGGAAACGAAAACAAACCTACTATTACCTCACCCAACATTATGACGTATATCGCAAGGCTTTAAACTAACTACTGACCTTCAGGTTGCCCTCTCACAGCACTCATGCTGAATTTATATATATATATATATATATATATATATATATATATATATATATATATATATATATATATATATATATATATATATATATATATATATATATATATATATATATATATATATATATATATATCGCGAAGCCTTCAGGGCTGGCCTGACATCTCAGGTCTTTTATTTCGGAAATTGGCACTTCATGGAGCGAGACTTCACCTGAATGTCATTCTAGACATCAAGAGAATAATTACATAAATTTGTCAGAACACCGGGGGAAGTACTTCATTTACTTTATGTTCCTTTCCTTTCTTTTCCGAACCGTCCAGCGCACACCACATACACTCACATTTCAAGTTTCAGTTTAATACACAAAGGGGAGCCAAGATGTCTGTTTCAGGTACAAAACAATAAGATTCCTAACTTCAAGTTTCGGTTTCAAAGTGCATTAGAATGGTGCCACATTGTTTTGACTTCAAGTTTCATTTTCAATATTTACACAAAAATGGAATTACATACCTTCAGTTGTAAGTTTCAGGTTTAAAGTTACATTATGTAGAGCTAGTTACTTCCGATTTCAAGTTTCAGGTTCAAATTATCTTATATAGAGCTACGGACTTTTTATCCTCAAATTTCAGATTCAAAACTATTTTATAACGAACTGCATGTTGCTGGTTTGGCGATTCAAATTTAGCATTATGCTATAAAGAGCCACATGTTACTGGTTTCACTATTCGAATTTAAATTATATTATAAAGAGCTAGATACTTATGTTTTCATGGTTCAGATTTAAGTTATATTATAATGAACTACATAATTCTGGCTTCACGATTCAGATTTAAATCATAGTATAAATGAGCTACATGTTTCTGGTTTCATGATTCAAATTTAGCATTATGTTATAAAGAACTACATAGTTCTGCTTTGACCATTCAGATTTAAATTAGGCAAAGCTACATACTTCTGGTTTCATGATTCAGATTTAAATTGTATTATGAGGGGCTACATAATTCTGGTTTCACGATTTAGATTTAAATTATATTATAAAAAGCTACATACTTCTGGTTTGACAATTCAATATTAAATTATAAAGAGCTACGTAATTCTGGTTTTACGATTTAGACTTAAATTGCATTATAAAAAGCTGCATACTTCTGGTTTCATGATCAAGAATTAAATTATATTATGAGGGGCTACGTAATTCAGGTTTCACGATTTAGTTTTAAATTATATTATAAAAAGCTACATACTTCTGGTTTCACAATTCAACTTTAAATGATATTATACAGAGCTACGCAATCATAGTTTCACGATAAATATTTAAACTATATCATAAGGAACTACGTAATTCTGGTTTCACGATTTAGATTTAAATTATATTAGAAAAAGCTACATACTTCTGGTTTGACAATTCAAATTTAAATTATATTATACAGAGCCACGCAAACATAGTTTCACGATAAATATTTAAACTACATCATAAGGAACTACGTAATTCTGGTTTCACGATTTAGATTTAAATTATAATATAAAAAGCTGCATACTTCTGGTTTCACAATTCACATTTAAATTATATTATAAAGAGCCACGTAATTCTGGTTTCATGATTAATGTTTAAACTATATCATACGGAGCTACGCAATTCTGGTTTCACGATTTATATTTAAATTGTACTATAAGGAGCAACAAAATTCTGTCTTTAAGTTTCAGATTCGCAAATAATTTCACTAAATAATACAAAAGCTAGTAATATTCCCGACTCCAAGTTTCAGTTTAAATATTATTAAATGGGAACAAGATTTCGTTTTTAAATGCAACGGACTTTCATTAAGTACTGAATGAGCCAGTAACGTTTCTGATTTCAAGTATCATTAAATTTGGCAACTTTCAGAGGCGAAAGTAATTCTTAAAATAATACGCAAATAAATTAAAATTCCAGGCTTCTAGTTTCAGTTTAAATATATCAAATTTCGCAACATTTCGCTGCACAAAATAATTTATTTATACAATATAAACAAACAAAATTCCAAATTTCAAGTTTAGTTTAAATATGTTCACTTTGGCAACGCCTAAATGCTAAGGTATTCTCTCTACACTAAATGGAAACAAAAATAAAATTCCAGATTTCGAGTTTAGTTCAAATAAAGGAATGTGGCAACATTTATACGCACGAATAATTTCCCTACAATAACATGCAGATAAACAAAGTCCCAGTTCTCAAGTTTTAAACATATCGAATTTGACAACCTTATATGCTCAAATAATTTATCTACATGAGCTATAAACAACTAAAATTCTAGATTTCAAGTTCAGTTTAAATATAACAAATTTGGCAACATTTAAAATAATTTCTCTGAATAATACGCAGACAATTAAACTTCCGCGGTTCAAGTTTTGTTCAAGTATATAAAATGTGGCAACATTTGAATGCACAAACAATCTCTTTAACAACATAAAATTTCCGGTTTCAAGTCTAGTTTATAAATATCAAATTGGGCAACATTCAAATGCACAAATAATTTCTTTAAATAATATGCAGACAAATAAACTTCAAGGGTTCAAGTTTCTGTTTAAATATATTAAATTTGGCAACATATTACGGATGGCTACTTATACTACCCCTATTCTTGAATAGCACTGTTGAGGCACGCAAAGCATTTACTTGGCTGTGCAATTTTGAGACACCCGATAGCATATGTGAGTTTAAAGGTACACTCACCGTTTGTTGAACTGCTTTTCGTCATGAACGGCTGCTGCAGATCATCCACGCGGGGACAGCTATTCGACTCCGGGGTATCATCTAGGTGTGGGGACGGTTCCCACATCTTGGATTTCCTGGCAAAGCGGGGCGAGTTCGAAATGAGCCCGCGTGCGGGGTTTTCCGCTCTGGGGAACCGTGAAAATTTGCGGGGGGAAAGATCCCCGTCTGCGCGCGAAATTATGGCGTTTAGTGCTTTTTTTTTGTTCCCTCAGGGCTCGTCCGCGGCCTTGCCGCCCCGATAGCACCGCAACCCTTGGTTGATTGTGCATACCCTTAGTCTTACTCCACCCATTCCAAGATCACTGTGCCTTGAACTAGTCTGCACAGCGATTGGTAGGGTGAAGTTTTATATTGCTCTGTCTCCGGTCTAGAGTGACAGTAGATCATTTGTCTTTTCCGGTCCAGAGCTATACACTCACACAAGATGTGCTAGGCTGATTCCTCCCCCTCGCCGCAGAGTCTGCATGCGAGGTCCCCTTCGAACCGCCCCATTTTATGCAGGTGTTTCTTGACGGCCATGTGTCCCGTCAAGAGACCTGTTGTGTTTCTGAGCTGTCCTCTGCTAAGGTTTAGCAGCTCCACAGCTCTCTTTGAACTGGGTCCGTCAATTATTGACTTCCCATGTCTGAGCCCTGGACAGTCCGCCCAGTACACCTTGTGTTGGTTTCTGACCCAGGACTTAATGGCTCCCCTGGCAGTGCTCTTTGACACGCCCAGAGCCGGTTGTGGTCCCATAAATGGTTCTGTTGACCCTCTCTTCGCGAGACTGTCAGCTTCTTCATTGCCTTTAACCCCCGAGTGACCCGGCACCCAGATGAGGGTCACCTCATTCTGCCCAGCCAGGTCGCTCGTCTCGTCTCGGCACTCACTCACCAGCCAGGAATTTACCCGTGGGCTACTTAGTGCCTTAAGGGCTGCCTGGCTGTCTGTGGCTATGAGGATCCGCTTGTTGGTGTAGCCCCTCCTCTTGTTCTCCCGCACACAGTGCAGGATGGCGTACATCTCGGCCTGAAACACCGTTGCATGGGCTCCGAGGGAAATACTATGACTTACCCTCGGTCCTTCCGAGTAAACACCTGCCCCCGTCCCACGCTCCCCGCCAGATCCGTCCGTGAACCAGACGAGCGCGTCCCGTGGCATGCCCGGCGTCTCCTCCCGCCATGCCTTGCGATCAGGGATTTCCACTGTAAAGTTGTTTTCCCTGCACATTCGCGGGCTCGCGAAGTCTGACCTCATTTCAAGCATGGGCTCCTTCACGATCTCCTGAATTTTGCAGTGGCCCCTGAAGCCTGGGTTGATCTTCAGTCTACCATTGCAGGCTAGTCTGTATAGTCCTAGCCTGGCCTCTCCCATAATAACTAAGTGTAGGGGGGGGGGGGTAGATCCAGCAACACCTCCATGGCGGCTGCTGGGGTTGAAGACATGGCCCCTGTGATGCCTAGGCAAGCCATCCTTTGGATCTTGCCTAGAGTTTTGTTTGGCACTGGATTGTGTCACCTTAGGCCACCAGACCAGTGCCGCATATGTTAACGATGGTCTGACCACCCTTGTATACAGCCAGTGGGCCATACTAGGTCTTAGTCCCCACGTTTTTCCATATAGCCGCCTAGTGACGGCTAAGGTCATGACTGCCTTACGCAGTATTTTTCCAATGTGACCATTCCAGGTTAGCTTAGAGTCCAATACGACCCCAAGATATTTTACCTCCCTGGCGATTGGAACGCTCCTACCGTATAGAGTGAGAGTTCTGTGGCTTTCACACTTCCTCCTCCTCGTAAACGGCACGACGGTTGCTTTCTCGGGGCTCACCCCGAGCCCTTGATCAACCGTCCACCCTTCCACCACTTTCAGTGCAGTCTGCATACGCTCCCACACTGCCTGTGTGACCTTTCCTCGGACTATGATGACAATGTCGTCCGCATAGCCCTGTACCTCATACCCCCCTCCCGAGAGCCTCCCCAGCAGGCCGTCCACGACTAGACACCAGAGCAAGGGAGACAGAACGCTCCCCTGCGGACACCCCGCCGCGACCCCCGCCAGCAGAGTCCCTCCCGCGAGTGAGGTGAACACCGCCCTGTCCCTGAGCATGGAACCGATCCACCTGCAGCAGGTCTCCTCTATTCCACGCTCCCGGGCAGCTGCCAGAACCGATCCGAACGAGGTGTTGCTAAAGGCCCCCTCTATGTCTAGGAAGGCCCCCAGCGCCACCTCCTTGTTCTCCAGCGTATTCTCCAGTTTCAGCACCAGTTGGTGCAGTGCTGTTTCTGTTGAGAATCCTGCTCTGTATGCATATTGTCCGCAGTGTAGAGGATGTGCTTCCAGTACACCGCCCCTAATGTGCCGGTTGAGCAGTTTTTCCACTGTTTTCAGCAAGAAGGACATGAGACTTATTGGCCTCAGGGACTTTGCCTGGTCTGTTGGACGCCCAGGTTTAGGAATAAATACAACCCTGGCCAGTCTCCATGCCCTCGGAATGTACCCCAGAGCCAGGCTGGCCCTCATAATGAGGTTAAGCACCGGCGCCAGTATATCTATCCCCTGTTGGAGCATGATGGGCATTATTCCATCAAATCCCGGCGATTTGTATGGCTTAAAGCTGTTAATGGCCCATCTGATTTTGCTCCAGGTAACCACCTCTTTAGCGACTGTCCAGTCTACTCTAGATGCCCGCCTATAAGGCGCCTCTATTTCTGAGTGTTCCCAGTCCGGAGGTGATTGGTTTATTATGTTACAGCCGGGGAAGTGCGTCTGGAGTAAAATTTCCATAGTTTCCTCCCCCGAGCTTGTAAAGCCTCCCGTGGGTGTTCTAAGGGAGCCTATGTTAGTCTGAGGGCCCTTAGACAGGATCTTGTGTAGTCGAGCACTCTCGGACGTGTTTTCCACTTCTTCGCAGTGCCTCCTCCACGACTCCTTCTTGGCGTCCCTCAGTCTTTTGTTATAGGTCGACAGGGCCTGTCTATATTCATCCCATGCTCCCGACCTTTTGGCGGCGTTAAACAGCTTACGAACCTGCGTCCTCCTTTGCCTGAGGTCCTCGTTCCACCACGGGACGTTCCTGGTGGACACCCTCATTTTCAGGGGGCAGTTGGCGTTATAGGCCGAGGTAATTGCGTCTCGCAATTGGACTGCTGCAATCTCGAGGTCTATTGAATTTTTTTATGGTACTCTTAACCCCCCGCAGTTCCACAGCCAGGTCTGCCCTGTAGGCTTCCCAGTCCGTCTTGCGGGGGTCCCGGTACCATACCGTTTCTCTTTCGACTTTGGCGTTTTCAAACCGGATGTATCTGTGGTCTGAGCTACTCACTTCCCCAGACACAGCCCAGCTTTTAACAAAGTCACCCAGAAACTGGGTGGAAACTGTTAGATCTAAAACTTCCTCACGCCGTGTTGTGACGAAGGTCGGTTTATTACCTCTATTCCATATGTCTAAATTAAATTTCATAAAGAATTGTAAAAGTGCCTCACCCCTAGAGTTTGTGTCCGAGCTACCCCACAACTCATGGTGCGCATTCGCATCCATGCCGATGATGGTCTGCCATCCACCTGCTCTGCTACCCACCATCAGCTGCTCCAATTCGTTGGGTGGAGGAGGGTCCGTGCTGTCCCCTGGCAGATAGGCTGACGCGACAGTAATGTCCCTCAGCCCATCCGCTCCTCCACATCGGATTTTGATCGTTGCCAGGTCCCTGGAACAGAAATTCATTAGAGGGAGAAACTCTATCCCTTCCCTGACAAAAATGCAGGCCCTCGGGTTCTCGCTGGATCTGCTGTAGATGAGCTTTCCAGTAGCTCCGCCGAGTCCCTTTATCTCTCCTTTATAGGAGTAGGGTTCTTGGATGAGGGCCACATCCGTGTTCCTCAGAGCCATTAGTAGTCCGGCCGTGGCTGCCCTACTGTGTTGGAGGTTGACCTGAAGGAACCTAAGTCCCATTAACCCTTAGTTGCTTCCCCAGTGGGCGGAAGCTAACCCTTCCCATGCCCCAGAATGCCTTGAAGGAGGTTCCTTCAAGGGCTCTGTAAGATGTCGGGTCGATCGAGAAGGCGAGCGTCTGTCCTTTCTCCTCTGCCTTCCTGCTTAGAACCGACCAGTGTTGCGTCCCCAGTTCAGGGTTCTGGATCTTAAGTCTACTGATCACCGTCTCCTGCGGGACGGTGTCAGGGATCCGTACGAGGACCTTGCGTCTCTTTGGGAGTTCCTTGGGCTCGACGGTTGTCAAGTCCGCCCCCTCCCAAATCTGACCGAGGCCCCCGATCGTTTTCCGCAGCCAGTCCCGCGACTGCGGGCCGGCACAGGTTGTCCAGAGGATGCCCCCCGTCAGGCGCGTCCGGTGGAACTGAGGCGGGCTCTCCCCTTCCTGAAGAGAGTCCACTGCAGCTACCACCGCAGCCTGGATCAGGTCCGCCTTCCCCTGGTCTAGCGTGACCTCAGGATGGCGTCTGTCAATCACCGCCATCCCGAGGCCCTCCGCAGCCTCCCTGTAAGAGCCAGTCTGCGCCGGTGTTCCGGCCTTGGTTCCTTTGGAAGGTCTGTCTGTAGTAGGCGTGCTAGAGCCAGAGCGCGGCGTCTTCCGACTCGCACTCTCCTCTTGCGCCTTTACAGGCACCCTGGCCCTTTTGGAACGTCTGTCTGTAGTGGGCGTGCTAGAGTTCGAGCGCGTCCTCTTCTGACCCGCACTCCCCTCTTGCGCCTTTACAGGTTTCTCGACCGTCCAGGTCCCGGCCGCCATTTTTTGCGCCCTCCGGAGCTTCTTTCTTTGCGCCCCGGAAAGACGCTTGGACTGCCGGGGCAGTCGCTCTACTCTAACAGTAGAGTCCTCACTGGTGAAGGGGCCCCCGGAGTCCGCGGAGCTCGCCGCCCTCCGGTGGGACCTAGCCTCCAGCTTGGGTGTCGGGGACAGGTCTCTGGCCGAAGCTACCCCCTGATCCCCCGTATCTACGCCGGTCGTGGGACCTCCAGAGTCCGCTGCCGCCCCCTGGCTCGTCTCCGTTTCCGGGATAGACTCAAGGCACAAGTCTGTAGCCGGAGCCACTCCTCGAGCCTCATTGGTTTTGGTTTTGTATGTGTTTATTATCTTCATGTTGTTCCCACGAGAATGGGGGAAATACTGTCCACACCATCAGAACCCCCTGTGTGGTGCAAGGCGGGTTACTCTGGAGGGTTGCCTGGTACTCCAGAGGTTCCGTTCACGACACCATCGCCCTGGTGCCATCCATCCATAGGCACGGATCACGTGACACCGTAGATTGGGGGAGTTTAGTTCGACCTCCTTGTCTAGATCCGTCATGTTTAGTTATTAGCAGGGTCACCTCGTGCAGGATGCTGATTTTTACCGCGCATGACGGTCTTGGGGAAAGCTTCATCGGGAGTTTATGTTGTTATTTCCACTTCCTCAGCTTGCCCCCTGGAGTCCTTTGGCCCGCGACTCCTTAACCCCGCGTTTAGTGCTTGCCAAAGATCTCCGTTAGTTGGGGAGGATGTTTGGACCGCGATATTACCAGCCGATTTCCCCTGTTTCCACACTCGCGCTCGCTTCTCTGGCGCTTAGCGTTTACTACAGGTTATTTCCACTAGTGATAAGGAACGTTTGAAAGGATGCGATATTACCAGCAGATTTCCCCTGTCTCGGCAATCGCGCTCGCGTGTCTGGCGCTTAATGCTTACTGCAGGTTCTTTCAGTTGGTCAGGGAGCACGTTAAAGAAATTGCGATATTACCAGCAGATTTCCCTTGTTTCGGCATTCGCGCTCGCGTGTCTGGCGCTTAATGCTTACTACAAGTTCTTTTAGCTGGTCAGGGAGGAGAAACCGCGATGTTACCAGCAAATTTCCCTTGTTTCAGCATTCGCACTCGCTTCTCTGGCGCTTAATGCTTACTATAAGTTTTTTTTAGCTGGTCAGGGAGGAGAAACCGCGATGTTACCAGCAGATTTTCCTTGTTTCAGCATTCGCGCTCGCTTCTCTGGCGCTTAATGCTTACTGCAAGTTCTTTTAGCTGGTTAGGGAGGGGTTAGGTCAGGTTAAAGAAACTGCGATATTGCTAGCCGATTTCCCCTGTCTCGACACTCGCGCTCGCTTATCTGGCGCTTAGTGTTTACCAAAGGTTCCTTTCTGCTAGGCAAGGTGGGATTGGGGAGATCCGACCGTTTGAAAGCTCAAACTAGATCTCCTCGTCTGTACAAATCCACGTTTCTTTTATATGAATTCGCTCCACCGCCGCGTGGAACAATGAAAAACAGACATAGTCGTTATGGTTGACGATACATCAACTATGTACACAATTATCGACCGAACGCTGCGTACGTGCCAGTTTACACGGCCTGATCACATACCCCACACAATAAAACTTTATGGATGCTGCAATACGTCCTGTTTTAATTAAAACTTAATTTTACTAATCAATCACTCCATTTATGACAATTATTCTGTGAGTGTACCTGTGCAGCACTGCTTTGTTAGTTGCCCTTTTATTGCTATCGGTACATGTACACAAGTTGCATTACTACAGGTACTTGTTAGTTACCGAACAGTATTATTAATCTAAATACAATTTAGAAATATTACAAAAATATTTATTTGTGCGGGGTACGCGATATTACGTGAAACATTATATATTTTTTAAAACAGTGCCGAATTATTCTAGCAATTCCCTTTCCAATTGCATAGGAAATATTGTGTGCATCTTTTCCATATAACCAGGATAATATACCTGCTTGCCACGAAGCTGCAAATAAAATGTATTTATGTCTGCCAGTTTAAAAATTCGCATATACAGCCGACAATAAATTCTCAATACCGTTTGTAAGGTGGAAACTTGATTTTTACTTTACAACATATTAAGTTTATTTAAAATTTAATCAGCCACGAGATTCTCTATGCAAAGCATGTATAACAATTACCCTAGTTAAAACAAAAACGACTGCAGTTAAAATAAGACGAGAATGTGCAAATACATATTTTTTTGCGAGTCGCCTGACATCTATTTCTAATTAATTACGTTACTTCACAAGGAATAGTGTATATAATTATAATATTCATAACTTGCATTGATTATTGCATATTGGTGGCATGAAGGTTTACATTTCAAAACCTTCATGCCATTATCTGTTTTGTTTTTATGTAACGATGCTCGATCTAGATGACACAGGAATAAGAATTTCTCACGATATTGGGGTGTCTGTTTCTGCTTAATGGTCTAAACCTCTCAAACTCTTGAGATATAAGTACAAATATACACATCGACACTCCCTTTGTCATGTTATTTCAAGAATAATCAGACCCAGACCAATAAATTATCGTATCTGCAGGAGAGGACCGTGTGACCTAAAACATGGCATTCTCAATATGAGTTTACGTGAAACAACCTCTTTTTCTTTAATTTTCTTCGTCTAGATCGAGCACCAGCTATAGCTTAATTTCTATTTTATACAGGGCGTAGCAAATACAAAGATATAAGCTTTCAATCAGCATTGCACTTGTGGTATGAGAATTATTTACTGAAATAATTTATAAAAAATTTAGATGCCAATGAAATCACGAAAACTTGCAAAATAAGTGTTGAGGGGTCAAAAATAAATGTTTACTGACAAAAGTTAACTGCTAACATACCAGGACCTTATAATATATATAACAAAACCAGTTGTTGACAAACACATATGATAATTAAACGTGTTATCAAGTTACGTGGGCGTTTTTTCTATTACAGTGAATATATAGATTATAAGAGGAACTTGATTTTAAAATATTGGTAAATACAGCTGTATACAGTAAATAGGTTTAAACACACTTCTTATAATACCAAATCTAAAACAAACGTTTGATATAATATATAATACTGAATCTAAAACAAACATATTTATATATGCAAATTAACCTGTTTCTGGAATGGTAATATAAATGTTATCAGTTTAGGTGGGCGTTTTATATTAACGTAGATCTGAATTTACATCGTGGGCGTATATATAGGGAGTGATCAAAAATACAATTAACAAACTCAATTTACAAACAAATTAACTATGATATGCGAGGGTTGTTTGATATGTGTTTGAAATGAATGCAGACAGACTGCTAATATATAACATACATAAGAGTGGAATACATACCTACAGTAAGAGAGACATCATCTTTGTTTCACATCTTAACACATACTAAACAAGTGTGTCTGTGTGTGTGTGACCTTAGTCTTGTTTGAGCTTGTACACGCTGTTGTTTTGAAATGATATATGACACATATAGGTCATGACAGTTAGATGTCTTTGCTTAGACTGACAGATGTGTGGAATAACAAACAGACATGATGTGTTACTCAGTTTTGGCGGAAAAATTTGAATTTCACACAAGAAACAAACAGACAAAGGATTTGAATAACATGTTTGAGATGTAACAGACACGACAGCTAGTTAGATACAGACAGCTAGCGTGTTAGAACTTGTCTGTACACTTGTTATCTGTTGTCATTTCCGGTAGCTAACCTAGTTTTCAGAGTTAGAGCCGTGGCAGAGTTGGAGTTTGTTTGAATACAGTTGTTATCAGTTGTCATTTCCGATAAGTGACCTAGTTTTCAGAGTTAGACCCAAGCAGAGTTAGAATACAGTTGTTATCAGTTGTCATTTCCTGCCGATGACCTAGTTTCTCTGTAAGAGTTCGCTTTAAGCTCATATACAATTGAGTTGTCGCAGAGAAAAGACGTGCTTCAGTTTGCTCTATCCAAGTATGTTTCAAAATGGCTACATTAAGTGATGTGCGCTACCAGCAAATTAAAGACAACTTCTGGTATGGTCTATTTGGAGACTTTCAAGTTATTATTGATAAGAACACTGGTTATTTCAATGCCACAAAATTGTGTAAGAGTGGTGAGAAAAGATTCAGACATTGGTTGGAAAATAAGAAAACTAAAGAGTTGATTGCCTATTACAACAGTCAGCTAAAGGAAGATTTAGGGTATCGGAATACCGATAAGCCAAATGGTTCAACCGAAGGAGCTCACTTAGAGTCATCTCCAGGGGGCCGAAATACTGGCCCCCTAAAAACGGATGCAACATATCAATTAATACCAACAACCGCTACATACGTGGTGGACTTTGGTGGAAGACAAGCTGAAAACAACTTGATATCTGGTACATATGTGTGCAAATATTTGATAGTAAATTTGGCGTGTTGGATATCCAATCGTTTCTATGACAAGTGCAACCAAATTATTTTTGATTTTTTCCTAAGCCAATTTGATCAGAAATACAGGGACAACCTTGAAGAGATTGAAGTGAAATTAATGGAGAGAGATGATGAAGTGCAGCGTATACGAGAAACAAATGCTAAAGTCACAGAACATCTTGAAAATATATCCCCAAAGCCAAGTAACACGGGAAAAATAAGTGTGTTTGGTTTACTTGCAAGAAACGAGAAAGACGCCACCTATCCATATCATGCTGTAAGATCACAAAAGAAAAGTTTCCCATGAGCTGTCAGGAACTTTAAAAATAAACACCCCAAGGCCCAAGTGATCCTAAACAAGCCGTATAATCCAAATTCAGTAAATATCTTTAACAGAATAAAGACGGAAGTGAAATACCTTACGGCACATAGAAACAACCTACAGATAGCAGATGTACCACAAGAGAAGTTTGTTTAGGATATTATTGTTTTACGACATAATTTTTAATTGTTTATTATTATTAAATAAAAACACATTCATTTTAACAAAGACTTTTATTTGATTCTAAGTACAAGTATGTAAACTCTTGCCCGTTTGTTGGAATACCTTTATAGAATTCTTAACATCAGATGGTTTAGCGTTACGTTGGTGTTGTTGTCGGCGACGCTTCATGGTTGTAGGCTTACTAGGTGATAACACTAACTTCCTTTAGTTCTTCCAAAATTGACTGCATTTCGTTGTTATGAGCATTATTGCCTGCAACTTTGGAAGCCACTAAAAGTCTAAGTCTGTCAACCAACCCGCTTATGTCATCCCAATACACACATGCTATTTGTTTGTTATTTTGTATCATATAGTTGTTAGTGCTGATGCTGTTAGTGCTGATGCTGTTGCTATCGCTGCTCTTACCACTCTGAGCTTTAGGTTCAGTCTTTTGTTTTTTGTTAAGATGTCTGGCGTTGTTGTCGTCGTCATCGTCGGTGCAGGCGTAACCAAAACCTTGAGGAGTTGAGGATCTACGCCCTCGTGGATTTATAACTGGTTTTATTAGAGTCAGATACTTTTCAGAGGAACAACCCTTGGTTCGTGCGTTAGGATCGTAGTTCATATTATGAACACTAGTTGCTTCTAGAATATCTCTATAGTGTTGAAGATCGTCATAAGTATACCCTCTAGGTCTTTTCATAAATAACAATTCTAGCAGACCCTGTGTTTGTGGGTATCTCCTTTGATCCAGTTGAATCTCAGCATCAGTAAAGTCTAAGTGTTTGTTACCAAGAGTCCAGCTACCAGTATCTTTAGCGTAGCGTGCACCAATGATAGCGAGCCTTGGTGGTTAAGTAAAATACTTGTCTACATAATATCGAACTCTTTCAGGATATTGCTCCAAGAATTCGTGATATGCTGGGTTGGTTGTGACAGTTTCTAGGTCTGTATCAAGCTCTTCAAATGTTGGGATATCCTCATCGGAACTTGGGGTTTCATTTCTGGTATATCAACTTCTTCTTTGATTTGTTCAGCCACAGGTGGCTGTTGCTGCAGTGCTGATGTGTTTTTAGATATTTCACTTTTTTTTTTTTTTTTTTTTCCCTCAGGGCTCGTCCGCGGCCTTGCCGCCCCGATAGCACCGAGATATTTCACTTGGCGGCTCAACAATTGGCTTATATAAACATTGCAGAGCATCAGCATTCTCAGATCTGTTAAGCTTAAGCATTAAATGTTTTTTTCGAATATTTTCAGCAAGTTGTAAAATCATTTTCTTGACTTTTCTCTCTTCCTTACCCATCACCTCCATCGTGCTAAAGTTTGTTAGTGTTACCCACTAGGCTAATCACTTGTTACAGCTATACAAGCTGTGTGGCGGTTTAAGGTATACTGACTCCGCCCTGGTGCATGTCTTCTTATTTATCACGATATGCGTCTGTCTGTCTGTCATGTTAGACAGCTGTCTGTCCTGTCTATCATTGGTTGTAACTAGTTAGATTAATATATATATATATATATATATATATATATATATATATATATATATATATATATATATATATATATATCGAATCCTTTTCTATATCAGCCTTTGTGTACATCGTTTTCTTTTACAATCACCAACACACCATACTTATGGTCTTCCAGCATTGGTAGCATGTAGTTTTACATTGTTTAAAGTCCATATCGGTGGTCACATGATCGTCGTACACATGTTTTAATTTGGTTTAATTTTGCTTGAATAACACAATAACATTTTTGTTGTCACGTACCAGATGTTTGGGTATTCGAGTATATGTTTGACAGAGATAGAATGAATCAATATTCTTATGTCTGCCCATACTAAAGTATGCTCTTATTTTATCTTGTTTGTCACAAGCTACATCATCAAATATAAACACACGAGTTGTCCAATGCATCTCCCGGATCTAATATTTCATCGTTTTCACTATAAGGATAGTAACCAACACCTTTTGCTGCATTCAACACTTCCTTTAACATCTTGTATTTCGGTTGATACAGAGACTTTGAATACACATACACGTTATCAAACTTTAAACCGTTTGCTTCGAACAATAAACTCAGCATGACATTGGTTTTACCACATCCACTAGGACCACATATGATACATCGAATGGTGTTTGGAAAGAGAGGACCATGCCTCAGTTGTTGTTCAGCTGTATCCGTAACAACATCGTCTATATTTGTAATGGGTAAGGCACAAGCATATTTGATGGTACGCATCCTGACTTGAACTAAACTATATTTTTGGTGTGTGTATATATAGATGCAAGTAAGACGCCCAGTCAGTATGAATGTTGGTGTCACAGAGTGAGGGTTGTTATTAACAAAGAAGGACACAAGTTTTGCTGAAACGTTGAGAGTGTTACAAGCACCATGAAAGTTAACAGAAAACTTGGTGCGAGTCTTGCTGTAATCAGCTCGAAGCCAAAGAAGAAAGTTCCCTTTATAAACATAATAAGTCTGATTGGGGAAGTTATAAAAGATAGAAACCTTATTCCAACAGAGAACGCTGTGTTTGATATAGCTCATACAATCGTTAGAAACATTGGTGGGCGTAAGAATGTGCAGAAACCTCAAGTTATTCCAATACCTAAAAGCGGAGGCTTCCATCCGCTGTTACCTCTGATATTTGGTGGGCTGTCAGCACTAGGAGCTCTGGGTGACGGTGCGGCAGGTATTGCCAAAGCCGTGAACGATGCCAAGTCTGCGAAACAGAAACTGGAGGAAGAAGAACAGCACAACAAAACAATGGAAGCCATCGTGATGGGCAGGAGAGGCAATGGCTTGAAATTTAAGCCAAAATGCAAGAAACTGGGCAAAGGTCTGTATCAAGAAACAACGTTCCGGTTATGGGTTGTATCTGCAAAAACCAAAAAACTAATGTAACTAATGATCTACAAATGTAGATCTTGTCAAGTTTGCTGGTAAAATGAAAATCCCATATTTTAGAGGTGTATACATGCGATAGCAATGGACCCCGTAAAAATGAATCGTTCATCATGAATTTGCAAACACACAAGGAGCCAAGCACTCATGGGGTTGCTGTGAGGAAACGTGGTGACAGCCTCAAGTACTTTGACTCGTATGGAAACTTGAAGCCTCCTGTGGAGCTGCAACATTACCTTAAAGACTATTCCATATTGTATAATCATGATGTGTATCAAACATATAACACATTTAATTGTGGTCACTTGTGCTTAAAATTTTTGCAATAAAATACTCAAACAGTAGCCTGTGTGTATCAGTCATGGCACACACCGTCGTGTTGAAAGACCGCAGCTCCCATCTGTCATCAGACTACCATCCACCAATTGCTCTGGATGGTAGTTATGCTGTTGCTTTTGTAGGTTTTCACACATACAACAACATACCTAACATCTATGAAGGTAAAAACAAATTTCATGTAAAAGAAGGAACCGGTTAACGGACCATTACGATACCCACTGGTGCTTATGAAGTAACAGATTTGGAAGAGTTACTTCAAAATGAACTTGTTGGTGCTACAGCAACACACAAACAAAAGCAGGAGGCTCTGATTCTGAGACCTAATTCGAATACCATCAAATGTAAACTAAAGTGTTATACAAATGTCAGTTTTGAATTTGATGGTTCGATTGGGCGAATGTTGGGCTTTTCAAAACAAGTTCTTCAACCTGGCATCTTTTATGAGTCTGATTTACCTGTTGAAATACTGGATGTTAGACAGATTCACATAGAAACTAATATTGTGTCTGGTTCCTATTATAACGGACAACCCTCACATACACTGTATGAGTTTGCTCCGATGGTTGATCCTGGCTACGCAGTCGACATAGAACCAAAAAATTTAATTTACTTGCCGGTGAACAAGCAAGAGATTTCCAATATAAGCAGCGACATCGTCGATCAAGATTCAGTTCCTGTCAACTTTCAAGGTGAAGAGGTGTCTGTTCGCTTGAAACTTATAAAGGTTGCTCAGTATGTTGGTATTTAAAGATATAAAAGCAAGTGCATCTACCAAAACAAATTCAGTTGAGTCAGACACTTCAAAAGGTACACGTCGTCTCGATAATATTGAGTTCTTGAAAAGCCTGGGTTATCATGTCGTCAAAACTAGAAATATTCAAAGACCCTGTGTTTGATGATGCCATCGATCGAGAAGAACTGCGCTCTTACTATTCACCAACTAAATCGTTTGGTAATAGCGATGAAATTGAAATAGCCATTAATCAACAAGACGCGTTCGTATGTCTGACCGAGTTAGCTCTAATAATCGAAGGTGCTCTGGAACCTTTAGCAGTACAAAATGCCAATGGTGCATGTTATCTGTCATATAATGGAGGAGTAGCTCTGTTTGAATCGATGACCTATGAGTTAAATAACAAGGAAGTGGAACGAGTGCGAGACCCATACACCACAACAACCATCAAAAGTCTGCTATCCTTCAGTAAGAATGAAGCCAAATCTCTTAGCAATGCCGGACTGAATGTGTCGTCAGAGCACATCACCTTAAACGATAACAAGTTTCACATGCTCATACCTGTTTGGTTCCTCTTCAGTTTCTTCCATCATTTCAAAGGAGTTCTCTGTGGCAAACATACTTTCCGCTTTACAAGAGCTCGAAATGATTCCAATGGCTATTACAGCACAGGTACGGCATGAGCGAAAATTACCATAACCAATATGTTTTTAAAGACAAAACATGTATTTCCCAATGATAAAATGAAATTGGAACTGATAGGTAAAATCGCAAAAGACATATCTATATTTCTCACATATCGCAAATGGGACATCTATGAGCTACCATCACTCAGCGATATCAACAGAGATATGTGGGCTGTTAAAACTGCAACCAACTTGGAAAGACCTCAATATGTGATTATAGCATTTCAAACAGATCGTAAAGATAACGTAATCAAAAGGCCAGACTTTTTCGATAACATTGGTATGCTGGATCTCCGTTTCTAAATTCAGAATGCTACCCTTATTAATCTATGAATATGGATTTCGAGAAATCCAAATATACTGAAGCCTATCAGATGTATACAGATTTTCAAAGAAGCTTCTGTTATAAAAACATGTCGGAGCCTATCTTGAATTATGACGAGTTTAAAGATCGAGCTCTATTTGTGATCGACTGACAGCACCAGAACGAGTCTATCAAGTCTTCAACGGTGGACATTAGGGTGGAATTTATGAGCCGAGCGAATTTCCCTAACAACACACGAGCTTACTGTTTAGTTATCCACGACAGTGTATTGGAATATAAACCTCTAACATACATCATTAGAGCCATTATGTAATAATAGTATGTCATTTATGTATTAATATGTACAGCCTAATTAATCCTAATAAATTTTTATTGTATGTAAATCAATTGTGTTATTCTTATTTTGTTGAATTTTGATTAACCCTCGTATATATTCATATATCAACAGTCTGTTTACATTCATTTTAAACAACACATATCAAACAACCCTCTTATTTGATGTTTTTAAATTGAGTTTTGTTACTTGTATTTTTGATCACTCCTTATATATACGCCCACGATGTATTTTGGATTCACTGGAAAGAACACCCACGTTAAAACTGATAACATTTGTATTACCATTAAACAAACAGGTTAATTTGCATGTGCAAATACGTTTTATTTTAGATTTAGTATTATATATTATATCAAACGTTTGTTTTAGATTTGGTATTATAAGAAGTGTGTTTAAACCTATTTACTGTATACATATTTACCCAATATTTTTAAATCAAGTTGCTCTTATGTTATATATTTACTTTGAATAGAGAGAACGCCCACGTAACTCGATAACACGTTTAATTATCATATGCATATACAAACATAAAACAGACTTTATCTAGAGTCTCCCGTTGAACATTTGGTCTAGAGATTAATGCATTTATGTTGAAATATACGGTCAATTCGAGCTCAGGGGTTCAAATAAAATTTCAGGCGCACAATTTTCTTTAAAAACAAAAAGATTTCAAATTGTCTGTATCTCTCTCATATTTGTATGTATCGCTTACCTGTATGTTTGTGTCTAAAGCTTAACCCGTTGAAGAAGAGAATATTCCCTCACCTTACCAACTTCCAATGGAATATTCCCCTGTTCGACGAGCCAAGCTTTGGACAAGAGACGCAAATGTTCAATAAAATTCAAATTGCCCGCCAAAACTAAATAACTTAGCAATCCAATACAACAAACAACACACTTAACCTCAACAAAGATTAAACACATGGGTGAGCTTATATGACAGCTGTGTGTCTGTAACCTACAAATATAACCTAAGAAACGTTGGCAAGCTCGTAACAAACAAACATTCGGCTAGCGGGATAGCTGGTAGCCGACATAAACTAAAACATATGGAGGCTTAACCTCAACAAACAATCAGATAGCTGGGAATCGACAAACACATGGAGACCAAAACTGATTGCCGCCATCTTTGAACATTTGACGTCATCGGACAGGTGACAGCTGTCAGGCCCAGTGACAGCTGACAGGTCGTCACAACTGACAGGTCAAGTGACAACTGACAGTCCAATGACAGCTGACATTGACAGGTCAAGTGACAACTGTCAACCTCGCACGCATGCGCGTGACGTCATCACGCATGCGCAGAAAAAAGTGGAGGGGTGAGCCCAGGTGTCGCTCTATCTACTAATTTGAAGAAGATATCAAAGTGACCTAGAATGTTTTTACTAAATGATTTAGCATACTTCAGTTTACAAGCAACTATAATCACACGCGCCAGACGTTGGACGCAATTTGTGTAACTAGCAATTACTTTTGTTTAAAATTTGAAAAACTAAGTCTTGTTACTTCAGTTAGACATAGCCCTTACAAATAAGAGCCAGCCTCCTATACTAGTCAGTCGGGAGTTCAGGTTTGTTTAAAGTTGTTTTGTGTGATATAGTTGTGGTCTTAGATTAATTTAAAATATATTACCTGACGTATGCAAGGCGCCAACTGTCTTAATTTGTGAATATGTATTGTTCGACAGTACTACAATACCATATGCACTTTTATAACATTAAGTCAATGATAAAATAAAAGAACTCAAGTTTAAAACTCACATATGGGATTTATTACAATTAAGACGCAACAGTAATATTTGAAGTTCAATATAACGAAGATTTTATATTTTACACATTGGGTTTACGTTCAAGTGATCACTTTACACGTACATCCGATTTAGTTGCATGTTGAATATTCATATAGGTTTCTATGTCATTAAAGTGATAAATTTACCTTATATAATCCAGGCAGTATTATATTAAGCATTTGTTAAATGTTATAACTGAAATTTGAATAAAATTAAGTGACTAATATTGTTTAAAACAAAGCGATTTTTAGGAGAATAATATATTGACAGGTGAAAGTTGGATCTTAATTAAAGCAAAGGAAGTTATACATTTAGGATACCATTAAGTGACACTCAAATGAGAATTTAATCTTGAATAAAGTTAACCCATGTAGTTGGAAGCTGCTTTTTACAAATATTTATAAATCTTACAATCATAGCATCAACATTCCAATATTAAGTGTCTGTTAAATGATATCAGCTCTTCCTAGTTTACAAAATGGTTGAGAGCGCGTACTTCAGATTCGAATTCAGAGATACGTTTATCAGAAATACACCATTACCATTTGTAAGATTCGCAGCAATTGTCGTTAATAAATGGCAAAACCCCAATCAACAGGTATCCATTATATGAGTTACAAAAAAATAATAAATTAACACGCAACCTTGTCAGGCCGCATTTTCAATGTGGAAGCCTACTGTTCCAAAAAAACCATCTTATACTGTAATGTGCCCAGGATGAATTGTCGTGCCATTAGAGACATACAAAAAAAAAAGGCGTGCTGGGAATTACATCACTAATTAGACAAGTTATATATTTAAAAAAAACTAGATCATTCACTGTTTGGTGTCAAAACTTTTTCTGTTTTACAGAGGAACACACGCCTCTTACAGTCGCTGCAGAAAAGAACATTTTCACCTATCCGTTTTTCCACGTAATTTTATCTCATCGGAAATCAAGTGACACTGACAATTCTCAACTAACAGAATTGCCAATTGGAAAATCGAAATTTACTCTGAATATAAGGATTGATGAGACCATTGACTAACTGTTATTAGTGAAATGACGTCACAAACCATTAATCATGATACAAGATAACTCTACAGCGAAATCTATGAGAGTAACTCGACCAAATGATTTGCCGGTTGCATAGCCTTGAGTACTAATTTGCTGAAACTGAAATGAAATGTTATAATCTGTCTTAAGATTCTTCGCTAAGGCTCTGCAAATCTGGTTATGTTTATTGCTTCAAAAATACAGAATTACATCTTATCTGGGAAAAGTGACCTAGAATGGTCAGACCTTCTGATGGCTGGTAAAATCCTGCTAAAAAATATCCTCTACATTGGGTATAACAGATGCAGATGATCTTTGCTGACATTTACATATTTCCAATAATTCAAAGGCAGCAACAAAGAAGCTTGGGTTTCTGTTTTGGATTCAAAGTTTATTTCCATCATAGCAGCTTCTTGTGTTGTATAAAGCACATATGCATCCACAGTTGAAAGTTGTTCTCATCTCTTGTGTACTGCGCAAAGACAACATTGTCCCTCTTAGATTCTGTTCAGACACGAGCTTGCCTTATAAGAGATTTCTCTATCACAGCCAATCTCACTAATCTAGATTACCCCTCCTATCGATATTATCATCGACATTGCTCCTCATAAATTGCTTCGTTAGTACTTCTGTTTGCTACCTTTAATCGACAAACCCGTTTAAATTTAAAAACGCACGTGTTTAGTGTCAAATTATCCACTTGGTGAACAATTCATCACATATCCTCCTAGAGGATCTAAGCTTTAGAATGCCCTGCCGACAGACATATTTCCGAAGACATATAATCTCCAAATTACTTAACAAGGTAGTAAATAGACATCTTGTGAGACAGTAATCTAGTTCATGATATCTTAGAAACTCATAGGATTTACCTATGATGAACTATTTCATTTAAAAACTTTTTTTTTCAGAAATTACTTACAGTGTATTTATATAAAATAAAAATACATTTTTTGTTTTACTTATGTTTCTCTCTTTCTATGACATAACCATAATTTCTGATATATTAAAATTGACGGAGGATTTCATAGCTTTATGTTTGGCTTTGATTGGGCTGCTGGATGGTTTCAAGGTTGTAGCGCCATGGTCTTTGGCTCAGCTACTGAATAAATGGAGAGCCATGTTATGCAAAATATTGAGCCACCCACCATGTACCTAAGTTTAAGCATAGCAGAAAAATGTAGAAGCCATCTACTGGTCCAATTTTTAATTCAATTAATAGGATATAGGATACATCCAAATACATGTCATATACAATAAGCAGTTAAACAAATTAAATGATTATAACAGAGCAAATAAAATATATGGAAATAACTCTTCATATGGCTAATAATTATTATAAGTTGCATATAAGCAAATACCTTAAAAAAAATTACGGACCTTGCTTTTGGGTTCTAGCGACCCAAATTCGCTCCTATTTGAAGACATTTTCCAAAGTTTTACCAACATTACCTCTATTGGCGAATTTTTCTTAATGAAAATCCGCTAAGAATATAAGATTGTGATATTTCAAGTACTTTTTGATGGCAATAAATATATTTATTTATCTATTTGTATGCTTTTTTCAAAAATGGGTGCTAGAAGATGCAATTTTAACTAATCTAAATCTAATTTGAATAGAATGGCTGGTGAAATGTACTTTGATATATGTTTGCAGTGTCTTCTAGAAGCAATGGAACAACAAAGCATAAGTATAGCCAAAGCTGGTATTGTATGCACTTTACCTACAAGAACCACAATATTAGCAGCAGCAAATCCAGCTGGTGGACATTACAATAAAGCTAAAACTATTGCAGAGAATCTGAAGATAAGCTCCCCCATGTTATCAAGATTTGACCTTATCTTTATCTTACTTGATCAACCAAATGAGGTAAGATATGTTTTCTCATGGCAATATTAAAAATATCAAATTCTTATGTAGTAACGTAGTAGTAGTATTAGTAGGAGTAGTACTTTATTAATCCTTCTGCTACATAGTAATTGTAGATAGGATAAGTCTTAATATAATGTCATAAAGACAAATTACAAGTAATCTTAAATACAAAATGGGAAAATAACAGATATGAACATGTAAAAATGCGAAAACATAGAAATATAAAAACACTAATGTGCAGGTCTATACAATGTGAATCATAAAAAAACATATCAGTCATGAAGTATGAACATTTAAAAGTACAAACATATCAACATATAAATGCGTCAATAGTTATACCCAGAAAAGAGTATTAGCATATACAAATTTAAATTAAACTATGACAATTTATAACCAACAAACATAAACACTTAAATACATCTATATTATGTGCATCACGTTAATACAAGAATCGCTGCTGCTGCTGCACGGCTCACACATTTAAAGGAAGAAAAATGCCAAGCACAAAACAACAATCCTCCGCAACACTTGCCGGAACAAACATTTATCCATCGTTTGTTTTTTTCACAGTATTCTTGCAAACTATAGATACAATTACTAGCGAGAAATTGTTTTAGTTCTTTTTAAAAGATAGTGACTGTGTTGGCACTGTTTATTGACACTGGTAACCTGTCGTGGTAATAACAACCTGCATAGATGGAAGTTCTTTTATAATGCTAAAATTTATGCTTTTTGAGATGAAAATCGTTATTTCCCCATGTAAAATGTGCATGTACGTCGGATCTCTTTTTAGGTATTTCTCTTTATTTTTATGAATATATGCAAGCAATCGCAACAAATATATTGATGTGACAGTTAAAATCTGATTATCCATGAATAGCTCCCGACAAGAGAAGTTATAAGGTAAGTTAAAAACAAGTTGGACAATCCTTTTCTGCATTATAAAAAGTCTTCCGATATCAGTTGCCTCACCACACCACCATGTTATAGCTTAAATGGGATTACACTATTGCATAATAGACTCTTATTAAGTTTGTAATGTTAAGGCTCTCCTTAAGCTTTAGAATCGCAAAAAATGCACTCTGCCTTGCCCCAGACATATTCCCCATGGTTTTGAATGGTTAGGCTGCCATCAACGAATGTACCCAAAAATTTTACCGTACTCTCACCCCTGATGTTGTGACATTTGATCGAAAGTTACAGATTCTGGTGGTTCTCTCAAGCGTGTCCATTGAAGCTTTCTAAATAAATAGTTTTTTTAAAGTTGGTAATTAATTTATCTCTGTAACACCATTGGCAAAAACTCTGCAGAACACTGCTTCCCCTTGCCTCAACTTCATCAGCATCGCTACCGCTAATAACAATTGAAGTGTCATCGGCATACATAAACACCCTGCTTTCACTGATACTACACTAGGAGATCGTTCACATATAATAAAAACACTGGGGGGGGTAGAGAGTTAATGTATGCCCTGGAACGAGCGGCGGCGTCAATGTCTAACCCAGTGACATTTTTCAAGGTCAAGGTCACCGACACGTTAAGTAGTAGTAGTAGTAGCAGTGGTGGGGAGGCCAACGCCAAGCAAGTAGGTCACAATGGGCCCTTTTTGCCAACCCCAGCAACCACGCTCTACTCTTCCTCGGTTCCGTCGCCAAATCGCCTCGACTTCGAAATGAAGGCCGTGACGGTTTTCAATTGGACTGTACTTACCTGATTCCTCTGCAGAGTCCTCGATCTGAACAATTCTGCTCGAATACTTCTAAAAGCCTCGCATTCACACAGGAAGTGGTAGGACGTTTCCTCATCCTCGCCGCATTCCTGGCAAATGGGATTCCTTTCTACCCTTATCAATGTGAGGTGTCTTCTAAGGGAGCAGTGGCCTGTCAGCACCCCAAGGATGCGGTGAAGCGTAGGTCGACTCCGACCGAGTAGCCAGACAGCTTTATCTGTGTCCGGCCCCTCCACGAAGTTCCTCGCCTGCCTACAGCCACAAACTGACCCCCAGTGCCTCTCCATTGCTTCCTTTGTCCACCTGTCTAAGGCGACAGAGACCGTCTTCCTACTTATGCCTATCGCAGGCTCCAAGCCACAGAATGGCCGCCGGGAACTAAGCCTAGCGTGATTATTCGCCACCTCATTCCCTGCTACGCCATAGTGTCCCGGAACCCACACCAGTTGCACCTCCTTTGTCCTGGCTAGTCCTTTGAGGGCATCAGCGCACTCCTGAACCAGTGTTGACCTGATTCTGGCCGCGCAGACTGCCCGGAGGATCGCCTGGCTATCCGAGCAAATGTACACACATTTCTCGGGGCTCCTCCTCACATCATGTCTATTGGCTACAGACAGGATAGCGTACACCTCTGTTTCGAATGCCGTGGTATATGCGCCAAGAGCTTAACTCTCGCGCACCCCCAAGCCTTCGATGTATATTCCCGCCCCAGGGGATTGTTGATCCTCCAGCCGCGATCGTCGGTGAAACAGATCAGGCTTGCGGGCTGGAATGTAACCTCATTTTCCCTCAACTGATCCCTACTGGGGATCCTGAGGGTATATGGTCTAGTCAACCTAATATCTAATACCTTGACGGCGGAAATCAGAATTTCCGTGTCCACCTCCTTCACAACTCTTGCATGCCCTATTACTGCTCCGCACCAGTTTCCAGAATCTCGCATTCTAAGATGCGACGCCATAGCCTCCCTTCTGATACAGATGGGAAGCGGTGGCAGCATCAACAAGACCTCTAGCGCGGCTGAGAATGTCGTCCTCATAGCGCCTGTGATACCCAGGATTGCCAGCCTTTGGAGTTTGGCCAGCTGCCTGCTGGTAGTTTGGTTCACACTATACCACCAGACCAACGCCCCATAGAGGATTCTCGGCCTGGCGATCGCAGTGTAAATCCAGTGAAGGATCCGAGGATTAAGTCCCCAGGTCCTCCCTAACACTCGACGCAACTGCCAGAGGTACGCTACTCCCTTCCTCACTACTCATTCTATTTGCTACCTCCAGGATCATCCCCAGATATTTGACCTCCCGCACTAAAGCTAAAGGTTTTCCAAATATCACGGGCGCCCTGAACCCCTCTACATTCCTCTTCTTGGTGAATAGGATCATCTCCGTCTTCGCCGGGTGTACGGAGAGTCCCAGCTCACCACACCACCTTTCAATTATGCTACAGGCAGCTTGCATGCACTCACAGACGACGCCGATGAATTTGCCGGTGACTAAGACCAGCCCATCATCAGCGTACGTCTGGGCGTAGAAGCCATTCTCGGAAAGCCGCTCCAAGAGGCCGTCCATGACCAGACATCATAGATGAGGCGAAAAGCAGCTGAGGACAGCCGCCCGTCACCCCAACGTCCAGTCCCCGGCCCCTCAAGGTCAGCGAAACTCTCCTGTCCTCCAGCATGCTCGCCACCCAGCTTATTAGGAACCTCGGCGTTCCCCTATCCTGTAGGGCGGCACAGACCGTATCCGTCCTTGCCTTATCAAACGCCCCCTCTACATCGAAGAACACAGCTAATATGCTCTCCCCGTAGTGTATGGCCCTTTCCACCTTCCGCGTCACAGCGTGGAGCGCCGTCTTCGTCGATTTCCCCCGTTGCCACGCGTGCTGACCTTTATGGAAGGGGTGATCCTTGAGGATCCCTCCCAACATAAACCTATTTACTAACTTTTCCAATGCCTTAAGTAGGCAGGATGTTAGGCTAATTAGCCTGTACGCCTTGGCCAGCATGTAGTCCTCCCTTTCTGGTTTGGAAATGAAGACCCCCCTAACCCCGCGCCAGGCCTTTGGGACGTAGCCCCACATCAGGCTGTCCCGGAAAACCTCCCTTCTGTTGGGAAGCAGTATATCCAGGCCCCTCTGGAGCAGGGCCGCCCAGGTTATAGAGCCAGTCCGCATTCGGGACCGTCAACCGGCCCAGGTCGGCAGCCTCCGTGACGCTTCCACCGCCCGCAAGGTGAACTTCGGCGAGATGATGCAGGGTCTCCTCACCGGTACTTGTCCAGCTCCCGTCCGGTTTCCTTAAAGATCCTACATTACTACCTAACTCCTGTTTGAGTACCCTTACCAGCCTGCCTACGTCCGGCAGGGAATTGATTTCCCCACAGTACGCGCGCCAACCAGCTCGTTTACTCCGGCGTAATTCCTTCCTAAACTCCCTTTTGGCAGTCCTAAACTCGTCGCAGGCCGCCCCATCCGATTCTCGGACGGCTCAGTTCAAGGCGCTCCGAGTCCGCCCGCGTAGTACGGCGAGATCCCTGTTCCACCATCTAACTTTGATGGACGGTTCCCCCCTAAGTGGTGACGCGGCCTTGTAGGCTGCCATTATTTTCCCTTCTAGGACCTCGACCTCGCTATTTAATGCCTCTATAGAGAGTCTTCTCCCCTCTGGGCTCCTTGGCGACCCCCCGAGGCCTATTACGTAGGCATCCCAGTCGGTCTTCCTTGGATTTCTCCTGGGGGGAGTGCTCTCACGGCCCACATCCAATTCAAAGCTGATCATACGATGATCAGACATTGATACGTATTCCGTCACCCTCCAGCTAGATATATCCTGCGTTATTCCTCTGCTCGCTAACGTGATGTCGATCACCACCTGCCGGATGCGATTGACAAACGTTGGAGCTGTGCCTCTATTTAATACCTCTAGGTTCGCCGTAGCCAAATACTCTAGTACAGCCTCACCCCTGGGTTGGTATTTGTGCTACCCCACAATCTGTGGTGAGAATTGGCATCGCAGCCTATTGTCAGTTGTAACCCATGTTCCCTCGTGAAATCGACGATACGCCCAAATTCCTCCGAACGAGGCAGCCCCCGTCGATCGTAGGGAACATAAAGGCTGCACATCATGACCTTAAGCCTAATATTACTCACATTATACTCCAGGACAGCTGCTGTGGCGTCCCTGGACCCGAGCTGCGGCAGCAACATCACGTCCAGATCCCTTGACGCCAGTATGCATGTCCTAGGTTGTTCTTTCTCTGCTTCGCCACCAACTAGGATGTTGAAGCCGATTCCTCCAAGCCCTCTCACTTTGCCAGCTCCCCAGTGGCATCCCGGCTATGCTGTAGGTTGATCTGGCTCACCTGCAGTAGCCCCGCGAATTTATTCGCGACGCCGCCCAGGCGAAGAGCTCCTCTGGTCAGAGCCCGTCCGCGCGCCCGCCGCGGGTCGGGTGGAGGCGACCGCACTCCATGTCGGAACTCTGGTTACACTCAGAGTCAACTCGAAAAACAGCCGCCAGCCTTGCCCGCCCAGCTCGCGAGCCACCCCGAACCCCACCGAGAAGACCAGATGCCATGCACCAGGTCCTCCTGCAGTTTCCAGGTGCCACCATTGTCCAACATTGAGCGAGCGGTTCTGGAGCGCCAGTATCCTGACAACATCCTCTAGATCCACCTCTTGACTTCTGAGCCAAAAGCCGATCGGTACCGGCCATGGGGCGCCCGCTGCCCTTACGGCGCTGAAGGCGATCTCCCCCACCGCCTTTCCGGGCCAGCCGTTGAGAAGCCAACTCAGGGACTCGCCATCCTTGGCGGTCACCAAGAACCACCCTGGATTAACTATCCCCGAGCTACGGAAGCGGAGCTGTAACGCCCCGTCGGATACCGACGGCGTCCGACTCCTCCTTATTGGCTCGGCCTCTTCCGCCAGGACTACGCCATCCCTCCGGTTGGAGGTGATCACCACCTGCATATCCCTCCTACCCGCCGCACCTGACGTTCCCGAGGGGCCAGGGCCCGCCACAGCGGCCGGGGTCGCAGTAAGAGGGGATTTGTAATATATATATGTATAGGAGATATCTCAAGCAATTAATACTATTAGAACCCTCTATATACGAGTTCAAATTTATAGATAATACAGTGTAAAGTGTAGGAACATTTTTTTGATTAAGTGGGACAGTTTACGCAACACTTCAAATATTCGCCAGCGATATGTGTTAAATTATGAAGGGAGTGTTCTTCAAAATCGCCATATTCAAGCTGTAACATTAATGGAGGCACATCTGGGGGCTGTCGACGTAGGTAAAGAAAATGCCAACAATTTTATTTTATAGGGGATCCTTGTATGGGTTCCATAGTTTGCAAAGATTGTGGGATAGGAGCTAGGTATGCAGTGTTTACTTTGCGTGCCAAAAGTGTTGTCGTAAAATATCACCTGCTTAGTAGGTACATAATTGCTCATATTGTAACAGGCGAATAAAATATAGATCTGCAGAACAGTGTAGGCAGCCAACCGAAGTGACCTTTGTGTGTAGTTGTTTAAGAATGAGTCCAGCTGGGAATATTCAAAACAGTGAGTAGTGTCAGTAGTTAAGAAGCCTTCATCAATGTCGGTGCAGTATAAACAATTTAATATGATGGGAAATGTGAACAGTAAATGTCAGTGGAAAAAATGGAAAGTGATGAGCTAGAAGAGAAGTTAGAATCATTGTCTGTAAAATAAGAGACATAGCTAGTGATGAAAAATTCGAGTCTGAAGGAGATGACTGAACCAATTCATATTTGTATAAATTGTGTAACATATATTTCAGTGGCAACTGTACAAAAGAGTTTTTTGTTCTGTCATACAAGCTGATGTGCAAAATGGAGAAATTGAGCACATACTTACACATTATGTTCCATTTTAAATTTGTAGAATAGAAAATTGTAATTAGACATTGTATTCCTATACATCGCTTTAAATAAATGAAAAAAAAAAACAATATATTTTAACCATCAAACGATGCACGTTCTTTTGGAAGAAATGTATTATTTTCCAGTTTGAAACCTTGAATGTTACTTACCTGTACCATAGTTTACAATGATATATTTGAAAAGCGTTTATACATTTCTTTTTTCGTGCTGTAAAAGGAAATGTTCTTTTTGAGTCCTTTCAGTTTGGTTTAATAAGCACTGAGTTGTTGTTTATACCTCAACGTCATAATCAAATTGAAATAGGCAAAGGACTGCATTTAGCTTAAATAGTGTAATTAAATTTGTTTTATGATTTTCGTCAGGAGATTGTAAGTAAATAGTTTAGCATGCAAAATTAAACAGGATGCGGATGTATTATGTGGTATGTTTGCAGTCTTTGGGGCACATCATGTTTGAGTGTCTGGTCTATGAGCCGGTAAAGCCGGTTGAAAGACTATGATGGCCTGGCCTGCCTTTTGTCGAGTTCAGATAGGCTGGCACTGAGGGCGCTCTGCACATGTCTTGGTAATGTGGGTAAGATTCGTCTCTTTATTATGGAGGGGTGAGAGCGAGGGAGAATCTACTGTTTTCTTATGTATAAAGTAATTTTAAAGTAATATTTGCATTACCATGATCATGAAATTTCTTTTTTCTTTCAGTTGTTAATTTTTAAGCTTATATCAATGGGTTTAAAAAAGAAAACTTCTGTAATTATAGAATAATTAGTTAGGTTAAGTCATCGAAACTTTTGTAATAATTTATATCTTACTACAAATAAATTTTGATTTCATTTGATTTGATGTTTGCATTTGTTTCGAATTCAAGTCGCACTACAACCGACCCTGATTGAATAATCCTTTTGTCAGGAGCAATATGAACTAAAGGGGCGAATTTGTCAAATTCAGTTGGTGTAAAAAGGGGTTGATTTTCTTTTTGAGAATAAGATGGTTGAGATTTGGAAACATATCGTAAAGTGAGGCAAATTTATTTTCCAGAATATTCAGGTTGAGGTCCTGGTAAGGATACCTGTCAGTATTTAAAAAAGCTCTAAAATTTCTTAGGTTACAATTATCAACTTTGCTCCCGTCAGTAGGTATAGATGGGCGGTTCTGGGACCACCACCTCCACCACCCGCCGATCTAACCCGACCGGTCCACCACCCACCTCCGAACTTGCCCGATCACTGCTCCACCACCCAAACCCGAACACCTCCACCACCCGACGTCATATCTAAACCGACGTCACTATTCGGTTGACGCCGATTTAACCCGAACTAACCTGTTATGACGTAAACAAATTCAAAAGCCAGCTAACCTGTATTATGCAAACGAGTAACCACCATTTAAAATGACGTGTAAATATGGCGGCTAGCGCATGCGTACAATTAATTGTTATTTGTTGGTTGAAGTCCTAAATTTTTGGTATCATATGAATCGTCTTATTGAGTAGAATTCAAAATGGCGACTAACGCATACCTAATTGTTAGGAGACAGATAGCTGCATACTGATTGTTAGAGTTTAAGGTTAGAAATAAAACAATCGATTTAAGGGTGGCATTTAGCTATTACTTTAGTATAGGAAAACAAGGCCTCCTTATATTGTAATCATCTCAAGAAATACTAGGTCTACGGGAACAATTTAAAAAGGTGCATAATCTAGACAAACCACAAGTGGTGATGAATGTTTGCAAATTTCAAAAAAGGTTTTGTGTTATTAGTTATAATTAATTGAAATTCACTTAAATATTCCAATGATTTAGATAAGATTATATATACAAACATGTTCCAAAAGAGATGACTTTGACTATTCATTTCCTGCAGGAACATGTAAAGATTCGATTGCAATAAAATCTAAGTATGTAGCCCTTTTAGTTTTTTTTTTAATTATGTTTTTATTAAATGTACACAGAATACGTTTTCTACCGCTGTCCAAGACAAAATCACTACAAGTGCAACTGTATTGTCACTGAGCTGAGAGATGACAACTTGGGCAATTGTATAACAGAGGGCGTTTGCATTGGATACAATGACTGTCTACCTCCGACAGAAGCAGTGTTGTCAGTGTTATAAAAACTCACTGAAATTGAATACTTCTATAACCATAAGCTTTTGACAACGTAAAATAAATGAGGTACTTAACAGTGATGAAAATAACGGTAAAATTTGCCATTGACATTAATTTTACAATGCATTATTTGACGGACAAAATTTAATCGGGTGCTTAAACATAAACTTTTCATTTCTCAAATAAAGCATTTTATGAATCCCGTGCAATAAGAAAATTTTCTACAGAGAAAATTATACTTATAGAAAAAAAAAGAATATAAGAATATACTTACACTTTTATTAGGACCTAATCACATTAAAAATCTTATAACTTATATTGAAGTAAAAACTAACATAATTGAATTAAATTGTTTTAATGGTTCATCCACTAATTTTTTTGCTAGTGTCTATATAATGTTACAAATATTATGGTAGGCGTAAATAAGTAACTTAAATATATGTACTAATTTCACACTACGGTAAAGAGATTGGATATGACTGCAAATGCATGGGTTATATGTTTCGCTTTTTAATGCTTATAATTTATTTATTTATTTGGCACGTGTCCTCATATAATATTATATTTTCCACGAGTTCGTTAGCCAGCACAAGCGAAAAATTCAAGTCTCTTTTCGGAAAATGTATCTCTGAAAATATTAAAGTTATTGAAATAAAACATGGTAGGCAAATTGCATTGACATAGACTACAATACTATTAACCAAATTCTAAGTTTTTAGCTAAACGAAAATTTGAGTCATGGACATAACTATTTTTCCCCAGGAGACCAAAGAATGAAACAATGACTCAAAGTTTGTGTATGATAAATGAAGTTTTTCTTTTCACACCCAAAAAGAGTTATTCGGGGCTAAGAGGCTGAAAAGTGGCAATACACCAGCCATACATTTCATACAAGAAAAACAAAACAGAACTGTTTTCTCTTACACCAATTAATTTTGTTGCCCACAATTTCATATACCTATTTATATGTTATTTTTCTTAGAAAAAAATCACTACTGGGGAGATCCCTACTTTTGAATTTTGAAAAAAAAATCTTTTTTAACTATTTTTATATGTTCAACTAACGATTCTGGGGGGTGGTGGGGTTTTATTAAAATTCGCTACCAAAACGCACTTGCTGCGTCAAGCCTTGATGGTTTCTTCCCAATTATAATAAATGTTCTAATTAATATATAACGCAATTTCTAACACTGAATAACTAAGAAGAAAAGGAAAGAACTATGCAAATGTGCTAATGTACTTTATTAATTAGAAAACGGAATTTTCCACGAAACAATAATCATTTTTCTCTGCATAGATGTTATTTTGCGATTACAATTAGTTTTTAAATTAAGTTATTCATTTTTAATTAACACACTCAAGTATTATTCTACAAACTTGGTGAAATTTTATTAAAAGGCGCATGATCTGTTTTTAAATCAATTTCATTTGTAACCGGTACACACATGTGTAGAGGTTTATCCATGCGTCGTGCGTGGGTGTATGTGCGTGCGTCATGCGTGCGTGCGTGCGTGCGTGCGTGCGTGCGCGTGTGTGTGTACCTAAACCTAGTAAACATTTATATAAAAATAAGTTGAATTTTAACAAAAAAGTAAATTCGTAATTCACGACCCAAAACATTGAGATATCTCCTTGAGTCAAAAAATATATGAATGACTGATTAGGTCATTATATTGAGTTTCTATTACTTGTATCAAATTGTCACTTATCACCAACCAGTTGCTCATGATAAGCACACTTAGAAAACCCAAATCACCACAACCCATTTTAACAAACCTGACTATGGTTTCGCTAACCAAGTTAGCGTCATCAGAGGATGAGTAATTATTCAGAATTATTCATCCTCTGATGGCGCTAACTTGGTTAGTGAAACGATCGTCAGGTTTTTTAAATGTGTTGTAGTGATTTGGGATCCCCAAGTGTGATGATCAGTGCTCATCACAGGTTCCAATCTTCACTTAGTGAATTGCTCATGGCAATTTGCAAATGGATAAAATATATGTCTAGGAATTTTACAAGAATAATTTTCTTAGCAAAGGGATAAATGTATGGCATTGTAATATTTTTATTTTTTTGATCACATAAAAAAGGTTAGTAGGCAAAAAAGTGTAGAATTGCGAAAGACTTATAAAAAACATGTCGCCCTGTTGCAGTTTTGTTATTTCATTTCCAACAGTTCCTAGTTCTCTAATAGGAAATAGTCAAACGCCTTTCAACAGGTGTGACCTTGAACATACATAAATACAAAGACATGACATAAATCTATTTCTTATTCTAGTAGGTTTCTCCTGTATTCTGTACTATGTATTTTTACAAACAATATACCGTTATTATATTGGATGACAAAACGAATAAGGTTCTATATTTACTAATAACCGAGATACCCAGCAATTGCAAGCAAACTGGGACATCAGTACAAGCACATAGCAATGAACTCAACTAAATAAAGTCTAGAACCTAATTCATAAATGTGTTATTTAGTATTTTCAATACCATTTTGACCAACGGCCGAACAGGTCAATATTATCTTTTTAATTGTCAACTTATGACGTAAAAATTACATTTATGACGTCACCTGTTTCTGACTGCTGACGTCATCATAAGTGTTTTTAAATAACATTCATATTTTTTTGCTGCTATTTACAACTATAGCCTTATTTATTTTGTAAATTTAATGGAAAAAATATCTAACCAAGGAAAACAAAAAGAATTAAGTGCAAATGTTCAAATTGTTCTCCACCTACTATTTGGCATTGACCAGATATTGCTATATTTTTGGTATCTATCTATCTTAATTAGCGGTCTCAGTAGCTTAGTAGGTAGACCATTGGCTTTCGTATCATATGTTCTGGATTCGCTTCCCACCACAGCTTTTCATAAATTATAAATAATTGTTGTGTGTGTGTGTGTGTTTTGTTTCTTTAACGTCGGCCTATTTCAGCGACTATGGCCAATCACCGACGCCAGGGAGCAGTTTGACCTCATTATTCTGGAAATTTTGCCGAACCCCTCCCTTTCTGTAAGGAGGGTAGGGATCTTTAACGTGCCCAACATTGCATGGACACGGGACCGACGGCTTTACGCCCCCTCCGAAGGGCGGAACGTGTAGACATTCAACTTGTTCAAATACAATGCCAGAACCTCGTTTGATGTTAATGTTACAGTTTGTACTGAAAAAGTAAAAGGAGAACCCTGGGATCGAACCCAGTACCCTTCGGTTCAGAGGCACACGTTCTTGTCCCTGAACCACCGAGGCTCTTAAATAATTGTTAATTCGGTACATATTAAAGCATAACAACTGCCGTGACAATTGAATTGTGCTTGAGCAAGTTGAATGCCTGCACCCGCTCTTCAGAAAGGCCGCCAAGATTTCGGTCTTGTGTACCACGCGATGTTAGGCATGTAAAACATCCCTAACCTGCTTAAAAACTCCGGGAGTTCGTTTAAATATAGAGCAAGGCGAAATCTCTGTCTAGCGTCGGTGACTGGACATAGTCCCTGAAATAGGCAGATGGTAAAGAAACAAAATACAATACTATTTTTTTAGGATAAATTTTAGGAGAATTTTGAAAAACACATCTCCAAAGCAGTACCTGTTTTTTAAGAAAGTGACACCAAAATTATAAAGTCCGGGCGCAGGCAGTGCCGTATGGTAGCTCATTTTCATTAAAAGTTTGTACATTTTTATAACTCAATTTTCCACTAACCTAGAAACTTAAATTTTGGTACACAAAACTATATGAAAGGCAACAAATAAACGAAGTTTTACCAAAATAGATTTACATGTTTCAACAATACAAATCTATTTGTTTTTAAATTGGTCCGATTGAGCAGACTAATGTGTCGACGTTTAATGAAAATGAATTTGCGTTCATTTGAAGACATGTTTTGAGAGTTTAAAGGCCTGATCTACATAATCAATTTTTTTATGAAAATTTGCTGGAACACTGTATTGTGTATAAGATTAGACCGGACCTCAATCCATGATCTGAATGTCTGTTCTGATAAATCCCATAATCAACAGTTATGCTGGGTAAATGCTGTAAAAAAAGCACTTGTCCCCTAAGGGTCGACCGCTCATTGTTATCGACAGAAATATTGCCTGTCTCAAGTTCATCCAAAGGCATACAATAGAATTCCTATCTTTTCCATCTCCCTCCGCTCCAAGAAACATGGAATATAAACAAAAGAGCAGACAACTGACAAAGTAGCATTTTTTCAAAGGCAATATTATTACCACTTTTCTACAAATACGAAGCCGAAACTGACGACACCTGCTGAGAAGTAGCTCAACTTAGTAAGACTTTCGGTAGAAGCATAGAGTTTTTAAGGAAAGCGTTAATCCAAGATGTTCAGCAGCACTTTACGGGATAATATTTTCTATCTTTGTCGGAGGTACTTCTTCGTCTAGGATATCGCAGCCTTAAATACAATTAATTTATTAGGAGTAATAAGATTTACATACTTAAATTATTACATAATGGCTCTTACGATACCAGTTAAAGGTTTATATTCAAATACACAATCATGAATAACTAAACAGTAAGCTCTAGTTCTCTGAAGAAAATTGTCTTTACTCATAAACTCCACTTTGATGTCGACTGTTGAAGACTTGATTGATTCATTCTGGTGTTGACAGTCGATTACAAATAGGGCTCGATCTTTAAACTCATAATTTAAAAGAGGCTCTGACATGTTTTTATAATCAAAACTTTTTTTGATAATCTGTATACATCTGGTAGGCTTCAACATATTTTGATTTTTAGAAATCCATATTCATAACTTCATAAGGGTAGCATTCTGAATTTAGGAACACTCGTAGATCTACCATACCGATGTTATCGAAGAAGTCACCTTTCTTGCTTACGTTATCTTTCCGATCTGTTTAAAATGCTATACTCACATATCTAGGTCTTTCTAAGTTGGTTGCAGTTTTAACAGACCACACATCTTTATTAATATCTCTGAGCGCTGGCAGCTCATATATATCCCATTTGCGATATGCGAGAAATATAGATGAGTCTTTTGCTATTATATCCATCAGTTCCAACTTCATTTTATCGTTTGGAAATACATGTTTTGCTTTTAAAAACATGTTGGTTACAGTTATCTTAGATCTTGCTGTAGTAACTGTTGGCATCATTTCAAGCTCTCGTGAATCGGAAAGTATGTTTACCACAGAGAACTCCTTTAAAGTGATGAAAGAAACTGAAGAGGAACCAAAGAGGTAGGAGCAGGTGAAACTTGTTATCGTTTAAGGTGATGTGATCTGACGATACATTCAACCCAGCATTGTCGCTTCATTCTTACTAAACGAAAGCAGAGTTTTGATGGTTGTTGTGGTGTATGGATCTTGTATTCGCTCCACTTCCTTGTTATTTAATTCATAGATCATTGATTCAAACAGAGCTGCTCCTCCGTTATTTGACATGTGGCAGACACCAGCAGCATTTTGTACTGCTAGAGGCTCCAGAGCACCTTCTATTATTAGAGCTGACTCTGCTAGACATACGAATGCATCTTGCTGATTGATGTTTATTTCAACCTTATCACTGTTACCAAACGATTTAGTTGATGAATAGTAAGACCTAAGTTCTTCTCGATCAATGGAATCGTCAAACTTGGGGTCTTTGAATATTTCTAGTTTTGATGACTGATGACATGATAACCAAGACTTTTAAGGAATTCAATATTATTGGAACGAAGTGTATGCTTCAAAGGAGCTGACTGCACTCAATTTGTTTTGGTAGATTCGCTTGCTTTTATATTTGTAAAGATTAGCATTCTAGGCAATCTTTTTAAGCTCTAAGCGAACAGACACGTCTTCACCTTGAAAGTTTACAGGAACTGAATCTTGATCCATGATGTCGATGCTCATATTTGAAATCTCTCGTTTGTTAACTGGTAAATAAATTAGATTCTTAGGTTCTATATCGATTGCATAACCAGGATCAACCATCGGTGCAAACTCATATAACGTATGTGAAGGTTTTCCATTATAGTAAGAACCATACACAATATTAGTTTCTATACGAATCTGTTTCACATCTACTATTTCAACAGGTAAATCAGATTCATGGAAGACACCTGGTTAAAGAACTTGCTTTGAAAATCCCAGCATTCGCCCAATCGAATCATCAGATTCAAAAGTGATACTTGTGAAACACTTTATTTCACATCTAATGGTGTTCGGATTAGGTCTCAGAATCAAAGCTAGCTGCTTTTGTTCACGTGTTGCTGTAGCACCAACAAGTTCATTTTGAAGCAAGTTTTCCAAATGTGTTATTTCATATGCATCAGTAGGTATCGTGATGGTTCTCCAAGCAACTCCGTCTTTTACATAAAATTTATTTTTACCTTTATATATGTTAGGTATGTTGTTGTATGTGTGAAAGCCTATCAAAGCAACAGCATAACTACCATCCGGACCCAATTCAATTGGAGGATCGTAGTCTAGTGACAGATGGCAACTGCAATCTTTCAACGTGAAGGTTTGCGACATGACTGAAACACAGATACTACTGTTTAAGTCTTTTATTTAAAAATTTTATACATAAGTGACCACAATTATAAGTATTATATTTCTGATACACATCATTATTGTACATTAGAGTAAAGTCTTTAAGGTAATGCTGCAACTCAACTGGTGGCTTCAAGTTTCCATATGAGTCAAAGTACACGGCTGTGTCACCTTGGTTTCTTAACTGCAACCCAATGACTGCCAGGTTCCTTGTTTGTTTGCAAATTCATTATGACTGATTCATTTTTACGTGGTCCGATTGATGGCAGTGTATCTCGCATGTATACACCTCTAAAATATGGAATTTTCATTTTACCAGCAAATTTCATAAGATCCTCATTTGTTAGAGGTCTTGCTGGTAAACATCTTACTCGTTTTTTTGGCTTTTGCAAATACAACCTATAACCGCTACGCTGCTTCTTTAGATATAATCCTTTACCAAGTCTCTTATACTTTGGTTTTAATTTTAAACCACTACCTCTCTTGCCCATAGCGATAGACTCCATCGTTTTGTTATGGCGTTCTTCTTCCTCTAGTTTTTGTTTGGCTGATTTGGCATCGTTAACTGCTTTAGCAATACCTGCAGCACCGCCACCCAGAGCACCTAGTGCCGATAGACCACCAAATATAAGAGGTAGTAGTGGAAGGAAGCCTCCACTTTTTGGTATTGGAATAACTCGAGGTTTCAGTACATTCTTACGCCCACCAATCTGTTTAACAATTGCGTGAGCTATATCAAACACAGCATTCTCTGATGGAATAAGGTTTCTGTCTTTTAGAACTTCTCCAATCAGACTAAGAATGTTTTTAAAGGGAATTTTCTTCTTCGGTTTTGAGTTGATTACATCAAGGCCCATACTAAGCTTTCTTTTAACTTTCATGGTGTTTGTAACACTCCAAGCAGCTAACTTTTCACCAAAACTTGCGTCCTTTGACTTGACTCTCTCCCAAGCTCGTTTCTCCAACACTTCGTCGGCTCGATGTGTATCACTTAACTCTTTTGATTGAGAGTAAGTGATGTCGTGGTCTCGACAAGCACGATCTAAAGCATTGATATCTTGGTCACCTCTAGCAAGACGTTCTTTAAGATAAGTACCCGGGCCACAAAACTGATAACCAGGAACGTGCAGCTCAACAGGTAGCTTGCTAATAGCTGTGTTTACAAGACCTTCACCCTGTGACACCAACATTGATACTAACTGTGTGATCTGCTTACATGTCTATATTTATATACATACTCGAAAAAATATAGTTTAGTTCAAGTCAAGATGCGCACCATCAAACACGCTTCTGTCTTACCTATTACAAATATAGACGATGTTGTTGATACAGCAGAACAACAACTAAGGCATGGTCCTCTCTTCCCAAACACAGTTAGATGTATCATATGTGGCCCTAGTGTTAAGATGTTACGAAGGGTGTTGGATGCTACAAAAGGTGTTGGTTATTATCCATATAGTGAAAGCGATGAAATATTAGATCCAGCAGAAGCCCTGGACAACTCCGTGTTTATATTCGATGATGTGGCTTGTGATAAACAAGATAAAATGAGAGCATACTTTAGTATGGGGAGACATAAGAATATTGATTCATTCTATCTCTGTCAAACATATACTCGAATACCCAAACATCTGATACGTGATAACGCTAACGTTTTGATTCTCTTTAAACAGGATGAATCGAACTTAAAACACATCTATGACGACCATGTGACCACTGATATGAACTTTAAACAATTAAAAAATATATGTTGTCAATGCTGGAAAGGTAATAAGTATGGTGTGTTGGTGATTGTAAAAGAAAATGATGTAGACAAAGGTAGATATAGAAAAGGATTCGATAGCTATATAATAATCTAATTGACTAAAACTGTCTGACAGGACAGCTGTTAGACAGCTGTCTAGCAGGACAACTGTCTAAGACAGCTGTCTACCAGTTGTCGTGATAGATACCTAACACTAGATAGGTAGTCATGCATCCACTTCAAAGCTAGTACACCTTAAACCACCAAACAGTTTGTATCTCTTAGCACGATCAACTAACAAGTGGCTTACATCAGGTCGACAGGTTGTTTGAAACAGATAACTTTAGCAAGATGGAGGTGATGAGTAACCAGGAGAGAAAAATTAAGAAAAAGATTTTACAACTTGCTGAAAACATTCGAAAAAAACATTTAATGTTCAAGCTTGGTAGAGCTGAGAATGATAAAGCCCTGCAACGTTTATATAAAACAATTGTTGACCCACTAAGTGAAATATCTAAAAACACATCAACGCTTAAACTACAGTAGCCAGCTGAACAAATCAAAGAAGAAGCGGTACCAGAAACGAAACCCAAAGTTGAGTTCCTTAAAGACCATGAAGTTTTTGAAGCCGAACCAGGGGAGGAGACGAGTTCCGATGAGGATATCCCAACATTTGAAGAGCTTGAGGCAGATCTACAAACTATCACAAACAAACAAGCATATCAAGAATTTTTGGAGCAATATCCTGCACGAGTTCGGTATTATGTAGACAAGTATTTTACTGAACCACTGAGACTTGCTACCATTGATCAAGCGTATGGTGCTCGCTACGCTAAAGATACTGGTAGCTGGAGTCTTGGCAACAAACACTTGGACTTTGCTGATAATGACATTCGACTCTGTCAAAAGAGATATCCTCAAACACAAGGTCTGCTAGAATTGATATTTATGAAAACACCTAGGGGGTATACTTATGATGATCTTCAACACTATAGAGATATTCTGGAATTAACTAATGTTCATAAAATTAACTACAATCCTAATGCACGAACCAAAGGTTGTTCCTCGGAAAAGTATCTGACTCTAATAAAACCAATTATAAACCCACGAGGGCGAAGATCCTCAACTCCTCAAGGTTTTGGTTACGACATACGTCTTAACGAAGAACCTAGAGCTCAGAATGTCAGTGATCAAAAAATCAGCACTAACAACTATATGATGCAAAATAACAAACAAATAGAATATATGTATTGGGATGACATAAATGAGTTGGTTGATAGACTTAGACTTTTAGTGGCTTCCCAGGCTGCTGGTAATAATGCTCATAACAATGAAATTCAATCATTGAAGAACTGAAGGAAGTTGGTGTTATCGCCTAGTATACCTACATAAATCACATACATACCTATCTAGTGCTTAGTATAAAAATGTCTATCGATAAGTTCGAACGTTCCCAGTCCAATAAAGGTTCTAAGTTTAAAATTATTGAAAGAGAGATTTTCCCAAGAACTACTAGTGGTGATTTTGATTTGCAAAGCCATAGATTGTGTAACATCGCTGATCCAGTCGATTCAACAGATGGTGTAAATAAAAAATTTGTTGATGTATGGATAGACTATCAGAAGAACAAAGATGAGGTAAAATAAAGAATCATTGTTATACTACTTGAAGCTGTACACAAACCTGAGTTGGAAGATTTAAAAAACGAATTTGAAAATAAATTAAAAATTTAGCTAAGAACATAACTGCTCAAGTTTTAAAAGATATTGACGTGTTAAAGAATAAGACGCTAAAGAAGAAGCTGGGAGAAATAGACGGTAAACTAAAAGATTTACATGATAAGTGGATACTTTTAAATCCAACATCACCATGAAGCGTAAAACAGTTGAACCATCTGATGCTAAAAAACAAATAATCAGTGAGTTGTACACACCAGCAAGAATAAATTTTAAATGTAGACGTACAATAATAAAACGTTTGAACGACTTGTGGCAGATTGATTTAGCTTAATTTACAGACTGTCATCGAGAAAACTCTGGGTATAAGTACATTTTAGTGGTTATCAATTGTTTTTCAATGTATGTCTGGACTCGTCCACTTAAATCTAAAAATGCTGAAGAGGTGACTAAAGCTATGGCTGATATTTTAGCTAATAGTACAGCACCCTCTAACATCCAGTTTGATCTTGGCCGCGAGTTCTATAACTCTAAATTTAACGCCTTAATGAAAAAATATAATATCAATCACTACAGCACTTATAGTGTGAAGAAGGCTGCAATGGTGTAAAGAGTCATACGTACCTTGAAAGAGAAGATCTATAAAAATTGCAACTTGATTGGTTCCTACAAGTGGATTAATACACTACCTGACGTCACTGCTGCTTACAACGCTACTGTTCATCGAACAACTGGTGTAAAACCTCAAGATGTTAACAAGAAAAATGAAGGAGCTATTCTTAAACAAATCTACTTAAATCTCAAAGTGTTTAACAAAAATAAATTTAAAGTGGGTGATGTTGTACGTATAAGTAAAGCAAAAGCTCAATTTGAAAAGGGGTATACACCTCGCTGGTCAACAGGATTATTCAAGATTGTTAGTATTCATTTCAGAAATCCAGTAACATACTTTCTTGAACATATGCAGGGGAAACCAATTACTGGAGGATTTTACGAGGAAGAACTACAAACGACTAAACAAACAGACATCTCTCTGGTTGAACGCATCTTGAGGAAGAAAGGCAAGCAGCTCTATGTAAAATGGCTGGGTTTTGATAAATCTCATAATTCTTGGATAAATTCAGATGATGTTAAATAAGTTTATATATTTAATGTATTAATGTACTTAGAATAAAATAAGTCTTTATTAAAAATAATGTTATTTTATTTTTTCATCTGGTTACATACAATTAAGCTAAGTGAACAATTACAATTTATGTCGTAAATCAATAATATCCTGAATAAACTTATCCTGCGATACATCTGCTATATGTAGATCGTTTCTCTTCGCCTTGAGGTATTCGACTTCAGCCTTTATTGTGTTGAAGAGATTTACAGAATTTGGATCGTACAACATGTTTAGAACTACTTCGGGATCAGGGTGTTTATTTTTAAAGTTGTCAAGAACTCTTTTAAAACTTTTCTTCTGAGTCCTTACAGCATGATATGGATAGGTAACATCCTTCTCATTTCTTGAAAGTAAACCAAACACAAAGTTTTCCAGGGTTGCTTGGTTTTGGAGATATATCTTCAAGGTGTTCTGTGATTTTAGCGTTTGTTTCTCTCATGCGCTGCACTTCATCATCTATCTCCATTAATTTCAATTCAATTTCTTTAAGGTTATCCTTGCATTTGTGATTAAATTCACTTACGAAAAAATGAAAAATAATTTGGTTGCACTTTTCATAGAAAGGATTGGATATCCAACAAGCCAAATTTCGAATCAAATCCTTGCAAATATATGTACCACATATCAAGTCGTTTACAGTCTGAGCTCCATCCATCTTTACCAAGTATGTAGCAGTTGTAGGTACTAAGTTAACTCCTTCTGCTGGAACATTCGGTATTCCGGCTGTCAAAATGTTCAGTCAGCTTATTGTTGTAGTAAGCAATTAACTCTTTGCTTTTCTTATTTTCCACCCAATGTCTGAATCTTTTCTCACAATTTTGACACAGTTTAGTTGCATTAAAATAACCAGTGTTCTTATCGATAATTAATTGAAAGTCTCCAAATAGACTATACCAGAAGTTGTCTTTAATTTGCTGGTAATACACATCACTTAATGTAACCATTTTAAACACACGACTGAGCACTTGGATGTGTTAGAGTTAACTGAAGCACGTCTTACCTCTACAACAACTAAATTTTGAATGAGCTTAACAGTGCGTAGTGAACAATTTATAGATGTTGATGCCACTACGGTTTGAAGCTGTATTTATTGATATTTATTTCCAACCACATTAGTTGTTCCAACATCCATCCGCTTTCGGCTTCTGCAAACTCCAAAGCTTTTGTGTAAATTTCGTCAACGAATTCTTGATATATACTTTCAAAATTAGTTGACACTGTAACATTTTTATTTTTAGTATTGAATGACTTCATTTCTTTTCTATTTCGACTTTGGAGTACATACAAACCAAACAATTCTACATTCATTTTAATTTCATTATGTTTAGCTAAAGCAGCTTCCATCAGATGAAACACTTTATGTATTATTGTTTCCATAAACTGTTTAATATCAATACCTTTTTCGTATATACGATAGGTGGCCATTCTGTTTTTAAAAGATTGAGTTAACATCTGCACTTGTTCAACTTGCCATGGTTCACATACTTTTGATTTATGAATTTCACTACGCAAATGCCCAGAGAAAGCACTCTTTTTCACTTGTAACGAGCACGATTCACAGTATCTCATCTTAACTACAGGTGCTTAACTAATGAATAAAACACAAATCTTCAGCTTATATATTTTTATTAACAAAAATGTTTTCCATATATACCTTTAAGTATAGTGTTATATTTAAAACAAAAGTACATAAGCATAAATATTGCAAGACATATAAGAAAACCGGTTGATATAAACATAGAAATATAATTTCAAGTGAACAGATAAGAATCGGTTAATATGAGAGTTCTCCAATCAGATGTTTCATCACGGGTACCATTATCAAACAAGAACATAAGTTTATAACGTACCATATCACTCTTAATTTTGGATATGTTGTATGGTGAAACTTCAATCACCTCATCGTTGTGTAGATGTGTTCTTGGAAGTCCGGACCATTTCATGCAGCCGTCGCTATCGAAACAGATTCACACTTCTTTTACATTTGGTGGTTTGTAGATATAAAATACATTCTGACATAGTGCTGTCAGGATTATGAAACTTGCTTTAAAATGGCCCATTGTATATCATGCGTATTTCTTTAAAACGATTAAGTATTTGTTTCTCTGCAAAGTGTAAACACTCTAACATGCAAACTCGGAATGATGGTTCCTGATCTTTCAACATAATATTTATAAGCTTTACTATTTCATCGTCACACGGTAGCTCCTTTTTATTATTAACACATTTGAGAACATCAGCGACACAATAGAGGAAATCACTAAGCCGAATATCAAAGTTAAAATTAGTTAGAAACTTCACCTTTTCGTTGATGAATTCAACCAGATCTAGTAGTTGTTGAACTGCATCTTCGGTTAAATAAAAAGTAGTCTGAGATTGATATACCTTTACTGTCTAATATTTTAATAGGCTGAATGGTACATACTCCAATATTTTCAGGTTCAATCGTATTACCTTTGGTAAAGTATTCTTCAGCTGCTTTTGTTAGTGTTGAAATAAAATAATCCCATTCCCAGGAGACAGATGAGATTATTATATTTGGATTTGGTGGATACGGGCTTGTATTTACAATCTTAATTATTGGAATCAATCCAGCAGCGTTTGATATACCAATTGCAACGCTTAGAGATGGGTTAACAGTATCCCTTGTTTCCAGCAACATTTTACTTTCTTGCTTAATGTCAATAATATTCTGCCGCATAGCTGCATCAACTTGACCCCAATAACAATTTTCACTAACACTGTTATTAGCAGGTCTGAAGGACTCAGGTCCATCATTAACATCAATACCATACATGTTGAACAGAACAAGTACACTACTATAACTACTAAGAATAACTACTGTGAGCAGATTGTAGACTAAGACTGATGTGTTTGCATGTCACTCGATGTTTTTTATAATTATATCCCCACCTTTGATTTGAAAATCGTAACCTTGTATACAAAAAAAAATATGCAGTTTTATTTTTTTCTAGAGTGTTTGAATATTTACATCTTTCATATGACTTTAAGGCCATTCAACGGAAATGAAACCACAAACAGGAAATATGAACTGCTCACAAGGTTATTTCAACAGCTGTGAGAAAAATATGTTGGCTAACAAGGTTAATTTCGGGAAATGCTAAATATAGCCATAGTTGAAAACGATGTGGTCATTACCACTAGATGTATACCTTGTTGCCAGCTCTACTTTTAACGGATTATTCAAACCGATTTCAATAAGACTTAACAAATAAAAATTTTATTGTATGTATGTACATATGTTAAATTTGCATTCTGCTTACTCAGACGAGTGATATGACACCAAACATGTAGTGTTTCAACCAACAAATAAAAAATTGATTGAGAGCATGCGCCTCACATAATATTTAAATTGTAGCATCAAGACGTTTTAAGTAAGGTCAAACATCATGTATCTAGACCTGAAGTTGTTATACACCTATGCTAAATTAAAACACATTTGTCTATAAATAATATTATACTAAAATCTTAAAAAGTAAATTTTCTAGAAAAATTCGCTACTAGAGAACTCACAATACAAAAGCTTTTGAAAAAAATTTCTTCAGATGAGCATCATGTCAATAACTCGAAAATAATGGTCTGATTGCGTCTTTTGTAAGTGGATTGTTCCTTACCCAGAAAAATCAAACAGGGTTGTTTCAAAAATTATTTCAAGAAAAGCTATGATAAACAAATTTGGTAAGTTTACGATATTAAGAGGAAACTAATAACAAAAACGTATATTTACTCGTTAGAATAAAAATATTTTGCATCATGAAAATTCGCTACCATAACGCACTTGCTGTGTTCAAGTTTATTTTGTTTTTAAGCTTGTTTATATAACTGTGAACAAATTGTTATTCTATTTTGAGCTCTATATCAAAGAAATTAGTGTGAAACACTTTCCTTAATAGCATTAAAACTGTCAGTATATTCCACAAAGTATAAAAAGGCTTTTACATCTCATTTAAGATTATAACAAAATTCGCTACCATAACGCACTTGCTGTGTTCAGCCTATTTTGTTTTAAAATTATTTTAAAATTGTTTATAAAAAACTATTGGTTACCGGTTGTCGTTGATTTAAAACATATATCCACACTAGGATTTACTTTTTGTACAAGGCTTTCACCATATAACTCTGAATTTTTTTGACAAAACACACATATGCAGATTTAGCGCCTGTAAGTAGATAGTGGGTCACCTGGGACCACCCCCTCCACTTTTTTCTGCGCATGCGCGATGACGTCACGCGCATGCTTGTGACCTTGACAGCTGACCTGACATCTGTCAGTGTCAGCTGTCATATGTCACATCTGACCTGTCTGATGACGTCAAATGTTCCAAGATGGCTACAACCCCCAGGTTAGGTCTCCATGTGTTTGTTGTCATTTGTCTGGGCTGTCACATCTGTCCCCTGATGACGTCAAATATTCCATAGATAACCACAAGCAGGTTAGGTCTCCATGTGTTTGTTGTCATCTGTCGGAGGGCTGTCACATCTGACCTGTCTGATGACGTCAAATGTTCCAAGATGGCTACAACCCCAGGTTAGGTCTCCATGTGTTTGTCGAATCTCTGCTATCTGATTGTTTGTTTGTTAAGGTTATGTTCGTACACATATGTTACACGCCTGTTCCCGCTATCTGATTGTTTGTTAAGGTTATGTGTGTGTTGTATGACATATAAGCATGCTGATTCCCCCACGCTATCTGATTGTTTGTTTTGTTTATGTTTGTTACACACACAGCTGTCATATAAGCTCATTCATATGTTGTTTATTGTGTTGGTAGGTGTGTTGTATTGAGGTTGCTAGGTAATTTCGGTTTTTGGCGGGAAATTTGAATTTTATTGAAAATTTGTGTCTCTCGTGTTCAAAGTTTAGCTTGTTGTAGAAGGGAATATTCCATTGGAAGTGGGGTAAAGGGGGAACATTCCCTTATACAGCGAGTTAGGCTTTGAACACACACATTCAGTTTATCCATACATACTGATATGAGAGAGATAGACAGACAATTTGAAATCTAGTTTGAAAGAAAAGCATTCTCCTGAAATTAGATTTGAACCCCCGAGTGGTTCGAACTGACCGTATATATCAAACATAAAGGTATACATCGCTAAACCAAATACTCCACAGACACTCAAGATAAGGTTTGTTTGATGCATGTATATATAAAACAAAACCAGTTGTTTACATATGATAATTAAACGCGTTATCAGTTTACGTGGGTGTGGGTGTTCTCTCTATTACAGTACAATTTAACATAAGAGAGGAACTTTGATTTTAAAATATTGGTAAATATTTATTCAATAAGTCTAAAACACTTCTTATAAAATCAAAAAGCTAAAACAAACATTTGATATATAATATAAAATCTAAAACAAAAACCTATTTACATATGCAAACACGTTTTGTTTGCATATAAATGATATCAGTTTAAGTGGGCGTGTTAACGTAGATCTGAATTTATTGTATATATATATATATATATATATATATATATATATATATATATATATATATATATATATATATATATATATATATATATAGGGAGTGATTAAAAATACAAGTAACAAAACTCAATTTAACAACAAATTAACTTTGATATACGAGGGTTGTTTGATATGTGTTGTTTAAATGCAAACAGACTGCTAACTAATATAAGAGTGGAATACATACCCACAGTAAGAGAGACATCATCTCTGTTTTACATCTTAACACATACTGAACAGGTATGTGTGTGTGACCTTAGTCTTGTTTGAGCTTGTACACACGGTTGTTTTGAAAGGATATATGACACATATAGGTCATGACAGTTAGATGTCTTTGCTTAGACTGCCAGATGTATGGAATAACAAACGGACATGATGTGTTACTCAGTTTTAGCAGGAAATTTGATTTTCACACACGAAACAAACAGACAAGATTTGAATAACATGTTTGACAGATATGACAACTAAATACAGACAGCTAACGTGTTAGAACTTGTCTGTACACTTGCTATCTGTTGTCAGTTCGGGGTAGGTGACCTAGTTTTCAGAGTTAGAGCCGTGGCAGAGTTAGAATACAGTTGTTATCAGTTGTCATTTCCGGTAGGTGACCTAGTTTTCAGAGATAGACCCATGGCAGAGTTAGAATACAGCTGTTATCAGTTGTCATTTCCTGTCTACGACCTAGTTTCTCTGTTAGAGTTCGCTTTAAGCTCATTTATAATTGAGTTGTCGTTGAGAAAAGACGTGCTTCAGTTTGCTCTACCCAAATCTGTTTCAAAATGGCTACATTCAGTGATGTGTGTTACCAGCAAATTAAAGATAACTTCTGGTATGGTCTATTTGGAGACTTTCAAGTTATTATCGATAAGAACACTGGATATTTCAATGCCACAAAATTGTGTAAGAGTGGTGAGAAAAGATTCAGACATTGGTTGGAAAATAAGAAAACTAAAGAGTTGATTGCCTATTACAACAGTCAGCTGAAGGAACATTTGGGGTATTGGCATACTATAATCACATATCGAGGTCTTTCCAGGTTGGTTGCAGTTTCAACAGCCCACACATCTCTGTTGATATCTCTGAGTGATGGTAACTCATATATGTCCCATTTGCGGTATGCGAGAAATATAGATGTGTCTTTTGCTATTTTATCCATCACTTCCAATTTCATTTTATCATTGGGAAAGACATGTTTTACCTTTAAAAACATATTGGTTACGGTAATTTTTGCTCGTGCTGTACCTGTGCTGTAATAGCCGTTGGAATCGTTTCGAACTCTTGTAAAGCGGAAAGTATGTTTGCCACAGAGAACTCCTTTGAAATGATGAAAGAAACTGAAGAGGAACCAAACAGGTATGAGCATGTGAAACCTGTTATCATTTAAGGTGATGTGCTCCGACGACACATTCAGTCCGGCATTACTAAGAGATTGGGCTTCATTCTTACTGAAGGATAGCAGACTTTTGATGATTGTTGTGGTGTATGGGTCTCGCACTCGTTCCACTTCCTTGTTATTTAACTCATAGGTCATTGATTCAAACAGAGCTGCTCCTACATTATTTGACAGATAACATGCACCATTGGCATTTTGGGTTGCTAAAGGTTCCAGAGCACCTTCGATTATTAGAGCTGACTCGGCCAGACATACGAACGCATCTTGTTGATTGATGGCTATTTCAATTTCATCGCTGTTACCAAACGATTTAGTTGGTGACTAGTATGAGCGCAGTTCTTCTCGATCGATGGCATCATCTAACACGGGGTCTTTGAATATTTCTAGTTTTGACGACATGATAACCCAGGCTTTTCAGGAACTCAATATTATCGGGACGAAGCGTACCCTTTGAAGTGTCTGACTCAACTGAATTTGTTTTGGTAGATGCACTTGCTTTTATATCCTTAAAGACCAACATACTGAGCCACTTTTATAAGTTTCAAGCGAACAGACACCTCCTCACCTTGAAAGTTGACAGGAACTGAATCTTGGTCAACGATGTCGATGCTTATATTGGAAATCTCTTGCTTGTTCACCGGCAAGTAAATTAAATTTTTAGGTTCTATGTCGATTGCGTAGCCAGGATCAACCATCGGAGCAAACTCATACAGCGTATGTGAGGGTTGTCCATTATAATAGGAACCAGACACAATATTGGTTTCTATGCGAATCTGTCTAACATCCACTATTTCAACAAGTAAATCAGATTCATAAAAGATGTCCGGTTGAAGAACTTGTTTTGAAAAGCCCAACATTCGCCCAATCGAACAATCAAATTCAAAACTGATATTTGTATAACACTTTAGTTTACATTTGATGGTGTTCGGATTAGGTCTCAGAATCAGAGCCTGTTGCTTTTGTTCGTGTGTTGCTGTAGCACCAACAAGTTCATTTGGAAGTAACTCTTCCAAGTGTGTTATTTCATAAGCACCGGTGGGTATCGTGATGGTTTGCCAACCAGTTCCTTCTTTTACATGAAATTTGTTTTTACCTTCATAGATGTTGGGTATGTTGTTGTAGGTGTGAAAGCCTATCAAAGCAACAGCATAACTACCATCCAAAACAATTGGTGGATGGTAGTCTGACGACAGATGGAAGCTGCGGTCTTTCAACACGAAGGTGTGCGCCATGACTGATACACACAGGCTACTGTTTGAGTCTTTTATTGCAAAAATGTTAAACACAAGTGACCACAATTAAATGTGTTATATGTTTGATACACATCATGATTATACAGTATGGAATAGTCTTTAAGGTAACGTTGCAGCTCCACAGGAGGCTTCAAGTTTCCATACGAGTCAAAGTACTCGACGATGTCACCACGTTTCCTCACAGCAACCCAATGACTGCCTGGCTGCTTGTGTGTTTGCAAATTCATGATGAACGATTCATTTTTACGTGGTCCATTGTGTGGAAGCTCATCTCGCATGTATACACCTTTAAAATATGGGATTTTCATTTTACCAGCAAACTTGACAAGATCTACATTTGTCAGAGGTCTTGCTGGTAAACACTTTAGTTGTTTGGTTTTTGCAGATACAACCCATAACCGTAGCGTTGTTTCTTGAGATACAGGCCTTTGCCCAGTCTCTTGCATTTTGCTTTAAATTTCAAACCACTCCCTCTCCTACCCATCGCGATGGCTTCCATTGTTTTGTTGTGCCGTTATTCCTCCTCCAGTTTCTGTTTCGCATACTTGGCATCGTTCACAGCTTTAGCAATACCAGCAGCACCGCCACCCAGGGCTCCTAGTGCTGACAGCCCGCCAAATATAAGAGGCAACAGCGGAAGGAAGCCGCCGCTTTTAGGTATTGGAATAACTCGAGGTTTCTCCACATTCTTACGCCCACCAATATTTCTAACAATTGTATGAGCTATATCAAACACGGCGTTCTCTGTTGGAATAAGGTTTATATATTTTATAACTTCCCCAATCAGACTTATTATGTTTTTAAAGGGAACCTTCTTCTTTGGCTTCGAGTTGATTACATAAAGCCCCTCACCAAGTTTTCTGTTAACTTTCATGGTGTTTGTAACGACCGCAACGTTTCAGAAAAACCTGTATCCGTCTTTGTTAATAACAACCCTCACTCTGTGACATCAACATTCATACTGACTAGGCGTCTCACTTGTATTCATATATATATATACACACCCAAAAATATAGTTTAGTTTAAGTTAAGATGCGTACCATCAAACACGCTTCTGCCTTACCCATTACAAATATAGACGATGTTGTTACGGATAAAGCAGAACAACAACTGAAGCATGGTCCTCTCTTTCCAAACACCGTTCGCTGTATCATATGTGGTCCTAGTGGGTGTGGTAAAACTAATGTCATGCTGAGTTTATTGTTTGAAGCAAACGGTTTAAAGTTTGATAATGTGTATGTGTATTCAAAGTCTCTGTATCAACCGAAATACAAGATGTTAAAGGAGGTGTTGAATGCAACAAAAGGTGTTGGTTACTATCCTTATAGAGAAAACGATGAAATATTAGATCCGGAAGACGCCAAGGACAACTCTGTGTTCATATTTGATGATATAGCTTGTGACACACAAGATAAAATAAGAGCATACTTCAGTATGGGCAGACATAAGAATATTGATTCATTCTATCTCTGTCAAACATATACTCGAATACCCAAACATCTGGTACGTGACAACACGAATGTTATTGTGTTATTCAAGCAAGATGAAACCAATTTAAAACATGTGTACGACGATCATGTGACCACCGATATGGACTTTAAATAATTTAAAACTATCTGCTACCAATGCTGGAAAGATAATAAGTATGGTGTGTTGGTGATTGTGAAGGAAAACTATGTACACAAAGGTCGATATAGAAAAGGATTCGATAGATATATATTATTCTAACTGGTTACAAACAATGATAGACAGGACAGTCAGCTGTCTAACACAGCTGTCTAACACAGTTGTCATACAGCTGTCTAACACAGCTGTCATACAGCTGTCTAACACAACAGTCTAACACAGCTGTCTAGCACAGCTGTCTAACATGACAGACGGACATCGTGATAAATAAGAAGACATGTACCATGACGGAGTCAGTATATGTTAAACCACCACACAACCTGTATCGCTCAAACAAATGATTAGACCGGCTGGTAACACCGACCAGTTGTAGCACAATGGAAGTGCTGGGTAAGGAAGAGAGAAAAGTTAAGAAAAGGATTTTACAACTTGCTGACAATATTCGAAAAAAACATTTAATGCTTAAACTTAACAGAGCTGAGAATGATGATGCTCTGCAACGTTTATATAAATCAATTGTTGAGCCGCTAAGTGAAATATCTAAAAACACTGAACAAATCAAAGACGATGTCGATATACCAGAAACGAAACCACAAGTAGAGTTCCTGAAAGACCATGAAGTTTTTGAAGCTGAACCAGGGGATGAGGCTGAGGAGACAAGTTCCTATGAGGATATCCCAACATTTGAAGAGCTTGAGGCAGACCTACAAACTGTCACAACCAACTCAGCATATCAAGAATTTTTGGAGCAATATCCTGAACGAGTTCGATATTATGTAGACAAGTATTTTACTGAACCACCAAGGCTCGCTACCATTGATCAAACGTATGGTGCTCACTACGCTAAAGATACCGGTAGATGGAGTCTTGGTAACAAACACTTGGACTTTACTGATGCTGAGATTCAACTGGGCCAAAGGAGATACCCGCAAACACAAGGTCTGCTAGAATTGTTATTTATGAAAAGACCCAGGGGGTATACTTATGACGATCTTCAACACTATAGGATCCTGGACACTCCATTTAAATACATGTAAATTTTGTAGTCTACTATGGACAGTCAAGTCTACCTCTGGACAGTTAAGTCAACCCTGGACATAATTATAACGGTGTTTAAATGCAAATAGATTGAATTATTTTGCTGGGAGTCAGGTATGGACAATTTTTATTATTATTAATAATAAAAACAGTGGTAAAATATAAAAATATAATATATTTACTCAAGTGTACACTACAGCAAGTTAACTAATTTCAAAATTGTCTCTCTTTGCAATTCTGCTTTTTTATTTAGACCCAGCTCCATTAACTGTTTGATCAGCTGTTTCTTTTGAACTTGTTTTTCTCTGTATGCCTCTCTGATTGCAATTCCCTTTTCTGTTTGGTAAAACAGTCTTCTCTTTTCATTAGCTTCCTGTCTTCTACGAATACCCGAAGCTCCTCTGGTGCACTGGCAAGTCTCTTTATTGTGCAACTCGTTCACTGATGCGTAAACCAATACGTTTTTAACTCCTTTTGATGCTAAACATGATATTCTGTCTCTTACAGAAGCACACATTTTTCCTCTGCCATGCAGCCAAGAATCACAGTACACTCGCCTAGAATAGTGCGAATGCGGCGTTCCACGAAGACCATCGCCATCTCTTTGAAGAGGTTTCTGCCCATCTGCACAAGCAATATACCTTAATACTCCAACAGCATGATCTAGACAAATTATTTTCTTGAAAGTTGTTTTAGGATGCAAACGTCGCCCTACACGTTGAAGCTTCTTTTTAAATCCCTGAACCGTAGACCCATTTGTAAAATGTATCAAAGCGTGCATATGTTCATGCGCCACACTTCCATCATCTGCTTCTAGATGACATCGACAAATTGAATACCACTTAATATTTGGTACACAAACTAACAAATTAAAATCTTGTTCATTTAACAGAAGATGAAACCACTGCGTAACACACTCTTCGTAATCTTTGGCCATCTCTTGTGGTGAAATCGCCTTAATGTCATTAACATTTAGTAAACTCAGATAATCAGCTTTTGATATGGAAGCCATCTTGTAAGAACGATGTGAACAGAATGAATGTCCAAAGAATACTAACCGTGTACACCTAGACTATTCCATTATATGGTACATCTTTAATGATCGCATACTGTCGTCAAACATCGGTGCTGTTCGGATCCGACAAAACATCGGATCAGACAAACGACCAGTCAACCAACCAAGACAGACAGCTGTCTAGCAGGACAGACGGCTGTCTAACAGGACAGACAGCTGTCACACAGCTGTCTAACAGCTGTCACACAGCTGTCTAACAGTACAACGTTCATCTAGCGAACTCTAAAAGAAAAAAAACTAAGTCACTAGGTCACTAACCGGAAACGAGAGCTGTCGACAAATTCAAACACGTATAATGATGATGATGTCATCCTACCAGATATGACAACTGCCAACAGCTGTATTCTAGACAAGCTCAAACACGAATGATGGGATGATGTCATCCTACGGAAATAACACCAGATTAGATTCCAAGGTCACAAACACCAACTGACAGATCTAATTTTACTGCAAAGAGAGACAATTTTGAAATTAATTAACTTGCTGTAGTGTACACTTGAGTAAATATATTATATTTTTATATTTTACCACTGTTTTTATTATTAATAACACCTTGTCCATACCTGACTCCCCGCAAAATAATTCAATCTATTTGCATTTAAACACCGTTATAATTATGTCCAGGGTTGACTTAAATGTCCAGTGGTAGACTTGACTGTCCATAGTAGACTGCAAAAGTTACATGTATTTAAATGGAGTGTCCAGGATCCTATGTCATACAACACATGTGTACGAACATAACCTTAACAAACAATCACATAGCGGGAATCAGCATGCTTATATGTCATACAACACATACATAACCTCAACAACCAACCAGATAGCAGGCATTCGACAAACACATGGAGACCTAACCTGGGTTGTAGCAATCTTGGAACATTTGACGTCATCAGACAGGTCAGATGTGACGGCCCTCAGACAGATGACAACAAACACATGGAGACCTAACCCGATTGCGGCTATCTATGGAACATTTGACGTCATCAGGTGACTAATGTGACATATGACAGTTGATAACAAACACATGGAGACTTAACCTGGGGGTTGTAGTCATCTTGGAACATTTGACGTCATCAGGGGACAGATGTGACAGCCCAGACAGATGACAACAAACACATGGAGACCTAACCTGATTGCGGCCATCTTGGAACATCATGACAGGTCACAGGATCGGCCATCTTGGAACATTTGACGTCATCAGACAGGCCAGTTGTGACAGCTGACATTTGACAGTTGACAGCTGACATGTCAGCTGTCAACTGTCAACGTCACACGCATGCGCGTGACGTCATCACGCATGCGCAGAAAAAAGTGGAGGGGGTGAGCCCAGGTGGCGCCCTATCTACTCCTGTAGCGTAAGCATATTAATTAAAACACCTGTGGTATATTAGGTAAGTTAGAAATATTATGTATTATTAATACTTTGGAATAACAAACAATTTTCGCAATGTAACAACGTTTTGTTTAATTCGAATATCTTATATTATTATAATGAGAGAATTTTAAATGGATTTAATTTTAATAAACAGGTAAGCTGTCTTTGATAGGTGGTTTCTATTTATTACTTCTAATTATAATTATATTGATGAAATTGATATAATCCTTAGGTTAGATGTCTTTGACAAGTGGTTTATATTTTATTACTAATAATTAAATTCTTCTACTTAAATTCTTATTACGCACGTCATTTTAAATGGTGGTTCCTCGTTTGCATAATACGTTGGCTGGCTTTTGAATTTGCTTACGTCATAACAGGTTAGTTCGGGTTAAATCGACGTCAACCGAATAGTGACGTCGGTTTAGATATGACGTCGGGTGGTGGAGGTGTTCGAGTTAGTTCGGGATTGGGTGGTGGAGCAGCGGGTGGTGGGTGGTGGTCCCAGAACCGCCCATCTATACCTACTCCCGTCTTTTAAAAGCTTTCCTTTTCTATCAGTTTGAAATCCTGTAAGAATATGTTGCGATGATTCGAGTTTTGTAGTGGTCTTAACTGACCAAGTATGTCTAGATGTTTCTGGAAGAGCTGGGTATTCTATTAATTACCAGCTTCGAAAGGCTAATGGAATTTCCCTTCCTTTTTGAATTTGTCTGGAAAGCTGTAAGTGTTGTGCAAGAGAAACGGTAACATGGGGAACTTGCCAGGACACCTTCTCAATTGTATCTTCGGCTCATCTACTGTAGAGGTGGGAGCTGTAGGATTATCAATGTAGATTGCAGCATCTTTATCATCACTACTTCTAATAAGTACTAATTCTTGTTTTATATTCATCATAATTTTGCGGAAATCTTTAAAAGATCCCAATAAGTGGGAACATGAAATAGAAACATTAAAATTTCCATTCGCATTGACTTTGATGCGATCATCTGTACTTTTATCACTTTTAGGAAACCAACCTGCATTTTGAAGTTTTATGCTCTCATTAGAATATAATGATAAATAATTTTTCATTGTTGAAGCAAGTCCTACATTACGTGATAGGACTGGTTTTTCTTCTTTTAGCTTTTAATTAGGCAACCTGATGTCAGGTCAGTTTGGGCAGGTTTACTACTAAAAAGTACCCCAGCCGGGTCTTTTATGTCGTAAAACTGTAAAACATCATTAATTAATCGTCGTGGCACCAATACTGATGACGTAAAAATCGGGTGCAAATTGGAAATATGCGTTGACACCTATAGTTGTGAAATAAACTAAAAGTATATTCGGAATTCAGAACGGGAACTTAATTAGAGCATTCAGTCATTTAGTCTGCATAGAAGCTATATGTTTCTACTAGCCCTGTTAGTTTCAATCTTTATAGTAGATATACGGGCTATTAATAATTAAATTCATTCTGGAAGTGTTTGTATTAGTATTAGTTTAATATTTTTACATCCTGTCTTAAATGTGTAAACACAATTGCAATTAATGCCTTTTGTTGTTGATTTCAAAACCTACGTTTTCAATTTTCACTGGCCATTGGATGGTCAAATTTATCAAAGCACAAAATGGTAATAAAAATGTGCAATATTTTACACTACTTCTTCAAGAAGTGGTGCCTTTTAATAAATATTAAAATTCTTCAATACCTACTAACCGTATTTAGTCAATGGCCGAGTTCGCCAGGTGCCAATAGTTGAATAGTTGTGTCAAAGTATATGTTCATCAGCCTTGCTGAGTTTATGCTGGAACTCATCTGTTGCAAATTTGTCAAAGGGGAATGACAGACAAATGTCACAAAATAGTGCCTGATGTCAAGAGTGTGTTCATCAGTCTCCAACCGCTGAAATGTGTTGGTAGTCAGCAGATAAGCGCTTAAACTCAGCTGTTGACCCCTGGTTAATTCTCCCATTGTAATGGAAAAAATGAAATTAATTAATTTCCCGGGGTATGAGCTCCTTACTGCCTTTAGATTGCATGGAGGCGTGTGCGCATACGTCCGTAGCAATCTACCCTGCACCAGACTTCCCAATTTAGAAGCTGGAAGAAAAGACATACTATGGATAAAACTCTCTCTCAGGGCTGCAACTAAATTCATCTGTTGCATTTACCGGTCACCTTCTGACAACAACTTTGTCCAGCTCTTTGACTACCTTTCTGAAAAAACCGACTATCTGATTTCTGAATATCCTTCCTCCGAGGTCACTATTCTTGGCGACTTCAATGTCCATAATAAGGAATGGCTAGGATCTTCAAAAACCGATCCACAAGGGAGAGCAGCGGAGGCCTTTGCAGTCAGCAATTCTTTGGCTAATATGGTTCAGCAACCTACTTACTTTCCTCGTATCCCAACACACAGCTCAAATCCCTTGGATCTCCTTCTTACTACAAACCATGAATGCTATAAGATATCAGTCACCGCCCCCCTTGGTCGCTCAGACCACGGTATGGTCACTGCTTCCTGTGCAATGCAACCCGAGGTCACACAGTCATCACACCCACGTATCGTTTGGCACTACAACTCCGCAAACTGGGACGAAATGCGGGATTACTTTTCCTCATTTCCATGGGCGTCTGTCTGCTTCTCTCATCCTGACCCCTCTGATATCTCACAAAACGTCACCGAAATTATCCAAGCTGGCATGGAATTATTTATTCCACGTACACAGAAAACCTCTTCAGCCACTCAAAAGCCCTGGTTCTCTAAATCCTGTGACAAGGCCAGACTTGAAAAGGTCAAAGCTCACAAAACGCTTCTACACAATCCCAGTCAAGAAAATCGTCAAGCATTCAACGACGCAAGAAACCGCTATGTCCGCATTCTTTCCGAGGCAAAAAACTCGTTTAATAACCACATCAAAAACAAAGTCCTCTCAAGCTCCAACGGCGGCAAACCCTTCTGGACTCTTGCTAAGTCTATTGGGAATAATTTCTGCAAGAGCACGTTCCCACTTCTTGTCTCAGGGGATGAAATTGTTTCTACCGCCCTGGGCAAGGCTGAACTTTTTGCTTCGTTGTTCGCCGGAAATTCTACTCTCAACCCACCTCCAAATGTTCAACCACCAACAGTCCCCAATGTCGCGCATAAAATGACTGATATCATTTTCAAAACTAAAAAGGTACGAAAGATGCTCTCTTCTCTTAATACCAGGAAAGTCTCTGGCCTTGACGAGATCCCAGCAATTGTTCTCAAAAAATGCGCACCAGAACTTGCTCCTGTCCTGACTCGTCTGTTTCAGATATCTCACAATAAAGGCATATTCCCTAGTAACTGGAAAACTGCTCGAGTACAACCCATCCCCAAGAAAGGATCCAAAGCGCTTCCTAGCAACTACAGGCCTATTTCTCTCCTTTCAGTCATCTCTAAAGTGATGGAAAAGTATATAAACACCGAACTACTAAAATTCCTTGAAAAACACAGTCTAATCCACGACAGGCAGTATGGATTCCGTCAGCGCAGATCGACTGCCGACCTCCTTTCCTTTGTCACCCATTCTTGGAACAAGTCTATGGAACAACACGGTGAATCCCAGATTGTTGCTCTAGACATATCCAAAGCATTCGACCAGGTCTGGCACGCAGCGCTGCTTAATAAACTTCCGGCCTATGGCCTACCACTAAAACTTTGTACCTGGACAGCAAATTTCCTCTCCAACAGGAGCATATCTGTTGTTGTGGATGGCCATTCCTCTAAACTGTATCCAATTAATGCAGGAGTTCCTCAAGGTTCAGCTTTAGCCCCTACTTTGTTTCTTCTCCACATCAATGACCTCCTCTCTAGCACATCCAACCCAGTTCACAGTTACGCGGACGACAGCACCCTCCACTCAAATATACAATATTCTAAGCCTGTCTCTTTAGCCCAATTAGATGAGGATCGCAGACTCATGGAGGGTTCTGTCTCCGTGGACCTCAAAAAAATATTAGACTGGGGAAGTAGAAATCTTGTACAATTCAACCCCACCAAAACTAAGTCTTGCTTTCTTTCTCACAAGAGATACAGCAGCCCTAGACCCATCACAATGAACAACCAAGTTATTCAAAGTAATGAGTCCTTTTCTCTTGTTGGCATTTCTGTGGATCGAAATCTTAATTGGCACCAACATGTTACATCAATTGCAGAAGCGGCTGCTAAGAAATTGGGTTTCCTCTTCCGGGCTCGCAAATACTTTTCACCAACTAATCTCTATACCTTATACACTTCACAAATAAGGCCAAACCTCGAATACTGCTCCCACATCTGGGGTGCAGCTGCCGCTTCTACACTCGCTATCCTGGACTCTATTCAAAAGAGAGCTATACGTCTCATCGGTGACCCTACCCTCACCCAAAGGCTTCCATCCCTTGCCCACCGACGTGCCGTTGGTGACCTCTCTCTCTTTTATAGATATCTGCACGGGCACTGCTCAGTGGAGCTTTCCTCCATAATTCCCCCACCTGCTGCCCCCAGCAGATCTACCAGGGGAACAGAGCGAATGCACCCTTTTAATGTCCAGGTCACCAGACATAGAACATCTTGTTACGCCCGCTCTTTTGTCCCGAGGACTTCCAAGTTGTGGAATTCCTTGCCGGCACATGTTTTTCCTTCTCCTCTGAACCTCCAAACCTTCAAGTCCAGAATTAACAAGTTGCCTCTTTCCTCCTTGTCAACACCCACGGTACGATAGTATTTAGGCTGTAAGCCCTCGTGGTGTGTTGTTGACATAAAAAAAAAAAAGAAATATTGAAGAGGCCCTGAAGAATTTACAAATCTGCCTATAATTAAACAGCAGATAATATCCAGACAGCATAGTTTATTAAAGTTAACATTGATCATTGATAACAACCAACAGCGTAACATAACTAACAAGAATTTATAAAATTAAATTTGTATTCAGTCATTGAGAATCTTCTATTTGTCTATGAATACATCCTCGTACCAGACACGTATCAAAGTGTAGTGAATATGCTATGTAACTTTGGTACCCGACCCCAAAGTGTAGCATGTGTATGTAATACTGTCCCCAAAGTCCATGATACACACACACAAACACAAACACAGATATATATATATATATATATATATATATATATATATATATATATATATATATATATATATATATATATTACTATAAATAGCAAATATGCCAGAAAAATAGAAACATTTTATTGTGGAGAAAAACGAGCCATGTACATTAAATGTATGCACCCTAATATTTAAATGCCCTGTATATTTAAGAGTGTTGAATGTTATGGGTTAAATAAGAAATATTATAAGAATTAAGAGAATACAGAACAATGTTTTCTTTTTTACGTATAGGGGTTTGTCTGACTGTTAAATATCTGTACAAGATAAAGAATACAGAACAATACCTTGTTTTTATTCATAGCATTTTGTTAGTAGATAATAGTTTTTATTTGATCCTAGTAAATAGGTAGATGTAAGATAAATATAGCCACAGTGCATTTCAGTTAAAAATAATGTAAACACACAGTGTTTAATAAGCAGTGAAACGCGGGGACGTTTTTTTATTACGCTGTAAGTGCAGCTAACAAAAAGTTAGACAATGAAAACTGCAGGGATGTTGATAACTGCAGCAAAAGGAGATAGTTTTTGTGAAAGTGGTATCGATATTTAAGCAAAACGGCGGCAATGCCGAGGCATTCAGCAACCAGTCGAAGACTCGAGAACAATGTGCGTCAGAACATTTCGGTAATCAACGTTCAGCGAGTCAAGGGTCGGTAATCAAAACAAGATGTTGATTTATGTGATTTATTGACGATAATTCAATAATAGTTTTGATATAAATTTCTTGCAAAATGAATTTAAAACTAACCAGAAATAATATATATATAGCTCATATTTAGATAGTCTGATTGATTTGATCCACTTAAAAAGCAAACAAATAAAATGCTAGCCCAATTTCAGAACCCTACCCATGAGATGAGAAAATTTTTAACGCTACAGCGGTAAGTAAACAATTGGCACAATTTCATTTTCATAAATGTTAGTACTTTGAACAAAGAGGCAACCGCACAATAATTGAAACTCTTATGCTCTACAAATAAAAATGCTAAAAATACCATAGCATATATATATATATATATATATATATATATATATATATATATATATATATATATATATATATATATATATATATATATATATATATATATATATATATATATATATATAGATGGTGTTATATGCCATTAATTCTTATATATTTTATAAATATACCGCCAAAGAAAATACGTCAAGAAATTTTGTAGTATAACAACTATTTTTATTTAAATTGGATTGGAAAACCTAGAATTTTTTTCTTATTGGATCCTCTACTGTTTAAAATTACTAAGAAAGTTTTATTTTATTGAGTGACAGGATTTATAAAATTGCTTTGATTATTAACAACATGGCCAGAATTTATTCCAGTGTTGCCTTTAGGAGTGTTCATTTCACTTCTTATTAATATGCAGAGTATTTTTCAATACATCTTATTTTTAAATGATGTAAGTAAAATCTTTTGACAATATTTCTTTGGTTTAAAATTAACCTGTTTTTAAACTTCAAGCTATACATACACCTTTAGGTATGTAGCTTAATTACTCTTTATTAATATTGTTCCACATTATATAGGTTATATATATATATATATATATATATATATATATATATATATATATATATATATATATATATATATATATATATATATATAAATTTTCAACAATGATTTAAATGAAACATTTCTTTTTCAGCTTCTTCATATCATGTATCCAGTACTAAATAACAGTAACAAAGAATATGTCTGGTGACAATGTGTTGTTATTTATGGTTTTCACGTGGCTAGTGTCGTGTAATATGGATGATTTATATTGGCCTGGTTTTGGATATTTATTATCATGAAATACAATTTACAAAAAAAAGTACATACACATTTCGTGCAAACTACAAGTATTGTTTGATACCTTTTTATCATAGGAATATATATATATATATATATATATATATATATATATATATATATATATATATATATATATATTGGTTTTGAGTGTGTGAAATAGTAGGTTCTCTGGCCCGCAAATTATTGAAATTATTTATATCTCGACGTTTCGACTCCCGTTTTAGAGCCCTACTTCCAAGAGTGAAGATATGTTCAGCGTATGGAAAGATAAATGAAGAAAGAAAGAAATAATAGAGGATGTCAGGTTAGTCTTACTTCGATTCCACACACTCGTAATGTAATAATACACAAATGGGTTATATTGCTTATGAAGATCGGGATGAGTTAAATGCAGAATTTGCTGTCTTATTGTTTCGGCCAAACATAGAACGCTATATTCCATGCCAGACCACAAAATTTAGCCCGTACAGTGATGATCAGTAGATTGGTAATTGGGGTTCCATTCAACATTGCAAAATGCTAGTACCTATTTGGTAACATTGAACAATGTCCTACACTAGACGATTCAAGTCATTTAAAGCATCATCAAATAGATTTTGCAACAAATTACGATATATCCTACTGTAATAAGCCTAGAAAAACTTGGTTGATTTGAGATGACCGCCAATTTAAAAATATATGCGTTTAGAAAAGAAATTAAACAAGAGTGTATATTTAGAACTGTATATAAATATTTGAAAAATTAATAACGAATGTATTTTCGTGTCAAAAGTTAAAAACAAACAGCTAAAGAGAATGTTAGAGTAGTTATGCCAATCAGGTTTGTTTTATAATCATCTGACTCTAAAAGTATTTATTGCACATCCGCCAAAAACAGTTAGGTTGGGTAGAGGCATTTAATCTTATTATTGTGTTTACATAATCGTCCTATGATACTCATTAGTCGCGTTTTCTAGCTATGCTTTTTATGGTTTAACACGTTCTGGAACATATATCATTGCAAAACCTTTAAAATTCTAGGTACAATAAAAAGAAAGAAAATAAAAAAGATGCCTGTTACAATATATCTTAATTATGTCTTCGTCAAATATAAGATAAAATGCATATTCTAGCAAACACTAGAGTACAATCTCGTTTAAAACTGATGTCTACATAAGGGTAGAAGGGTATTGCTTACATTTAATCCATCTGATTATGAACTGGAATAGGGAAATGTAATATTTATAACATTGTTTTAGGTTTTTTTGTAATCTATTAATTTGATGCCCTAATAATAACAACTAAGATCTACAAGTATTAGAATACTTATTTAGTTACGGGATACTAAACATTATGGAATTGCTCAGAGTTATAAAAATCTCGGGACGCAGCAAGTGCGTTATGGTAGTGAATTTTTATTAAATGCTTCAAATTTGAATAACTCAATTTTCTATAAACTTAGAAAGTTTAATTTTGGTATGTAGTAAGGTCTTTCCTAGGACAAAATAGTCGCCAAATTTCATTAAAATAACTTTGTAATTTTCGGAGAAAAAAATTTTTCAAAAGAAAATTTAAAATTTGAATAACTAAATTTTCTATAAACTTAGAAAGTTGAATTTTGGTACGTAGTAAAGTCTCTCCCAAGGCAACATATATAGTAAATTTAATTAGGGCAGGTTTGTTATTTTAGGAGAAAACAATTTTTTTTGAAAGAAAACTCAAAATTTTTCCGGAAAACCTCGTCCGATTTTCCTGGCTAACGAACTCATCCAAGCCATTAATAAAAGAAAGGCACTTGGCAGGTTTAATTGAAATCGGTTAATTATTTTTTGAGTTATCAGACGATAAATATATATATATATATATATATATATATATATATATATATATATATATATATATATATATATATACAGGCTGTTTCAAAAAACATGCACCATCGCTCGTGGGGCAATTCCTTACTAAAAAGTAAGAAAAAAAGTTCCTGTGCACATGGGCCCGGAAACACATAGTTTACAATATACAGGGAGTTGAATTTTAAATTTTTTTTAAATTTTTTATAAATAATTTCAAAACCACTGGATTGATTTTAATGAAACTTGGAACTTGAAAGTGTATTATGAAAGTGCATATTTTCAAGTGAGAATCTGCTTACAACTGCGTCAGTGGCGTGCGTACGGGGTAACTGTAAAAATTCATTTGGGGAAAAAATATGTGCGCCACTGTCTTTTTCCAATTTTGCTACATCAGTTATGAAGCTTATTACATAAGCCACAAAAGCTATCTCTTGGTATTTTTTCGTTCAGGGTATCCCCTAGGAGATATGATTAATTTTATAAAAAGGGGCAAAGTACCGATTAGTTGGTGTAATAATAATAATAATAATATATGTTTACTGCAACCATAAGAATATGAAAAACAAAACATACAGTAAACATTACAGCAATAAACGTGCAAGTAACTAACCTACGTAAAACTTATTGGTGATAAACATTGAAATGAATATTACAAACATTGATAAAAAAGGATAAATAAAAAATAAAAATAAAAAATGAAAAAAGTAATCGTAAAGACACCATGATTTTTCCAAACTCTTGTTTTTTGTACATTACTCAATTGACTTTAATAACAAAGCTAAAGAAAATGTAAAAAGTGACCACCATTAGCGTCGTTACAATTATTTAACCTTCTGCGCAAAGATCTTACTCTTCTGCAAATATTTTGATCTTCTCTAATGCTGTCAAATACATATTATATTCTTCCCAACAATTCTTCTCGTGTATTTACTGGTGTTTTATAAACTATTTCTTTTAAATGACCCCACAAATAAAAATCGAGAGGATTCAGGTCCGGAGATCGAGGTGGCCATGACACCGGACCTCCACGACGAATCCATCGGTGACCGTATGTGTTGGCTAAATATGTTCTTACAACTGCTGCAAAATGTGCGGGCGCACCATCATGCTGAAACCACATTGTACCATTTCTCATAAAAAGCGGTAGTAACAACGGCAAATCATTTTGTAAAAAGTTTAAATATGATTCATGGTCAATACGATTCGGTAGAACAACAGGACCAATTATGTGATTTTCAATAATAGCAGCCCAAATATTGATGGAAAATTGATACTGCGAATTTGCAACTCTTAGAGAGTGTGGGTTTTCATTGGCCCATGTATGTAAATTGTGAAAATTTACGATACCTTTTCGCGTAAATGACGCCTCATCAGTAAATAGTACACGTTTAGAAAAATGTTGGTCGTGCCTAAGTTTGTTTAAGAACCACTGACAAAACATTACCCTTGGTTGAAAGTCTCTAGGTAGAAGTTCCTGGACACGTGTAAAATGATAGGGATATAAACTTTGATCCTTCAGAGTTCTGTGAACTGATGATGCCGAAATATTACCCAGTTCGGTGGCAATAATTCTCGTACTTGTACTAGGATCACGGTTAACTCTATTTAATATTGCCTCTTCAACTCGTACAGTTCGGCGGTATCTTCTGCGTCCAGAGTCAGCTTTTAAAGGTTTTAAAGAACCAGTTTCTCTCAAATGTCTTACAATACGTGGGAAAATATTTTTGTCCGGAATTCTTCTTTGCGGATAAGTTTCCTGATAAACTCGCACAGCTTGTCTAGCATTTTGATTTGTTTGTCCATAAATTAACAACATATCAGTCAAATCCGCTGAAGTGTACTTAATGAAAACCATCTTGAGAGGAGGAAATAATATTAATGAGCAGCTCAGTATCAACAAATAACTAAAAACGAAAATACTGCACCGTATCAAAATTTAAAGAATAGCACAAAAACGCTTTTGACGCCTACAAAGCACTTCAAAATTGTAGAATTTAGAAAACTGTCAAAAATTATAGTTTCATGGCACTTTACGATTACTGTTTTCATTACTCCAACGAATCGGTACTTTGCCCCTTTTTATAAAATTAATCATATCTCCTAAGGGATACCCTGAACGAAAAAATACCAAGAGGCAGCTTTTGTGGCTTATGTAATAAGCTTCATAACTGATGTATCAAAATTGGAAAAAGACAGTGGCGCACATATTTTTCCCCAAATGAATTTTTACAGTTACCCCGTACGCACGCCACTGACGCAGTTGTAAGTAGATTCTCACTTGAAAATATGCACTTTCATAATACACTTTCAAGTTCCAAGTTTCATTAAAATCAATCCAGTGGTTTTGAAATTATTTATAAAAAATTTAAAAAAAAATTAAAATTCAACTCCCTGTATATTGGAAATTATGCGTTTCCGGGCCCATGTGCACAGGAACTTTTTTTCTTATTTTTTAGTAAGGAATTGCCCCACGAGCGATGGTGCATGTTTTTTGAAACAGCCTGTATATATATATATATATATATATATATATATATATATATATATATATATATATATATATATATATATATATATATATATATATATATATATATATATATATATCGTGTTACTAATGTTCGAACCACGGAATTTAGTTGCGATGGGTGATGGTGAGATTAGGAGTTAAGATAACGATTAGTGTGGGTTGGTTTTCGGTAGACAGTGTAAGAAAATCCTCTGACTGGGTTTTTAGTGATGCGTACATCTAAGAAAGGCAAAGAAAAATTATTTTCTATTCCCATGGTGAACTGGATTTGGGGGTTGATGTTATTTAGGTAAGAAAGGAATTCGTCTAGAGTTTATTTGCCGTGTGGCCAGACAGCAAAAATGTCGTCAACGTATCTTAACCAACAGGTTGGTTTAAGTTGGGATGAATTGAGGGCTTGTGTCTCGAAGTTTTCCATGAAAATGTTGGCCAATGCAGGAGAGAGGGGTGAACCCATTGGAGTACCTCGAACTTGTTTGTAAAATTTGGAAATAAGTGTTAGATGTGAAGTGTTCTACAAGAGCTGAAGTATCGTGGGAAATTTTGTGTTTATTTTTGAGAATGTCACTGAGAGAATGTTACACTGTCTACCGAAAACCAACCCACACTAATCGTTATCTTAACGCCCAATCTCACCATCACCCATCGCAACTAAATTCCGTGGTTCGAACATTAGTAACACGATCCCTTAGACTAACGGACAACAACAACAAACAGACAGAATTAAACTTTTTAAGACAGACATTGCTAGAAAACGGATACGACAACAATCACATACTACGAAACATTACAAACGCACAACAACAAACCACTACACCACAACAAGAACAAACAGCGTCCACACAACAACACACAGCGTTTTTACCATACATTAAAGGTGTCACCGACAAAATCAGCCGAATTTTCAGAACCCATAATATCAGAACCGTATTCACAACAGACCAGAAACTGTCAAATCTTATAAAAACTCCCAAGGATACGACTCCAAACGAATCCCACGGAGTTTACGAAATTTCTTGTTCCGACTGTTCCCGAACTTACATAGGACAAACAAATAGACACATCCACAATAGAATATATGAACACACCCTCGCAGTTAGAAAATCCGACCCCTCATCCGCGCTGGCCATGCATCATATTCATACAGGGCACAAAATAGACTTCGATAATGCCAAAACAATAGCACCGGTTTACAATTTCAAAACGAGAATTATCCGCGAAGCAGTCGAGATTGAAAAACGTCCCGATTGTTTAAATAAGAGAGATGATGGTCTTCGCCTTCCGACTACTTGGAAACCTATTATATCTTCTTTACAAACACACAAAAAGGAAATAAATTCCACAGACAATTTTATTGCATCATTATCTGCCTCAACAAATGCTAGTGACCCTCTTAATCCTCCTCTAAATACCGTGACCAAAGCCCCCCACTTAATTGACGGTGACCCCACTACTTTCACTGATGACGAAACAGCTAGACGGAACGACATATATAAGACAAGACTTGCAACGAACTGCCAGATCTCTCTGAGGCCTAGGGTTGAACACACTGAGACCTCACAGACGATCTCCAGCGAGATTTGGGGAGTAGGCAGATTGAGGCCCCGTAATCGAGCTACAACAACCAAACCTACCTTTATCCACCGCTCTAAGGAGTAGGCAGATTGAGGCCTTAGAGTGTCCTTACATATTTCCTTTACACCTACCTTTGTCCACCACTCTAAGGAGTAGGCAGATTGAGGCCTTAGAGTGTCCTTACATATTTCATTTACCCACCTTTGTCCACCACTCTAAGGAGTCGGCAGATTGAGGCCTTAGAGTGTCCTTACATATTTCCTTTACCCACCTTTGTCCATCACTCTAAGGAGTAGGCAGATTGAGGCCTTAGAGTGTCCTTACATATTTCCTTTACCTCTTGAAAATGGCTCCAAAACAGGAGCTGAAACGTCGAGTTTACATAAATTCTGGACGCGGTTTAACCCGAGAACCAAGCATGTCTCACATTAAAGACCGCGGAAATCTTTCTGAACACACACACACACACACACACACACACAGAGAGAGAGAGAGAGAGAGAGAGAGAGAGAGAGATAAACATATAAAAATTGAAACTGACCCCGGATATGGGTTCTAGGGGTCCTAGTTCGCGCTCATTTGAAATAAATTTTGCAAAGTCTCACCATCGATATCTCTCTATTAGTGAATTTTTTAAAATAAAAATTCACTAACAGTAAATCTCTGCTTTCTCTTTTCGAACTTTATTAGGAGAAGGTTGAATCTCGCGCCACATATTTCGTCTTATTTGATTTGTTCCACTTACTGTCAGATTTGAAGGAAGGGATGTCAAATTTCTCGTTCGCGGTGTAGAATTAAAATAAGTTTATGCAGTGATAATATTATAATATGGATCTTTGTAAATTGGTAAAAGGAATATGGTTTACTAAATTACGGCTCACGTTGCTAAGTAATTTATGCATCACCTAGCAACCTACGATACATATAATGTAAATTGCTCTCTCATTAATTAAACCTTTGTTACTAGGCGATTTTAAAATATTCAAGTATTGATACAGTAGCCCCCCACATGGAGATTTCTACAACTACTAATTTCGAATTCTGCTCTTAAGTGAAACTTCTATATGGATCTGTTCTGTGATTACATTACATAGATAGTTGGTTGTCACATATACTAAGATAGGTTATTTAGGTCTGCTAATTTGAAATGTCATCTGACATTTGTCAAAAAAATGCGCTAATAATAAATCTATTAATAGGTTTCTGCAGTCCCCTAATTACTCAGATAAGATTACAGATTTTTTTACAACAAAAAAGTAGGTGTTTAACTCTTGACTCCAGTTAGTTACCTCTTACGACAGGCAGGAGATACTTTGCACATATTCTTTTATTTTGTCCCCAGACCTACAGGTGACATTGAACCTTTTTCCAACCAGCAACCATGTCAGATTGAGTCACGGTTGTGATAACAAGGTGGGGTCGTCCTTTAGGCTGTGATAATGATTTCGGTGTACCATGTACCATTTTGTGTAAATGAACGGTAAATAAATTATTATATAAAGTGATCTTAACCTCCACATGTCATAATTTTTTACCAGCTTCAAAAATTTTGAAATGTCAAAATTTTCTTTTTTTTATATATAAAACATGCTTTTTTTTAAACATTTATTTTTTAACTTTTCACATATCTATTATTTGTACTTGTAAAACAATTTGTTTTATATTTACATTAGTGTCCACCTATAATGAACCCAATTATAATAGACTTACAGTTACAACGAATTAAACTGGAAAGTACGAACTAAAGTTGTACAAGTTATGTATTTCTTTCAAAGATAATACCATATTTTTTATTACTATTTCGGAAATTTTTGGTTAAAACCACCTTATTACAGAAGATCGGGGGCTTTCCCGTAAATATACTCATCTAAAACTCAGCTATCTATGACTAGTCAGTCATCTGCTGTTGGTTGCCAAGGAATGCGTAATTTGCGGTGACTTCAAACGTGAGTACATTAAAAAATAAACCTAAATCTTTCACATTAAAAGCTAAATACGATGTAGTAAAATGTCTGCAACAAGGTGTAAAAGAAAGTGAAATTTGTACTGAAATCGGACCAAGAAAATCAACTATTGCTACAATCTGGAAGAAAAAACATGAAATATTCGAGAGCTTTGAACAAGTGAACTCAAATGTGAAAAAAATCAAGAAACTTTCTAACTTCGAAGTTGGCCAAGAACTTTTGAAATGGTTTTCTAGAGAAGAACTATCAGTGTGCTGATTAGTGGAGCCGTATTGCAGAAAAAAGTTGAAGACCTTGGGAGTAAACTGTTGAACGATCCTGAATATAAATTTAGTAAAAGATGGATTGGAAGATTTAAGAACAGGCATAGCACTAGCAGTAGAAAATCATAGGAGAATCAGCCACAGTAAATATGACAGTCGTAAATGACTGGTTAAAACACAAGTGGCTTGAAATCAAGGGAGATGTTAAGGATGTAGGACGTAGACATCTTTAACGCTGACGAAGCCCGATTATTGTTTAAGCTAACACCTGATAAAACATTAAAGTTTAAAGGCAAGACCTGTGTGGGTGGCAGCTGCTATCTAAGGAAATAATGACCGTATTTGTGAAGGCAAATTTATTGTAAACAGAAAAAATAAAATTGTTGTTAATCAGAAAGCTTAAAAATCTAACATGTTTCAAGATTGTTAATTAGTCGCCGGTAACTTACAAATTCATTTAATAGGTTTGGATGACCTCTGAAATTTACACCAAGTAATTTTGGGAATGGAATGAGGAATTATGTCATAAGAACCAAAAATTTTTTTTTACTGGTGGACACGTGTTCATGACACCTAACACTACTGCTAAATTGCAGCCCATAGATCATGGTATTATCCATAGCCTAAAAAAGCTAGTTCCAATGACTTTCAAAAATTATAAACTCTATTGACAGTGGAGGAGACAATTTCACAATGAATTTCTTGAAAGCAATAAACTTTATCCATTTACTAGGCAGAAGGTATCACAACAAACACTTGCAAAGTGCTTTAGTCATGATATATTCCTCAGGCGTAAAGATCAGTTTGATAAAGATCTTAATTTACACTTGGTCGAATGGCTAAAAAAATTACGATAATGTTGAGGAGGCCCTTACTCTCGTTAAGTATGATTTTGATTTTAATAAATACGTCCGTGTTGATGATGACCTTGTGTATGTAGAATTTTTGAATGACAATTCCATTGTACCGTAGATGTCTTCTGCAAATTATTTCTTTAGTGACTAAAAGGAAAATATCATGAAGACGTTGAAAGTTGTGACGGTTCTAAATATCACCTGCAAATTTTTGTAGATTATAATTTTAATTTTATTAATTTATTAAATAAAAGTTGACACGGACTATAAGCATATTCAAAACAATAAAATTGAAGAACAGACTATAAGCAAATAGCAGATAAATACCTTGAAATTTTATGTTAAGCTACCTGTACTTATTAGCTTTATCTTATCCATATGTTTCTTATATTCTGATTTGCAAATTTGTTAAGAAGGGAAGAGTTTAAAAATTACTTTTATTGGAAAGGCAGATGATGAAGTACGGTCTTGAAAATATACGTCGTAATATTACCTGCAGCGGCTGCTGGATATCACCAAGTTCCTTAATCAATATTTGTACTGTGAGTGTTGTACAATATACCAGGTTAGTGTGATTTATATCATCATCAGACACCATCTTATAAATAATTAAAACCCTGGATATATATATATATATATATATATATATATATATATATATATATATATATATATATATATATATATATATATATATATATATGTACCCATTTTCCTAAAATTCTCATTTAGAAGCTTACTTAGAACTTGTACCTGTTCGTCATTCATTAACTCCAGGTTTATCACACAACAAGAATTTCCATCAAATTTCCAACAGCCATCCGTGACTGAAGCACACATTCTAAATTTATCCCAAAAGTCTACCCCCCAAGATAATATCCCCCTCAACCTTAGGAACGACTAGACACTTGATAATCTTTGTCTCTTTCCCAAATGACATTGGCAACTGGACACAACCTAATACCTCACATGACTCGCCACTAGCGACTCTCACTGATCCATGCTTACTAGACTCCACTATACCAATGCCCAACTTCCTCAATCTTCCCCAACCTTTTCCTCCAACGATGCTCTGAGAAGACCCTGAATCCAATAAACAAAGAAAAGCGACACCCAGAATCTGAATAGTAAGATATGGCCTAGGATCACCCTGGTTTGCCGTAAGAACTGGCCTTAGTTCCTCTATCCATGATTGAAATGACGTATCTGCCAGTTTAGGTTTTCTCGCAGAAGGCGCTTGGCAGGAACGCCCTTGCTCTAAAAGTTTCCCTGCTGATTCGAAGTCTGAGCAACCACAGGGCCACCTGGTTGCCTTTGCTCTATACGGTTAGGGAATGCATCGGCGTCTGGCCTGTTACAGTTTGGACAAGATCTGGCTGTAACGTCAGGGTAGTTACATCGAAAGCATTTCCGAATTCTGGGTGCAGTACACCTTGTTGAGATATGTCCAACCAAACCACAGTTGAAACATCTAATGTTATCGTTTACATTGGTGGAGTAAACTTGAGGTGACCTCCTAACTGTAGATGTCCTCGATGCTTCCACTTCTGGATGGTTATACGCCAGGTCTGGTTCAACGCAGGTACGAGGTGCACTGGGTGGTTGGTAATTATCTACCCTAAATTTCCTTGCCTCCAGTTTGCCTCCAACTCATCCAGTGAGCTGACCTCGGGTAGCTGCATCAGGAAAAATGGAGCTAAGTTCCTACGAACAACGTCTAGTTTCACATCTTCCGTCATTGAGCCATGCCTATTAAACAAGGTTTTCATAACCGTTAGATATTCTATGATGCTTTCGCTTGGACCTTGAGTCCTGGCGAGAATGTCCTGAAATAGCCTCACTCTGTAATCCGGGGGCATATAATGACGCAGCAATAGGTCACTTACTTCTTTCCAAGATTCACATCGATCACGTACTGACCTAAACCACCATAATGCCTTTCCCTCAAATAGATCTAAAGCTGAAGTGAAAACCTGTTCTATTGTTGCGCCCCTTGCTATGCGTAACTCCTCAACTCTTTCTAAAAACGAAATCACTGACATGCCCGAAGCATCACCTGAAAATTTAAGACCCCACTTATATACAGGAACCTTGCAACTTGGACCCCTATAGCAGTCATCTGTTGGTGGCGCCAGGGCATCTTCTATACTACCATCTGTCATGTTATCCTCACCGTCTCTATCGGCAGAACTGGCTCTCAATGATCGACTTAAGTTTGGGGAGCTAACTGTCGGCTGTCGAGTAGCCAATGTCTCCAGTTTGCTTATTAGTGTGGCAACCATACCGATCCATTCGCTCCTGAAGTTTTCCACTTCTTGTTCCACTTCCTCAGTTGGGATCAGGTTGACTCGTCCCAACAAGTGCAGCACCCTAGATAACAGACGTTTGAAAACTCGAGAATTTCTGCTTCCCTTAAATTGACTTATCTCCGATAAAAGTTCCCTGTATTTAATCATAATGGCTTCACCATCGGTTTCCTTCTTGAAAGTGACCTTGGGGTATTTTACCGCGTTTCCAGCCCTCTCCAGATTTATCAACAGCCTTAGTGCCGATCTCATCTCCTCGACTGTCTTATCAGTAATGCATACCCCACGCCAAGTTAGCTCAAACTGAAGCTCATCCTTCTTCAGATCATTTACCGACATCTTATCCGTCGCCATCTTTAAGCTATCTATAAATTAATACCTAATCCCTAGCGGAACCTACCTACTCCTTGTCTAAGGCTGCCTTATTGTACAATAACCCCTTTTGAACTAGAGTACCCAAAATAACCTACCTATTAGAAAACTGTGAATATTATCAAGTATAAACCAACAGCTATTTAGTAAAAGCAACCCACTATAACCTGTGTCAAAGACCCAACCCCTTTCTGTACACCAAAGTCAACAGCTAAGCCGATCATCACCCTAACATAGTAACTAAGTAAACAAAATTAAATAGTAGTAAGTAAATAAAATGTAAGTAAATAGAATGATCAATTTAATGTCGCATAATTGTTCAACTAACCTGTAAACCACCCTCAAAATTGACTACAAGTTCTAAACAAATTTCCACATCCTGGCAGGGCCGCCAAAATATGTTACGTACTTCTTAGACTCTTGGCCTATGGTTACGTTGCCAGTTCTTTTGATGTGGTATGCAGTCAATGAGAGGGTTGTTAAATAAATAAGATAAGGTCAAAATTCAGGGCTCAAATATATAATCATTCGAATTAAATAAATAAAATAAAACTTAATAGCTCTATGATTTCTAATCTATCCTACTCTAAAATCTACCATTTCCCGAACTGTCACTATAAGATAACGTAAAAGTTCAAACTAAAATATAGTATAATCATGCGAATTAGATTACCTCCTACCATATGACGTATCTCCTAACAAAATCTAATATGTGATTCTTCCTCTATGATTTCTAATCTATACTACTCTACAATCTATACTACTCTACAATTCCCGAACTGTCACTTTCTAGCATCGAACTAATGAACTAACTAACCTCTTAGCATATGACATATCTCCTAACAACAAAATTTAATAAAACAAATAACTTCTACTCCTCTTAACCCGCACTATTCGGTGATAAAATGAAATATTAAATTGTTTCCCAAAATTGCAATTGCAGTTTTGTTTACATCAGACTCATATAAAATTAGTACATCCGCAATTAATGGATAATTATGCGAATTCCAGGTAAGCTAATGCTAACACTAATACTGTAAAAATGTGAACTCTGGTTTGAACAATTACTTATTGCCGATCCTTAAAACTATGTACATAAAATTACGACTTAGCTGTTTATTCCAGGTACGGCTCCAAGACCTCACTAATTACACTTGTTCCCATAACTAATAACTGTCCATGAATATAATTTGGTTTTCCAACTCAATCAGCTACTGATGAACGAATGTGATAATCCCATACTAGCCAAACTTGGTTTTATGCATGCAGCATAACAACCAAAACCGTTCAAAAGACAGAATCCAAGCATAAGAAATCCAGAAATACTGAAATACAGGAACCCCGATAGAAAAATTTACCAGGAATCCAAAAAAACAGGCCGGAAGAGAAAACCCTAAAATGTTCAAAATATGAAGGCAACTATGGTTATTTAATTTCAATCTCCAATCACTTACCCAGGCACAGGGGTTTCCTTACTTATACAAATAGCTTCAACTAAATTCTTAAAATCATAATTGTGAAAATTCTCTAACATTTATATTTTCCATTTAAGTATCTTAAATATTCACTACAAGAACTTGTGAGAGAATAATACTAAGAGTGCATAAATCAACTGAAATTTCACGCCATCCTTATCTCTTGATCGCCTGGTTGATATGAAAATTGATTAAAATAAAATCAACTGGAAGATAATTAAATACAATTTTAAAGGAAATTCAAGTTCCCTTACTCGACTATAGGGGGAGACACCTTCCGGTGGCTGGCTTTCTTATCAGAAGAAAAACAGTAAACAACAGGATAGTAAACAAATGAAGATTTTAACCAAACTATGCATCCACCTAAAGTGAAATAATAGTGTAATAATAGTATTTAGTGTTTTTAAGTGTCCAGTGCATACAGAGAGTTTGTTAAGTAGGGTTTTGGTATCCTTTTTATATAGAATTTATGCAAAATAGTCATATACACGGCCAGACTGTAACAATATATATATATATATATATATATATATATATATATATATATATATATATATATATATATATATATATATATATATATATATATATATATATATATATATATATATATATATATAGAGAGAGAGAGAGAGGGTAAGTTTAATTTTCATAATACCTCTGAATCCCAATGTTAGTTTTTGACTCTTCTTGCAGGGTATTATTTTCCAGTTTTTATTTTCAAGACTGGTATTGTTCAGACTGGTATTTTTCAGCCTGGTTTAATCTTTCTTTTCCACTGGTATTTTATCTTTCCCGACTGGAATTGTTTTTAGACTGGGAATTTGTTAACTTAATCATAGTTTGCAAATACAGTGGTAATTTTACTTAAAATAGATTGGATTTTTTCTGGATAACTGTATTTTATTATATGCTGGTTTTATTCTGTGAATAACATTGGCGACACATTTGTATTGTTGCTTAATTAACTCCAAAAAAAAAAGACGTCTGGGTATAACGTACACTACAGCAGGAGAGTAGGCAGATAAGTTTACCATCCCTTTTTAACACTTGATAAACACAATACTGTTCATAACAACCACTATTGCGACATTTGAGGTCATATATCATAGTTTTATTGTTGCATGTAAACATTTGTGATCACACACAGTGAAACTAGCTTGTCCACTATAAATATAATTATGACTTGCAAATAACTTTGTTGCCCCTTTGACCATTTAATATCACTTTTGTACTTTATTTTACCGTAATATATATATATATATATATATATATATATATATATATATATATATATATATATATATATATATATATATATATATATATATATATATATATATAATTGTAATTATCTTGCTCATTTTCTGAACAGTCCCTCCTAGTAGCTAGATTTCTAACCAAATCTAATAGAATAGACATTAGAACTGTCGTTGTCACCCGACATCTCCATCATGCATGCCAAACGTAGTTCGGTTAAATAATGTAACAACCACTGTACAATAGAGTCAGTAGGTGTGTCAATCCGTATGCTATTTTGATTTATGTGATTTTAAATCATTTAACTGACAGCGTTATATATTCATTGATTGTTGTTGCCCTTACGTGGTTAAGAGGTCCATATTACATACAGACTTGGAGACTACTTCTCTGGCTTCACTGTTGGGTTTCATTTCTGTAGGTGAAGGACGTAGCCAACACGTAAGCTAACTGGATCAAGTGGCCCTTCTGAATTCTAGATGTTTTTGATGTTCTGCAACGTTTCTGTGACTAGTTTTGCTGCTTGACAGCATCCTCAGAGAGATAAAAATTGAATCAACACGAAATCATGACAACTACAAATAAAGATCTGTTGCTATGTTATGATGCTTTGATAAAAAATTCATCAAAATTGAAAATAAAATGAAATACAGATGACGAATGAGGCTGTCAAAATGTCCATGTGATATATGTCAATATTTCACAAAAATAGAACTGGCCTATAACAGTAATAACTATAACAGTTACAACAATAAAATAACTTAACAATAACAGTAATAAACTAGACTCTATACAATGAAAGTATCAACATACATCAACTCATCTTATTATAACTTTCTTGAAAAAATAGTTAAATTTATTTTCTTTGACTTATTTAATTAGGAAGAAGAATATCCAAGAAAGGGGAATTCATTACATTATTTTGCTCATTTGAAACAAGGCAGCTATTGTCATGATGTGCTTTTTGACATCTAAAGCTTCAAAAAAGTCTAGTTTACGTTTGTCATTCTAAAAATGTAGTGGTTATATGGGGTTATTTACTGTAGGTCTATTTTCGGTATCAGTAATATGTTTTGCAAATGTAGATTTGTCAGCGTGCTTATTTCTAAATGCAGAAATATGTTCTTTGTATCGAGTGTTAAAATTTCTAGAAGTTCGAGCTCTAAGTAGCTAGCTTTCTCTAATGCTATGTAAGTGTGTGTGTAGAGTACATCTAATAATAATAATAACTCCAGCAAATGGATGTACTCTACACACATGTGTGCACGCCAACACAAACAACTTTCAATAAAATTCAAATTTCCCGTCAAAACTGTGTTTGTGTGTAACATAGAAACCATACAACAAATATATGAGATGCTACCTAACCTTAACAAACAAACAGACCACACGTGTGTGTGTGTGTCCTTAACCTCAACAAACAAATAAACATTCGGCAGGCTTATATGTCAAACATAACCACAAATTCCCACATGGTGAGCTCCTAACAAACAAACATAGCCTAACAAACAAACATGTGTGCAGACTTAACCCATAACATTCGGCTGGCGGAGTCCTAACCTAACATTCAACACCACCAACACGTGCTTGATCTGAGCTCATATCAAACAAACATAGCCTAACATTCGGCTAGCGAGCATCGGGAATCCTACCCTTACATTCGGATAGCCGAGTCCTAACCTAACATTCACATGAGCTTATATGTCAAACATAACCACAAATTACACATGGTGATCTTATATGTCACAACAACAAACAAGCATAGCCTAACATTCGGCTAGCGGAGTCCTAACCTATAACATACGTCACAGAGCCAACACGTGGTGAGAGTGTCGCCTGGCAACCAAAAACAAACAACAACAACAAACACGTTGGTGAGCTTATATATCATAACCTACGAGAAAACAGGCGGCTAGCGGTCTTAACAATCAACCTTAACATCTGCGGCTAGCAGGCGGCACCCGACATAACATGGAAACATAACCTAACAAGCACACGTGGGTGCGTCTGTCATTTTCGGCTAGTGGACAGCAGACATAGCCTGACAAACAACACATGTGGCTTGTGCCTTAACTTAACATTCTCACCTAACAGATAGCCGGCACCTGTTCTACCAATAACACGTGTGTATAGCCATAACCACAAATTCCCACATGGAGGGCATGCGGCCATCTTGTAACATGTGACGTCATCTGACGGCTGTCATCTTTCTGACATATTGCGACAGCGGCCATCTTGGAACATGTGACGTCAGCTGACAGCTGTCACCCGTCATCTGTCTGACAGATTGCGGCAGCGGCCATCTTGGAATCTGACAACGGCGGACATCTTGGAACATGTGACGTCATGTGACAGCTGACAGGTCATCTGACACCCACTGACATATGACAGGTGACAATTGACAGATCAGCTGTCAACTGTCAGCGCATGTGCACACCGAAATTGGGCGGGGCTTAGCTTACCCCCACTCCTCCCATCTCTGACGTCACAGCCAATTGAACGCTCGGATTGGTGCGCCCAAGTGACTTCCTATGTAGTAAGAATATTGATTCATTCTATCTCTGCCAAACATATGCTCGAATACTCAAACATCTGATACGTGATAACGCTAACGTTTTGATTCTCTTCAAACAAGATGAAACCAATTTAAAATATGTGTACGATGAACATGTGATCACTGATATGAACCTTAAACAATTAAAAAATATATGCTGTCAATGCTGGAAAGACAATAAGTATGGTGTGTTGGTGATTGTAAAAGAAAATGATTTACACAAAGGCAGATATAGAAAAGGATTCCGTAGCTATACAGTGTGTCCCAAAGTGGATGGGAATGTATTGCTATCTCCGTTATTATTAGAGATGGGGAGACTGTTAAATTAGCAATGTTTTGTAGAATTTCATGCTCGTTCCAAATATGACTTGTATTTTCCCCTGCCTCTTTTCGTTTTCGAGTTATTTTGAAAAAAAAAACAATTTGTCAATTTCTTTTTTCTTCAATATCTAAGTAGGGGTTGATCTGTCATGTCTAAGACTTGCACATTATCACGACACTTTTTACAGAGTAATCTTTTTGTGCTATTCTCAACTTTGGATTGTCATTTGTTTTTGAGCTAAAGGTATCAACATTTGTTTTTTATTATGGCAGCCATATTGGCTTTTTTGCTCATGTGACAGCCCGTGAAAAGAGCTTTTCAATGATGTACAACATACTTGAGAAATCTTGTAATTGCACTGACAAATTTGAGAAAAACCGTTTTGAGGATAGTAGGCTATGAAATCCAATACCAGAAAACAAATGACAAAAAAAAAAGTTCAAAAAGCAGTAGGCCATAGAGTCTGGCAATAGACTTCTACTTTTAACATAATTTTTCGTAATGATTCACGATAAAAAAATATTGTGATTTAATTTACAATACTTAATTAGGTAATAATGCTAGGTAATATTATGTGTAACAGTTTAGTAACGAAACCCGGCAATAACAAATAGAAACTTAAACTCCACAAAACAACACAATTAGAAACGAAACTCAACAAATAATAAAATAAAAACTTAAAAATACACAAAATAGAAAATTATTCAAAATGGCCACCGTTTTGTTCAATGCACTTTATACACCTTTTTGAAACATGCCTGCAATCTCTGGTGAAGGTGTTTTGGTTAATATGATTTATAGCTTCCGTGATTCTGTTTCGTAATTCATTGATATTTTGTGGTGGATCGAATTTATACACATCATTCTTCAGAGTTCCCCAAAAATAAAAATCCATGGGTGTTATATCAGGATATTGAGCACACCAATGTACCGGCCCATTGTTACAAATGACACGATTATTAAAATTTTGGTACAAAAATTCTTTGACGTTTGTGAACTGGACAACTGTCTTGTTGGTACCAAATCTCGTCTAAATTATCCTGAAATCTTCTAATTGTTGTAAGATATCATTTCTCAATAGATTAAGATACCTTTCCCCAGTTATATTATTTTCAAAAAAGAACAGACCAACAATGAAGTTACCTGAAATTTTTTAAAATTAACTCTAATCTACAAATGAAAATAACAGTTTTTTACCTAATCAGCCGCACCAAACATTAATACCAAATCATATTTCTTCCTTTAGATGGGGATTTTCATTTGCCCAATAATGCCTATTATGGCGATTATACACACGATAATTTGTAAATCTGGATTCATCGGTCCATATTATTTTCAAATGAAAATTTTCATTTTGCTGACATTGTCCTTGATACCATCTGCAGAATTGAAGTCGCATAGGGTAATTGTCAACATTTAAGCCTTGTATGATTGTAGGTTTGTATGGATGGTAATGACTTTGTTTTAATACACAGTGTACCGTACTTTTTGGAACGTCAATTTGTTCACCATAAAACCGAGCAGATTGCGGAGGGTTTTCATTTGAAACCTGTAAGACAGCATTATTTCTTTCTTCATTTCTAGGCATTGGTAGTTTCTTTGCGTAGAAGCTACTGTCGTTCAATATATTGGTCACTATCCTGTGAAATATTTTGGTGTTTGGTTGTCGTCTTTCTGGGTAGTTGTTTTAATATGAATTTGCAGGTAACTCAGTATTTCGGTTAGAACGAATATAACATTCCAACATGTCAAAATATTCTTCATTACTGAACATATTGTTGAATAATATGTAAAATAAACAGGAAACACACTATTTAATACAAAATTTTAAGCAACATGTTAAATACACATCAAATTGTTCAGATAATTAAGAATGACAGTATTCTTAATTGTCACGATAGTGTTATATCCATAGCAACATTTCTTCTGTTGTTTTTCAGTTGACTTACGTTTAAAAATCAAACAATTTTCAAAGGTGTCTTCGTAGATCATTAATCTGCCTTTCTATTGAGTTCTGTTAGTAAATTTAGTTTTTTACTAGGTTTACCCATTTAATTAAATTATAACCATTTTTTAGGATAATGTTATAATGTAAAATATCATTTGTAATAATGGGCCGATTAATTGGTGTGCTCAAAGTTCCTAATTTTTATCGTGAATCATTACGGAAATTTATGTTAAAAGTAGAAGTCTATTGTTAGACTCCTTGGCCTACTGCTTTTTGAACACTTTTTTTTGTCATTTGTTTTCTGGTATTGGATTTCATAGCCTACTATCCTCAAAACGGTTTTTCTCAAACTTGTCAGTGCAATTAGAAGATTTCTCAAGCGTGTTTTACATCATTGGAAGCTCTTTTCACAGGATATCACATGAGCAAAAAACCCAATATGGCTGCCATAATAAAAACAAACGTTGATACCTGTAGCTCAAAAACAAATGACAATCCAAAGTTGAGAATAACACAAAAAGATTACTCTGTAAAAAGTGTCATGATTATGTGCAAGTCTTAGACATGTCAGATCAACGCCTACTTAGATATTGAAGAAAAAAGAAATCAACAAATTTTGTTTTTTTCAAAGTAACTCAAACAAAAGAGGCAGGGCAAAATACAAGTCATATTTGGAACGAGCATGACATTCTACAAAACATTGCTAATTTAACCGTTTCCCTATCTCTAATAATAACGGAGATATCAATACTGTTGTATATTGTAGACATGAAGGATTCTGACAGTCTGTGTTCTGTGCCCCTGTGTAGAGTTCTGCAGATCACAGCTGTCAACAGAACGTCAACACCAGGCAACCTCTCAAGAATGTCATAGAGATATAGAATGTGTACCAGGAACATGACTGTAGAATACTGGAACGAGTAGTTAATAAACAAACTTATATTACATGGTGGCTTTAGTAATATACACAAATACACAATATAACATGGTGTCAGAAGTAAAGAAAACTGGGGATAGTTGTTAATGTGGAAATAAGTGTTGTTATAATATAACTAGTCAAAGGTCAGTTGTTAAATAAGATGGCGGCATCTGCCATTGTTAATCACATCAGCCCATTAGTGCTGAGTTGAAATATAGCCCTGAACTGGAAACAATGGAGGCAACGGTTCGAAATGTATATTACAGCAAGTGGGTTAGATTCAGCGTCAGAGGAGAGAAAGATCGCTCTTATGGTACATTACATGGGGGAAAAATGTCTGGATGTATATAATTCATTCAACTTAAGTACAGAGCAAAGTTATGTTGCAGTGAGAGATAAATTTGAAGAATATTTCAGTCCTAAAGTAAATTTGGTTGTGGAGCGTTACAAACTGTTCAATAGAAAACAAGAAATGGGTGAAACTTTTGATTCATTTTTGACAGATATAACAAATCAAAGTTTAAAATGTGAGCTGAGCACACTAAGAGAGGATCTGTTAATGTTGTGTTAATCAGCGGTATCAGAGACATAAAACTGAAACAGTCGTTGCTTACAATAACTGACCTTAAACTGAGTGTGGCAATTGACCATTGCAAATCAGCGGAATTAACTGCAAGGCAAGCTAGAGAAATTTCCAAAGATGATGGAGCTAACAACAATGCAGTAGTAGAAGTTGATGCAGTAAAGAGAGGTAATCATGGAAGGATGAATCATAAAAAACCAATGGGAAAGCCGGTGACCAACTGCTATGGTTGTGGTAGAATATGAAGCAGAGACCACAATTGTCCAGCAAGGAATGTTGTTTGCTACAAGTGTCAGAAGCTAAACCATTTTCCGAGGTGTTGCAGGTCAAAAGAGACACATGAAATCTTAATAGAAGACAGGCAGAACAGTAATGAGACGATGCAAGAGTTGTTCATGGGGTATTATGAGAGGGAAGACGACGTGAAAGACTGGATACAGGAGATTGAAGCAACAAGAGGACAGTAAAAGCTAAAATTGATTCAGGAGCACAAGCCAATGTGATGGCGCTTTCAACGTATGACAAACTTGGACTGAAAAGAGGAGCACTCGAGCATCAATGGGATAGGAAACTGACTGTAGTAGGAGGTAATCGTATACCTGTAGCAGGGGTCTGTGACACAAACTGTAAAATTAATCGGGAAAACGTATATATTGAATTTTACATTATAAAAAATAGCTGTCCAACTATATTAGGATTAAGTACATGTATTAAAACTAATTTGATAACTAGGAACAAAATAGCTGAGGTAAATAATCTAAGAATAGGAGAGAAGGGGGGTGATATTCAGGCAATATTAGGTAAACATAAAAAATTATTTGAGGGAATAGGGTGTTTACCAGGTGAAGTTAGTATTGTCTTAGCAGAAAATGCAAATCCAGTAATAAGGTCTAGCAGAAGGGTTCCTTTAGGTTTGACTAAAAGTTTAAAAGTAGAATTGGATCGTTTATGTGCAGAAAACATAATTTCAAAAATTGAAACATCAACATCATGGGTTCATAATATAGTCATTGTAAAAAAGAAAAATAACCAAGTACGCATTTGTTTAGATCCAAAAGAGTTGAATAAATATATTGTTAGACCCAGATATCAATTTCCCACGGTAGATGAAATCGCCAGTAAATTAAACGGGAGGTATTGTTTCAATAGATTACCGTTTGGAATTTCACCAGTACCAGAAATTTTTCACATGTGCATCAGTAATGTTTTGGAGGGTTTAGAAGGAGTAGCTTATTTTATCGACGACATTATAGTATGGGGTTCTTCACTTGAAGAGCATAATAAAAGATGGGTAAATTTTTTGAATAGGGCTGAGGCTGAGGGGTTAATATTTAATCAAGGAAAATCAACATTTTGCACTTCTGAAGTCAAATTTCTAGGACATGTCTTTTCAGAACAAGGTGTCAGACCAGATAATGATAAAATTGCAGCAATCCAAAAATTAAGTCCTCCCAAAAATAAAACAGAGTTAATGCGATTCCTCTGAATGGCAAATTACCTTTCCAAATTTATCAGTAACTATTCAAATCTTACAGCACCATTATGAACTTTATTAAAAAAAGATGTTCCTTGGTACTGGGATAGAAATTTTGATGTTTTCGAAAATATGAAAAGAATTATTTCCAATATCACAACATTAGCTTATTATAATCATGAACAAGGAATAGTATTATCAGTAGATAGTTCATCTGAGGGGGTGGCAGCAGTATTGTTACAAGAGGGACGGCCCATTGCATATGCATCAAAAGCTCTCACGGAGACACAAAAACACTATGCGCAGATAGAAAAGGAGGCATATGCAATTGTATTTGGGTGTGAGAACCTGCACCAATATATTTTCGGAAAAGCAATCAAGGTAGAAACAGATCACAAACCATTAATTAATATTTTTAAGAAACCAATCAATGATGCACCAATGAGATTACAAAGAATGCTTCTGCGGCTTCAACCATATAATTTGAATGTACAATACAAACCCGGAAAATTTTTATATTTCGCAGATACACTCTCAAGAGCATACTTACCATTAGATACCAAGGAAATAAGTGCACTTGACAATTTTGAATTAGATTTACATATTAATTATATTCTTGAAAATATACCGGCTAGTAAACAGAAACTAGAGGAAATAAAGAAGGAAACAGAGAAAGATCAAACATTGACTAGGGTTAAAGAATACATTAAAAGAGGTTGGCCAAATCATAAACATGAAATAAAAAAAGATGACAGTATGGTTTTGCCATTTTGGCATATAAAAGAAAGACTACTTATTATTGAGGACTTAGTGTTTAATAATAATGCCATTGTAATACCCAATTCACTGCAGAAAGAAATGATTGAGAAATTACATATTGGACACTTGGGAATAAATTTTTGTACTGATAGAGCACAAGATGTGTTATATTGGCCTAATATGATAAGTCATATCAAAGATAAAATTTCAGGTTGTAGAGTGTGCATGAAATACCAAAACTCACAGCCAGTATCTGAACTAAGACCACACGAGATTGTAATGTTGCCATGGTTTCAGGTGGGAGCAGATATTTTTCACTTCCAAGAGAATAGCTATTTACTAATTGTCGATTATTATTCCAAGTATGCAGAAATAGTTTTACTGAAAGATCTGTCTACCAAAACTATAATATTGGGCTTCAAGTCTGTGTTTGCAAGGCATGGTATTCCAAATCAGTTGATAACAGATAATGCTCCACAACTAGCTTCAGTGGAATTTGCTGCGTTTAGCAAATATTATGAGTTTCAGCACATAACATCATCACCCTACCATTCACGATCAAGGGACAAGCATCCAAAGTATAAAGAAAATAATGGAGAAATGTTGCGAAGATAATGAAGATGAAGAAGAAGAAGCTCGATGAAATAGACAAAAATCTAAACGATTTGTACGACAAGTGGATACTTTTTAAATCCAACATCGCCATGAAGCGTCGATGACGACAACAACGCAACGATGAACCATCTGATGCTAAGAAACAAATTATAAATAAATTCGAGCAACTGGCACGAAGCTTAGAACATGGGTGTACCATAATTAAAGGTTTGGATTACTTGTGGCAGATTGATTTGGCCGAGTTTACAGACTTGTATTTAGAATCAAATAAAAACCGTTGTTAAAATTAATGTGTTTTTATTTTTCCTATATGACAATTAAAAATTGTCGTAAATCTATAATATCCTGAATAAACTTCTCCTGAGGCACATCTGCTATCTGCATGTTTTTTCTATGTGCTGTAACGGTATAAATTGGATAGCTAAACATCTAAGCTAATTTGGTCGTATTTGTGGTTCCTCCCCTGCTTTGTAAAAAGAATTATTGGCGACAACTGTGGTTAATTCTTCTGGATATCCCTCGTATAATGAATCGAATTTAGATCTTTCGTAAATTATTTATATTTGTATTACCCCTGGTATATCAGGCCGGCTTACACGCTTGCGTGGCCGTGGCCGTAGTTCGGAAAGGGTCCGCATGTTGAAGAGGATAGATGGCTGGAGACGTATGTGATGCGAGAGAGAGCGAGGGGTGTGGCAGCACCTGTGTTTTCGAGTCGGAGATATGAATGCGCTGAAAGTTTCGAGAGAGAGATTTCGTTGGTAATTTGTGGAGTTAACACGTGGTTCCGTCTGAGGAGCAAGTTTTGGATATTAAGTATCCTCCCTTGTGGGTTTTGTTGCTCTCAGAATTTAATTTGCAGTCTTTCTGGTGATGTCGTAATGTACGGATTTAGTGCCGAAGGCTGTGGAGAGACCCGTTTAGGGGATTTAAGGACCACATTTATCGTATCCCGTTGTGGAATTTCGTTTCCCTCTCTGGAGGTAAGAAATCATCCTCTCTCTTAACTGTAACACCTTTAGCATCCCGTTACTTGTTGTTTTTAGGGACCTTGTACCGGAGATATTATTCTCGTACCGACTGGAAGGATACCTTGTACCGGCTGGATTACCTTGTACCGGCTGGATTTTCCTTGTACCGGAGGAAGTATACCTTGTACCGGCTAGGAAGATTTCCAAGTACCGGCTGGATTTCTCGTACCGATGAAGTCTTTGTGTAGGGCGATTTTTGTGTGCCGAATAGCCTTGTGGTAGGCAGACATTATTGTATTGGGCGATATCTTTGGTAAATTCACGTACCGTAAATTTGGAGTGGATTAGCGAATTTTTATGTACCGAACAAGATATATGGCTGTCGAATTAAATGGAGAAAGGAATTAGGATCTCAGTAAGAAGGTCTTCCCTATCGTTGTCGCATTGCCGTACCGTTTTTGCATTATTCCCGTGGTTGCAGTCCCGTATTCCTAGAGGCCTTGGTTGGTTTGGAATTTGATGGTAATTAGATGGCCTAGAAGTCCAGGAATGTCAAGTAAGAATTTTCCGTTTTGTGATAACGAATAAAGTGATAAGAGACATTCTTGATAAGATACATTTTTAAATATTCATCTGTGTTAAATTTATTAAAATCAAATCGAATTTATTTTATTTTAACTTCACTAAATATGGTACAGATTTTTATAAGACCACTATTAATATAATTGCTTCACTTTTGAGAGTACCATTAGTTATCATTTACTGTTAGCATTAGACCAGCTTATTGATTATTCTTTGGGACTTGATCTTTAATCAAGCCACTTGCCGTAATTATCGTGTAATTAAGTAATATTTGGGGAAAATGATTTGTGAGCTTTGCGTGCACGAAAAGTGGAATTTTCCGTAGAACAACTATATTTGTAGTACCTTCATAAATATTCAGTAAAGATCTTGAGTATTTGGTAGTAAGCCATTTTTGTGATATTATAGAGACTTTATATTTTTATTTTTATTAATTTAGATCAGAATTTTAAAACAACTTTTAATAAATTCTTGTAGGCCAAAGAAGCTTAATAAAAGCCCGTATTTTATCATATTTTAGGTGTTTTGGTTTTGTGTGTTTGTGTTTTCTTTTCAGGACTGTTGATAGATTAATTCATTACCGCTATCTTTATTTGTGGGTCTATGAGACCATACCGTTCCGAAATTTAATTTGTGTTATCGTAATTACATCTCCCTTGTAGCTTCCTGTGCTCGATTGTGGTTGGCTATAGTTGCCAGTGTGATCCAAGAATTCTTGGTTGTGTTGGATCTGGGCAAGGAAGCATATTTTGTGAACATCTTGTTAGAATATCCGGGAGTGGAGGTTAAACAATCAAGTGGCGCCCCTAATTAAGATCTTATTTTAACCCACGCCCATCTCCACTGTATAAAAGCTGGCGGCCCTCTAACTTCCCGGTAACTTAGCTTATGCCAATGACAAATTAGATTTGTTGATAGGTTAGGAATTACTTGAGCATTTGTCATCTGGTATAAAAGGAAGCGCGGCGGCGTCATAGTGCCTTAAGGTATTTCACATCGGTATTTATTCTGTTAAAGAGATTTACTGAATTTGGGTCATACAACATGTTTAGGATCCCTTCGGAATCCGAATTTTTATTTTTAAAGTTCTTGACAACTCTTTGAAAACTTTTCTTTTGAGTTCTTACCGCATGATATGGATAGGTGGCGTCTTTCTCGTTTCTTGAAAGTAAACCAAAAACACATATTTTTCCTGGGTTACTTGGTTTTGGGGATATATCTCCAAGATGTTCTGTGACTTTAGCATTTGTTTCTCGCATACGCTGCACTTCATCATCTATCTCCATTAATTTCACTTCAATGTCTTTAAGGTTGTCCCTGCATTTTTGATTAAATTCGCTTACGAAAAAATAAAAAATATTTTGGTTGCACTTATCATAGAAATGATGGGATATCCGACAAGCCAAATTAAATATCAAATCTTTGCACGCATATGTACCAGATATCGAGTTGTTTTTAGCCAACGGTCCACCAAAGTACACCGAGTATGTAGCGGTTGTTGGCAATAAGTGAGCTCCTTCGGGTGTGTGTGTGTGTGTTTGTGCGTGCGTGCGTGCGTGCGTGAGTGCGCGCGCGCGCGCGCGCGACATCTGTAGGTATCATGTTTGCTTTGTGTTCAACTGTCATACAGTGTGGCATCTATATGTTTGTTCGAAGCAGCTGACATATGTTAAACAAATGTCTTCAAACAACATGCGCAAGCTCCAATTGAATCAGATTGGAACTGTCATCTATGTGTGTCATGTCTGTTAGCATGCAAGCATGTGACAGATGTTAAACGACAAAGGCATTCATTTCAAACAAACAGCAACGGTCATATGTGTGTGTGTGACATCTGTAGGTATCATGTTTGCTTTATGTGTTCAACTATCATACAGTGCGACATCTGTTACCCATTAGGGGCCTCTCTAACTGTCTGTCATATATCAATCATATGTCATGTCTTCAAAGAACATGTGCAAGCTCAACCCCCTCTCCCAACAGTAGAACATATAGATGACATTAGTATGTGCTGAGATGTTAAACGGGAACGACGTCTTAGATGTATCTATTTGGGGTCAAGGAGTCGCGGGCCAAAGGACTCCAGGGGGCAAGCTGAGGAAGTGGAAACAACAACATAAACTTTCGATGAAGCTTTCCCTAAGACCGTCATGCGCGGTGAAGCGCCGCATCCTGCACGAGGTGACCCTGCTGATAACTAAACATGACGGATCTAGACAAGGAGGTCGAAGTAACCTCCCCCAATCTACGGTGTCACGTGACCCGTGCCTAGGGATGGATGGCACCAGGGTGATGGTGTCGTGAACGGAACCTCTGGAGTACCGGGCAACCCTCCAGATAACCCGCCTTGCACCACACAGGGGGTTCTGATGGCGTGGACAGTATTTCCCCCATTCTTGTGGGAACAACATGAAGATCATAAAAAGTGAGTAGCTCAGACCACAGATACATCCGCTTTGAAATCGCCAAAGTCGAGAGACAAACGGTATGGTACCGGGATCCCCGCAAGGCGGACTGGGAAGCCTACAGGGCAAACCTAGCAGTGGAACTGCAGGGGGTTAAGTGTACCATAGACAATTCAATAGACCTTGAGATTGCGGCAGCCCAATTGCGAGACGCAATCACCTCGGCCTATAACGTCAACTGCCCCCTGAAAATGAGGGCGGGTCCGCAGGGGAGCGTTCTGTCTACCTTGCTCTGGTGCCTGGTCGTGGGCCTGCTGGGGTGGCTCTCGGGAGGGGGCCAAAAGGTCGGGAGCATCGGATGAATATAGACAGGCCCTAACGACCTATAACAAAAGACTGAGTGGCCCCAAGAAGGAGTTGTAGAGGAGACACTGCGAGGAAGTGGAGAACACGTCCGAGAGCGCTCGATTACACAAGATCCTGTCCAAGGGCACTCAGACCAACATATGCTCCCTTAGAACATCCACGGGAGGCTTTACAAGCTCGGAGGAGGAAACTATGGAAATTTTACTCCAGACGCACTTCCGCGGCTGGAACATAATAAACCAATCACCTCCAGACTGGAAACACTCAGAAATAGAGGCGCCTTATAGGCGGGCATCTAGAGTAGACTGGACAGTCGCTAAAGAGGTGGTTACCTGGAGCAAAATCAGTTGGGCCATTAACAGCTTTAAGCCATACCAATCCCCGGGATTTGATGGAAGAATGCCCCCAGGGACAGGGCGGTGTTCACCTCACTCACGGGAGGGACTCTGCTGGCGGGGTGTCCGCAGGGGAGCGTTCTATAATGCCCATCATGCTCCAACAGGGGATAGATATACTGATATATATATATATATATATATATATATATATATATATATATATATATATATATATATATATATATATATATTATTGTGTTTCGGGGGTGCGTATTGTATTGTAAGGGTGTTTATATATATATATATATATATATATATATATATATATATATATATATATATATATATATATATATATATATATATACATATATATTTTTTTTTGTATAGTGTTTTGTGTTTTATTGTAATTTTGAAATTGATTATTGTAATATTGAAATAAATGTGTTATTAAAGTTTTTGTTGGTTTTATTATTTTTACTGTATTTTTATTTAAATATAGGTGTTGATATTTGTGTTATTTGTTTTATTATGTTTTTGTTGGGCGCCTTTTTTTTTATATTATTATACTGAATTAAATTATGAGTTTATTAAGAAAAATATACATATATATAATTTTATCAAATTAAATATCTACCTGGTTTTTGATCTACTTACTATGCCACAGCTATTTTGTTGATACTCTTCTTACCTACAGGGAATGTTTAATAGTTGGGTCCACCAATGTCGAAAATTCTTACTCTTGGTGCATATATATTATATTTGCTGAACTTTTTATATACGGCTAGAGGATTAATTGGTCAATGGACAGATATGTGTGACATTTACAGAACATAAAATAATGAGCAATATATAATTTGAAATTTAAAATATTTATTATTATTATTATTTTTATCAAAAAGCTTTTTGTTTGGTTATTGACTTAATTTTACAAATTTAAATTCTTACTTGGGATCCCGTATATTACTAATTTTAACATACAAATATGCCAGCTTTATTAATGCAATTATGACTTATTATTGAGAATTTTATTTCCAATGCTTTGTTTAAAAACAAGGTTATGACTTGCTATGACGGATCTGGCTAGTTTCATTGGCATTTATTTATCACCATGGTAACGTCGTTTCAGGTGAATTTTGTTGCTTGGCAACAGAAATATTAAAATGGAGGAAATAAGGTTGAATTTCTTACGTTTACTTATCGCCCTCTGGTGACTTACAAGTACTTCATAAATATTTTATATTTAGTTCTTCTTTTGGTATGATTGCCTTTGCAAATGACATTTAACTTCTTGGATTGACGTTGACATATTATTCCTTTATAAAACTCACAGGTTCATTTCTTGTTTTGAATACACTTTTTAACAATTATTGATGCATCACCCCTGAGTTCACTTGGCTTCCAGCTCATTCACTGTTCTTACCCAATTTATGTACGAGTATTCTTGATTGGAGTTGTTGTATAGCTGTTTACTGGTAGGTATAACCTATAAAATACTTTCACTCTAGTTTTTAATGATTTATATTAACTTTTTTGAACATTTTCTCTTGCTGCAATCTACTAGCTTCTTCTTTCTACCAGCCTCTTCTTTTCAATCTCTCGTTCTTCCTCCCGGAAGTTCTAATTTTTATCTTTTGTTTTGTAACTTCGAATCACAGTTGTTTATTTTTATTTAAACTTTTTATTTACCAATCACCATTTTCTGTTTTCAGATAAGCCAATAACATGATTTAACTACATTAGTCAAAAGAAAGTCATTTCCTGCATATAATTCAATATTCCGATTTTATACATGTAAGTCAAATTGTGTTTGTTTTAAAATTTATAACCTATCATTCATTAACACATTAAACCTTATTTTTCTAGAATAATTACTAACACATAGTTTCCCTAATTGATAATTAACAAATTTTTTACTTATTTTCTATACATATTAACACATTTTGTTAAACTCCCTAATCACATTCTTATTTAAATTCACTTTGTTCTGTCGAAGACAGTTTATAAATTTGGTCTTTTACCAGCTTGTTTGTGTTTGTAGCTGTCTATACCGGGTTTATATCACTTTGTATTTTGTTAAGCAGTTCATTCATTGTGAGTTTAATTGTTCAATGTTTTCTGATACAAAATGTTTTTTATGCCTTACTTAATAAATTTAAACTATGTCAAAATCTATTCATTGACGAATATATTTATATTTAATTGTTTTTAATTTGTAGGTTCAGTAGGATAAAAGGCTTTTTTAATATATAGCCATGTCTGTGCATGCAATAAATTTCCCCAATAAATAATTTTAAATCTGTTCGAGAATTGAAATTCCTTATTCAATACCTATTTTACATGAAGTGTTTATTTTCAGATTGTTCCAGTCATTCAAGGTTAAGATGTATCTGATATTTATTGTACAAGATTGATCAACCCTGTCGTCAGGTTTATCAGCTGCTTCAAGATACTTGCCATTCAAAATGAAATATGCGTGCCGTTCAAAAAAAAAATTTCCATTGAAAAATATTTGTTATAGAAAATTGTTGTTATTCAAGACATCTGCTTATTGAAAATAACTACGCTACCCTGCCCTGAATCTTTGTTTCTACCAACTTCCTGTATAGTGTGTGTTTGTGTTTTTAGTGCTTCAAAAAAATCTTAGTGTCGTGAGAAGTGCTTCGTTATCCTTTCGAAATGGATATCAACAATTATTCCTTTTTTAACTATATGCCTTTTTGAAAATCATGTTTGCAGAAGCAACATTAGACTTAATTTTTAAGTTACATGCTTTATATAGATATCTAAAGCAAATTTCGATTAATTGCTGAAATCAAATGTCAAATTGACCTTTACGTCAATATTTAAATGCATGCTCTATTTGTATATAGCAATTTGTAAACTAACGTTTAATAATACGTTGTTGGATTGACTTATAACCTCAAATTTACCCCCCTGTATAAATGATTCATGTGTGTGTGTATACGTCTTTATCTCTTGTTCGTTAGTCCATCGTGTATGTGTATATGCAACCAACATTACTTTTACCATTCATCTAAGTTCTTTCTGTTTAGTTATTTTAAGTTCCACACTGCTTTCGATTTCATTTAGCACTGCTTTAATATTGTTCATCATGTTTTTGCCTCTGGCGTTATTGTTTCAAATTTAAATTACCCCCTTCTGAAGTTGTTCATTTTAATTTTAAACCCTTTCTATTTCTTTTAGTATTTGTCAACCATCAATCTTCCCCAAACTTGTATATATATATATATATATATATATATATATATATATATATATATATATATATATATATATATATATTACTTCTGTATATCTACGACTTTCTTCTCTTTTATTTACGGTCTTCTATTTTCTTTATATCTGGTTTCTCTTGGCTTGTTCATAAATTTATTTTCATTAAACTACAATGACGTTTTATTTTATTCAACTTTACTTTCTCGGATTAGCAGCTTTTCAATTATCTTATTCTTCTGGTATTTATTAATATAATTCTTATATGGTTTCCATCTTCTTTAATCAATCATCCATTCCCCTAATATACTTCATTTCATTTTCATATACATATATATAAATATTCATTATTCATTTTCATCAGAACCTCTCATTAGGCCTATTTTCTTCTATTTACTAGTAGCTACACCAACTTATTAACACTTCTCTTTCCATATTAACACATATCTTTAGAATTCTGTAAATTTTCATTTTCTTAACCATTTTCATATATTTTCTCTTTTTGCTTGCTTTACCGTCCTCTGTGTTAATTGTCATTATTGTTGTCATTTTCATACTTCACTTTTCTTATATGCCTCGAGTTTCAAACGTTACTTTTCTCTCTTGCTTACAGCCCATTTCTTTTGATCTTATTTCTTTCTTTTGCCTTCTGGCCTCTTGATTTTCAAAATTAGGTTGCTTCTTTCTTACAAAATCATTCAATTTAATTCAAAATCCTTTCGCTCCAAGTCTTTTTGTAATATTGGCACTGCCCCTTTGAAATTTCCCATCGGTTTGCCTCCGGCCTCATTATTTTAATTTTCTCTTTCTTTCCTAGTCTTTTTGTAATATTGGCACTGCCCCTTTGAAATTTCCCATCTGTTTGCCTCCGGCCTCATTATTTTAATTTTCTCTTTCTTTCCTAGTCTTTTTGTAATATTGGCACTGCCCCTTTGAAATTTCCCATCTGTTTGCCTCCGGCCTCATTCTTTTAATTTTCTCTTTCTTTCCTAGTCTTTTTGTAATATTTTTAGTTTGTTTATATATACATGTATTTTTTTTAAGTCGTTTATGTTAAATATACACCTATCAGCTTTTGTTTTTGGGTCGATTAGCTCATATCAATGCCATTGTCATTTAGTAATCTATATGGCTGTTTTAATTTTGAATTTTGATCATTATTTTCCTAAATATCTTCGGTTCAGTTTAAATTCATATAAGTTGTTTCATTTTAATATCTCCACGAACTTATTTTATTTATTATTTGTTTTTCCCTTTATAAAAATTAACCCTATTGATTCTTCATTTTCTTCAGCCTCTTTATTGTTTTTGAATATTTCCCTTGGATGTTCATATATACATGTATTGTTGGTTGCGTCGTGTATGTCATTGTCGTCATAGGGCTTGTGCTTGTCTAAAAATTTGAATGGACGATGGCATGCTCGACAGTCCTGCTTGGACTTCTTGCCCTTGTCTCGTTAACTCTGCTACTCGTATATATTGCATTATACGTATCATTTTGTTCTCTCATTTTTGGTGTGGCTCCTTCTCTCCTTTTGAGTTCGAAATTTTCCTCTCTGATCGTGTTTTGCCTCATTTGCTGTCCATTGTCACGCTCCTCCCTGCGTCTGGGATTATATTGTTCATTATTCCCCATTCGTTCACGATTAGAATTATTATTATTGAAATTTCCACCCCTGTTATATGGGTAGTTATTTCTATTATTCTCCTCTGGATAGTTTTCTTTACGATACCCATTGTCACCTCTGTTATTTTCCCTGTATCCATTGTTATATTTGTTATAATTGTTCCCTTGATTGTTGTATCTATTATTATTATTGTTGTTTTGTCTATAGTTTTCTCTGTTCCCCGTATATCTTCCCCCTTGTTCATTTTGTGAGTCATTGTACGGTCCATATTGTCGTCCATTATACCTGTTCCCCCCATTTGTATCTTGTCTGTAATTTGGTCGATTTTCCTCATAGTTACGCCTCCTATTTTCATTTTTTTCTTTATTTTCATTCCGGGTGGTTCGCTGTATCCTTTGTAGGTAATCAATCATTTGGTCAAGCGTTCTTATGTTATAGATTCCTATCGTCCCTGATATTTCCTTGCTAAAATGTCTTGCTATGTACACTATTAGTTCTTCCTCTCTCATTCTCGGAGTTAAATGTTGCGCCATGTCATATATATGCAAAGCAAACCTCGACATTTCCTTTGAATCGTTCGGATTGTATCTTTCAAAGTATAATTTTTCTCTTACCAAACCTTGCTGCGTATCTCCCCAATAATGGCTCATAAATTTTCTTTCAAAGTCTTCTGCGTTCTCTATCCCTTCTTCTTTGCTGGTGAACCATACCAGCGCATCTTCTTTCAAGCTTTGCTTTATAATTTCTTTTATATCTTGGAGATCGTAAATATTTTTCAGCTTGTTCAGCAGACTCGTGACGAATACTTTTGGGTGTAATTTATTTATGTGTCCATCAAATTTAAGTCCTGTCTCGTTTGTGACTGGGTAAACAACTCTTTCATTCCCCATACCTTGCCTTATCTGACGTTCGATTCTTTCTAATTTCTGTTTCATATTTTCTTCTACTCCTTCTCTTATTCTCACAGTCTCTAAATTTAATCTCATCTCTGTCTCATCTTTCAATCTTTTCATCTCATCCACACTGACTCTTGTTACTTGTTCTACTCTTTCAACGTTCTCTTTCGTCTCAGTGAACTTTCCATTTATTTCACTTTGATAATTTTCAATCTTTTGTTCCATTATCATATTCATGCCAATCGTACTCTGATATCTTTCATTTCCCACCTGTATTATACTACTTATCTCATCCTCTGTCACTTTCATTCTCTCTAGCACCATCTTTCCTGTTTCTTTCATATTCTCAGTTATCTTGTCATCCACCTTTCTTTCTATGTCTATTTTCAAGTCTTGCATATCTTTCTCCATTTTTCCTGTTATTTTCTCATCCATTTCTTTTAGTCGTTCATCCATCTTCTTGATTCCCTCATTCATTTCCTTCTTAATCTCTCCTTTCAGACTATTTATATTTTCATGCATCATTCTCTCCTGGTTTTCCATTTTCTCATTCATGTCATTCTTTAAACTACTCATATTTTCTCCAATTTTTTCTACTTTCTCATTTATGTCTTGTTTTAGGCTATTTATATTCCTTTCTTGTTTGTCCATTTTCTGGTTTATACTTACATTCATACTTTGCAGTAATGTTAACATTCTATCGTAGTCAATGTCAGATTTTTGTTTGGGCGTAATTGTTTCTTCTACCTTGCCTCCGTCAAGTGTCTGTTCTTCTACCACTGTTACTTCTCTTACGTTTACCATTTCTTCGGCCTGTTCTTCTACATTCTCACTAATCTCTTGCTCATCTCTTCTCTCCTGATCCATTTCTATACTTTCTTGTGGTTCTTGTTCTCTGTCGTCACCCCTGTCCTGTCTGTCTTTTGAAGTAGTTACTTTTCTCCCTCTAGGCATTTTTATTTTTGTTATTTACGTTATTATCGAAATTTGTAAGAATTTTCGAAGCCCTCACGTTTGTGGTGACAATTATTGTGTTTCGGGGGTGCGTATTGTAATGTATATAAGGGTGTTTTTTTTTATATATTGTATTTTTGTGTATAGTGTATTGTGTTTTATTGTAATTTTGAAATTGATTATTGTAATATTGAAATAAATGTGTTATTAAAGTTTTTGTTGGTTTTATTATTTTTACTGTATTTTTATTTAAATATAGGTGTTGATATTTGTGTTATTTGTTTTATTATGTTTTTGTTGGGCGCCTTTTTTTTTATATTATTATACTGAATTAAATTATGAGTTTATTAAGAAAAATATACATATATATAATTTTATCAAATTAAATATCTACCTGGTTTTTGATCTACTTACTATGCCACAGCTATTTTGTTGATACTCTTCTTACCTACAGGGAATGTTTAATAGTTGGGTCCACCAATGTCGAAAATTCTTACTCTTGGTGCATATATATTATATTTGCTGAACTTTTTATATACGGCTAGAGGATTAATTGGTCAATGGACAGATATGTGTGACATTTACAGAACATAAAATAATGAGCAATATATAATTTGAAATTTAAAATATTTATTATTATTATTTTTATCAAAAAGCTTTTTGTTTGGTTATTGACTTAATTTTACAAATTTAAATTCTTACTTGGGATCCCGTATATTACTAATTTTAACATACAAATATGCCAGCTTTATTAATGCAATTATGACTTATTATTGAGAATTTTATTTCCAATGCTTTGTTTAAAAACAAGGTTATGACTTGCTATGACGGATCTGGCTAGTTTCATTGGCATTTATTTATCACCATGGTAACGTCGTTTCAGGTGAATTTTGTTGCTTGGCAACAGAAATATTAAAATGGAGGAAATAAGGTTGAATTTCTTACGTTTACTTATCGCCCTCTGGTGACTTACAAGTACTTCATAAATATTTTATATTTAGTTCTTCTTTTGGTATGATTGCCTTTGCAAATGACATTTAACTTCTTGGATTGACGTTGACATATTATTCCTTTATAAAACTCACAGGTTCATTTCTTGTTTTGAATACACTTTTTAACAATTATTGATGCATCACCCCTGAGTTCACTTGGCTTCCAGCTCATTCACTGTTCTTACCCAATTTATGTACGAGTATTCTTGATTGGAGTTGTTGTATAGCTGTTTACTGGTAGGTATAACCTATAAAATACTTTCACTCTAGTTTTTAATGATTTATATTAACTTTTTTGAACATTTTCTCTTGCTGCAATCTACTAGCTTCTTCTTTCTACCAGCCTCTTCTTTTCAATCTCTCGTTCTTCCTCCCGGAAGTTCTAATTTTTATCTTTTGTTTTGTAACTTCGAATCACAGTTGTTTATTTTTATTTAAACTTTTTATTTACCAATCACCATTTTCTGTTTTCAGATAAGCCAATAACATGATTTAACTACATTAGTCAAAAGAAAGTCATTTCCTGCATATAATTCAATATTCCAATTTTATACATGTAAGTCAAATTGTGTTTGTTTTAAAATTTATAACCTATCATTCATTAACACATTAAATCTTATTTTTCTAGAATAATTACTAACACATAGTTTTCCTAATTGATAATTAACAAATTTTTTACTTATTTTCTATACATATTAACACATTTTGTTAAACTCCCTAATCACATTCTTATTTAAATTCACTTTGTTCTGTCGAAGACAGTTTATAAATTTGGTCTTTTACCAGCTTGTTTGTGTTTGTAGCTGTCTATACCGGGTTTATATCACTTTGTATTTTGTTAAGCAGTTCATTCATTGTGAGTTTAATTGTTCAATGTTTTCTGATACAAAATGTTTTTTATGCCTTACTTAATAAATTTAAACTATGTCAAAATCTATTCATTGACGAATATATTTATATTTAATTGTTTTTAATTTGTAGGTTCAGTAGGATAAAAGGCTTTTTTAATATATAGCCATGTCTGTGCATGCAATAATATATATACTGGCGCCGGTGCTTACCCTCATTATGAGGGCCAGCCTGGCTCTGGGGTACATTCCGAGGGCATGGAGACTGGCCAGGGTTGTATTCATTCCTAAACCTGGGCGCCCAACAGACCAGGCAAAGTCCCTGAGGCCAATAAGTCTCATGTCCTTCTTGCTGAAAACAGTGGAAAAACTGCTCGACCGGCACATTAGGGGCGGTGTACTGGAAGCATATCCTCTACACTGCGGACAATATGCATACAGAGCAGGATTCTCAACAGAAACAGCACTGCACCAACTGGTGCTCAAACTGGAGAATACGCTGGAGAACAAGGAGGTGTCGCTGGGGGCCTTCCTAGACATAGAGGGGGCCTTCCTAGACATAGAGGGGGCCTTCCTAGACATAGAGGGGGCCTTTAGCAACACCTCGTTCGGATCGGTTCTGGCAGCTGCCCGGGAGCGTGGAATAGAGGGGACCTGCTGCAGGTGGATCGGTTCCATGCTCAGGGACAGGGCGGTGTTCACCTCACTCGCGGGAGAGACTCTGCTGGCGGGGGTCGCGGCGAGGTGTCCGCAGGGGAGCGTTCTGTCTCCCCTGGTGCCTAGTCGTGGACGGCCTGAGGAGGAGGAAACTATGGAAATTTAACTCCAGGCGCACTTCCCCGGCTGTAACATAATAAACCAATCACCCCCCGACTGGGAACACTCAGAAATAGTGGCGCCTTATAGACGGGCATCTAGAGTAGACTGGACAGTCGCTAAAGAGGTGGTTACTTGGAGCAAAATCAGATGAGCCATTAACAGCTTTAAGCCATACCAATCCCCGGGATTTGATGGAAGAATGCCCCCAGGGACAGGGCGGTGTTCACCTCACTCACGGGAGGGACTCTGCTGGCGGGGTGTCCGCAGGGGAGCGTTCTATCTACCTTGCTCTGGTGCCTAGTCGTGGTAGGCCTGCTGGTGAGGCTCTCGGGAGGGGGGTATGAGGTACAGGGCTATGCGGGTGGATGGTTGGTTGAGGGTTCGGGGTGAGCCCCAAGCAAGCAACCGTCATACCGTTTACTAGGAGGAGGAAGTGGGACAGCCACATAACTCTCACTTTATATGGTAGGAACATTCCAATGGCCAGGGAGGTAAAATATCTTGGGGTCGTATTGGACTCTAAACTAACCTGGAATGGTCACGTTGAAAAAATACTGTGTAAGGCAGTCATGACCTTAGCCGTTACTAAGCGGCTATATGGAAAAACGTGAGGACTAAGACCTAGTATGGCCCACTGGCTGTACACAAGGGTGGTCACACCATCGTTAACATACGCAGCACTAGTCTGGTGGCCTAAGGTGTCAATCCAGTGTCAAACAAAAACTAGGCAAGATTCAAAGAATGGCTTGCATAGGCATCACAGGGGCCATGTCTTCAACCCCAACAGCCGCCATGGAGGTGTTGCTGGATCTCTCCCCCTCTCCCCTCCCCATACACTTAGTTATTATGGGGGAGGCCAGGCGAGGACTATACAGACTAGCGCAATGGTAGACTGAAGATCAACGCAGGCTTCAGTGGCCACTGCAAAATTCAGGAGATCGTGAAGGAGCCCATGCTTGAAATGAGGACAGACTTCGCGAGCCTGCGAATCTGCAGGGAAAACAACTTTACTGTGGAAATCCCCGACCGGGAGGCATGGCGGGAGGAGACACCGGGCACACCACGGGACGCGCTTGTCTGGTTCACGGATGGATCCGGCAGGGAGCGTAAGACGGGGGTAGGTGTTTATTCGGAAGGACCAAGGATAAATCATAGTAATTCCCTCTGAGTCCATGCAACGGTCTTTCAGGCCGAAATGTACGCCATCCTGCACTGTGTGCGTGAGAACAAGAGGAAGGGCTACACCAACATGCGGCACTAAGTGGCCCACGGGTAAATTCCTGCCTGGTGAGTGCCGAGACGAGACGAGCGACCTGGCTGGGCCAAATGAGGTCACCCTCATCTGGGTGCCGGGGCACTCGGGGGTCAAAGGCAATGAAGAAGCTGACAGTCTCGCTAAGAGAGTGTCAGCAGAATCATTTATGGGACCAGAACATGCTCTGGGCGTGACAAAGAGCACTGACAGGGAGCCATTAAGTCCTGGGTTAGAAACCAACACAAGGTGTACTGGGCAGACTGTTCAGGGCTCAGACATGGGAAGTCAATAGTTGACGAACCCAGTTCAAAGAGAGCTGTGGAGCTGCTAAATCTTAACAGAGGACAGCTCAGAAACATAACAGGTCTCTTGACGGGACACATGCCCGTCAAGAAACACCTGCATAAAATGGGGCGGTTTGAGGGGGACCTCGCATGCAGACTCTGCGGCGAGGGGGAGGAATCAGCCCAGCACATCTTGTGCGAGTGTAAAGCTCTGGACCACAGAAGACGACTGATCTACAGTCAGTCTAGACCGGAGACAGAGCATTATAAAACTTCACCCTACCAATTGCTGTGCAGACTAGTTCAAGGCACAGTGATTTGGGAGTGTGTGGAGCAAAAAGACTAAGGGCATGCACAATAAACCCAAGGGTGCAGTGCTATCGGGGCGGCGAGGCCGCCGACGAGCCCTGAGGGAGAGAAAAAAGTAAGTATCTATTTTTCATATATATATATATATATATATATATATATATATATATATATATATATATATATATATATATATATATATATAATTGCTTTTTTGTATTCAACTGTCATACACTGCTGTGACATCTATATGTCATATATATGTCTTACGGCTGTTATTTCAACCAATATTGTTATTAGCTTTACTCGTTTGCACATGGTGTGTGTCTGTGTTTAAATAATAAATGTAACCCATTATATTATTAGTCTAATTTTTGCGTACCCCTCGCATATATATATATATATATATATATATATATATATATATATATATATATATATATATATATATATATATATATATATATATATATATATATATATATATATATATATATATATATATATCATATTTACTTTTTGGATTTTTTTTGTGTAAATCTATTTGTTCATTGTATTATCGAAGACTCCTCGCACACTGATTGCTGCACTCTCTAGTGAAAAATATTTCAACCTTCAAAGCGATTATATTAAACCTTTAGATACAGGTGTTGATTCGCATATGTAAATTGTACATGTTATATATTTATGTGAAACAATAAATGTATACTGAATTTAAAGATTCAAATCTGTTATTTTAATTAGTAACATAAAAATAATTATGATCTAATATTAAACAGAATAATTAACTGCTTTATATGATGTATAATTTCATTAAAACAACACTGACATCTATGTTATACCACACCAACGACAACGTCTATATAGACCACTGCTTGCCGCACACTCTAGTGGAAACTATTTCAACTTTCGAAGCGATAATATTAAACCCTAGATAGTGTTGTTGCTTCATATATTATGTAAATTAGTCCATGTTATATATTTATGTGAAACAATAAATATATACTGGATTTTTTGGTTTACATTAGTCTTAAACATTTAAATCTGTTATTTTAATTCTTAACATAATGACAATAATGATCTAATATTAAACAGAATAATTAACTGCTTTATATTATGCTATTTCCATCAAATGATATCGTGTGACATCTATGTTATCGACCACCAATGACAACGTCTATATATCATGTTGGTGTCAAACAGGTTTTTATTGTTGGCGCTCCAAACAAGTACGTCAAGTCAGATGTGCCAGAGCTGTCGGCTCATGAGAACTGGAAAGTGGTAGTACTCAAAGATCATATGAAACAACTTATCAAGAACCACATTGCAGACACTTTGGCATATATAAAACCTTCTGGAGGCTGCATCAAAAATGTACATGGCCCAAGATGAGGTATGATGTAGCCGAATATGTCCGAAGATGTGCCACCTGTGCATAACATAAACACGAACAATGGTCACCAGCAGGCTTAATGGGTACTGGACCCCAAATAACGACTCCTTGCAAATGGTTAGTCTAGACTACATGGGGCCCTTTCCCAGAAGCAGAAATGGTTTTACATACCTGATCCTCGGTGATTACTTCACCAAGTATGTAATGATGTGTCCTGTACGGTCCGCTCAAACTGGACACTTATCAGAATTTTTAGAGGAGCAGGTCTTCCTTGTGTATGGGGTTCCTCAAATTTTAATATGCGACAACGATAGTCAAATGTGTAGTAGGGAATTCCAAAACTTAGGTAGGAAATATAATACCAAAATTCACTACACAGCCAATTACAATCCTAAGGCGGACCCAGTCGAGCGATACAATTGTGTTATCCAGACCATTATTTCAATCTATGTATGACACACTCATAAAAACTGGGATCAACAACTTGCTGCCATAGGATATGCGCTCAAAACAGCAAAAAACAAAGTAACTGGTCTTACGCCTTAATATGCCAACTTCAGAAGATGTTACGTTGGAGACGGAAGGGAGTATATAATGTCACTGGAAGACCAGAAATCTGAATCCAACCAAATCACCAACGAAGCCGAGAAACGGCGAGAGGGATTCCAGAAAATGTACAGCACTATAAGAAAAAACGGATAGAGGCTGCTCAAGAAAGAAATAGACAGCATTATAATCTTCGACGCAGACCTACTGAATATACTGTTGGTAACAGGGTTTCGAAAAAGAATAATGTTCTTTCTGATGCTGCTAGAGGGATTAAAGCCAGATTATGCCCACCTAATGTCGGACCTTATACGATTGTCCAGAAGATTGGTTCCTGCTCCTATGAGCTAGCAGATAAACGGGGACGCTGCATAGGGATCTGGCATGTACAAGATTTGAAACCATTCTATTCAGCTTGTGGATAGAATGGGGTAGGTGATGGAACAACGGGTTGGTAGTCCCTCAGACTACCAAATCTTTTTAACTTGGTGTGACAACGGGACAAACTTTTTAACTTGCTATAATACGGGTTGGTAGTCCCTCAGACTACCAATCTTTTAACTTACCAGTAGCCCTGAGTTATCACCAAATCTTCGAAGCTTTACCTCTATCCAAGAGAATGGAGTGTGTGACGGTTCTAAATATCACCTGCAAATTTTTGTAAATTATAGTTTTAATGTTATTTATTTATTAAATAAAAGTTGACATGGACTATAAGCATATTCAAAACAATTATATTGAGGAACAGAGTGTATGCAAATAGCAGACCTTGAAATTTTATGTTAAAATATTTACAACTGCCTGTTCTCATCAGCCTTATCTTTTCCACATGTTTCTTATATTCTGATTTGCAAATTTGTTATCTAAAGGGAAGGATTTTGAACATTACTTTTATTGGGAAGGCAGATGATGAAGTAAGGTCTTAAAAATATAGGTTTTATTAATTACCTACAGCGGCCTCTGGATATCACCAAGATCCTTATTTAATATTTGTACCGTCAGTGATGTACAATATACCATGATGGTGGGATTTATCTCATCATCAGACACCATGTTATAAATAATTAAAATCCCTGAATGTATATACAGGGTAAGTTTAATTGCCATAATACCTCTGAATCCCAATGTTTGTTTTTGGCCCTTCTTGCAGGGTTTTATTTTCCAGATTGATATTGTTCAGACTGGTATTTTTCAGCCTGGCTTAATCTTTATTTTCCAATGGTATTTTATCTTTCCTGACTGGAATTGTTTTTAGATTGGTAATTTCTTAACTGGATTATAGTTTGGAAATACAGTGGTAATTTTACTTAAAATAGATTGGATTATTCTGGATAACAGGATTTTATTACATGCTGGCTTTATTGTGTGAATAACATCGGCGACATATTTGGATTGTTGCTTAATTACTTCTAACTCCAAAAAAAAGACGTCTGGGTATAACATACACTACAGCAGGAGAGTAGGGAGATAAGTTTGCCACCCCTTTTTAACACTTGATAAACACAATACTGTTCATAACAACCATATAAATAAATAAAATAAATAAAATAAATAAAATAAATAAAATAAATAAAATAAATAAAATAAATAAAATAAATAAAATAAATAAAATAAATAAAATAAATAAAATAAATAAAATAAATAATATAAATAAAATAAATAAAATAAATAAACCACATTTCGACATTTGAGGTCATATATCATAGTATTATTGTTGCATGTAAACGTTTGTGATCACACACGGTAAAACTAGCTTGTTCACTATAAATATAATTAAGACTTTCAAACAAAGTTGTTGCACCTCAGGTGTACAAACTACTTTGACCATTTAATATCACTTTTGTACTTTTTTACCGTACTATTTATAAATTGTAATTATCTTCAACATTTTGTGAACAGTCCCTGCTAGTTGCTAGCAGAGACTAGAAATAATAAATAGACATTAGAATTGTCATTGTCACCCAACATCTCCAGCAGGCGTGCCAATCGCCTTAAGTAGTTCGCTTAAATAATGTAACAGCCACGGCACAATAGAGTCAGTGGGTGTGTTAATCCGTATGCTATTTTAATTTATGTGATTTTAAATCATTTAAGTGACAGCGTTATATATGTTTTAATTCATTTTATGTTAATACAAACCCAAGCTGTCTCAAAGTGAGAAATTAGTACCAGCTCCAGCTATATCTTATGCAATTCTAAACGATTACACCGTTTGTAGTTTTCTGCAACTGAGAAATACTACTCCACATAGTACTCTAAACAGACTAGCTGATATGAATTTTATACCAATGAGATTATCTTTTGTCAAACAAAAACAACTAAAATGAATGAATAATTAAAAAGAAAATTAAATTGAAGAAAAAATGTTTGTTACACACATACAACAATCAAAATTGAGTTACCCAAAAAGGTATTTGATTTCTAAATCTATGACTTTTAACAAACCATTTTTACCGGCCCCCGGAGGTTTGTTACAACCGAACATTACTGTATATGCAACTAGAACCACAAATATAATAACAAACATAGTAGTATAAGATAAAGAAGAATGGTTATTAGGTGCATACTGGCAACAACTGTAAATGTGTTTCTGTTATGATGTTAATTGTTGATTAATAATGCTATTAAAGGCACCACTGGTCAGCTGAACTAAAATATATACAAAACATAGTGCTCCAAATTGAATCATAACTTCCACATAGCTGTGATAATTTACTCTCCTCAGAAAGACATTCTCATGAAATGAATTTAGGGTCCATGACTTGACCACAAAGAAAATATTCGTATTCCTGTACCCATAAACTTCTAAAATGATATATTACTCGATTTTTTATGTTTTGAGACTTTTTACACCATTTTAGCAACAGCAAAAATTTCGAAATTTCTGTCACCGATATTCCACCCCACACATTCTACCCCTAATTTAATTTCAGCATGGAATAGCAGATGTTTTCTAATAAAGAAACACCAAAGTGTTATATTACTCGAGTTTTAATGACAAAATGTCAATTTTCACCAAATCACTCCCCATTCATCCCTTACCCGCTAAAGCGATTACCCAAAAACAATCCAAACAGTTCGTTTGTCAGTTGCTAACTGTATACCAAATTTGAAGACAATATCTTAATTCGTTCTAAAGTTATCGTCGCTACTAACAGACAGACATACAAACAAAGTTTCGTTCCCAAATCATGTTTTTTATATGTTTTTGACACTTTTTACGATGTTTAAGCGAAAACAATTTTTTGAAATTTCTGTTACCAATACCATACTTCTACATGTATTGATGATGTGGAAGTAATAACCTTAGAAATTACAATTATTATTTATAATCTTTAGTGTCTAAAAGCTCAGTTTTGGAAATGACAAGTTAAGGTTAAATATAATGTTGTGGGGTGCAATAAGTTTCAACAGCAAGTCACTTTTGTCCATCGTCAGTTTGTTGATATTTTTTTTTTTTTTTGTTCCCTCAGGGCTCGTCCGCGGCCTTGCCGCCCCGATAGCACCGCAACCCTTGGTTGATTGTGCATACCCCTAGTCTTACTCCACCCATTCCAAAATCACTGTGCCTTGAACTAGTCTGCACAGCGATTGGTAGGGTGAAGTTTTATATTGCTCTGTCTCCGGTCTAGAGTGACCGTAGATCAGTTGTCTTTTCCGGTCCAGAGCTATACACTCGCACAAGATGTGCTGGGCTGATTCCTCCCCCTCGCCGCAGAGTCTGCATGCGAGGTCCCCTTCGAACCGCCCCATTTTATATAGGTGTTTCTTGACGGCCATGTGTCCCGTCAAGAGACCTGTTGTGTTTCTGAGCTGTCCTCTGCTAAGGTTTAGCAGCTCCACAGCTCTCTTTGAACTGGGTCCGTCAATTATTGACTTCCCATGTCTGAGCCCTGGACAGTCCGCCCAGTACACCTTGTGTTGGTTTCTGACCCAGGACTTAATGGCTCCCCTGGCAGTGCTCTTTGACACGCCCAGAGCCGGTTCTGGTCCCATAAATGGTTCTGCTGACCCCCTCTTTGCGAGACTGTCAGCTTCTTCATTGCCTTTGACCCCCGAGTGACCCGGCACCCAGATGAGGGTCACCTCATTCTGCCCAGCCAGGTCGCTCGTCTCGTCTCGGCACTCACTCACCAGCCAGGAATTTACCCGTGGGCTACTTAGTGCCTTAAGGGCTGCCTGGCTGTCTGTGGCTATGAGGATCCGCTTGTTGGTGTAGCCCCTCCTCTTGTTCTCCCGCACACAGTGCAGGATGGCGTACATCTCGGCCTGAAACACCGTTGCATGGGCTCCGAGGGAAATACTGTGACTTACCCTCGGTCCTTCCGAGTACACACCTGCCCCCGTCCCACGCTCCCCGCCAGATCCGTCCGTGAACCAGACGAGCGCGTCCCGTGGTATGCCCGGTGTCTCCTCCCGCCATGCCCCGCGATCAGGGATTTCCACTGTGAAGTTGTTTTCCCTGCACATTCGCGGGCTCGCGAAGTCTGACCTCATTTCAAGCATGGGTTCCTTCACGATCTCCTGAATTTTGCAGTGGCCCCTGAAGCCTGGGTTGATCTTCAGTCTACCATTGCAGGCTAGTCTGTATAGTCCTAGCCTGGCCTCTCCCATAATAACGAAGTGTAGGGGGGGTAGATCCAGCAACACCTCCATGGCGGCTGTTGGGGTTGAAGACATGGCCCCTGTGATGCCTAGGCAAGCCATCCTTTGGATCTTGCCTAGTTTTTGTTTGGCACTGGATTGTGTCACCTTAGGCCACCAGACCAGTGCCGCATATGTTAACGATGGTCTGACCACCCTTGTGTACAGCCAGTGGGCCATACTAGGTCTTAGTCCCCACGTTTTTCCATATAGCCGCCTAGTGACGGCTAAGGTCATGACTGCCTTACGCAGTATTTTTCCAATGTGACCATTCCAGGTTAGCTTAGAGTCCAATACGACCCCAAGATATTTTACCTCCCTGGCCATTGGAACGCTCCTACCGTATAGAGTGAGAGTTCTGTGGCTTTCACACTTCCTCCTCCTCGTAAACGGCACGACGGTTGCTTTCTCGGGGCTCACCCCGAGCCCTTGATCAACCGTCCACCCTTCCACCACTTTCAGTGCAGTCTGCATACGCTCCCACACTGCCTGTGTGACCTTTCCTCGGACTATGATGACAATGTCGTCCGCATAGCCCTGTACCTCATACCCCCCTCCCGAGAGCCTCCCCAGCAGGCCGTCCACGACTAGACACCAGAGCAAAGGAGACAGAACGCTCCCCTGCGGACACCCCGCCGCGACCCCCGCCAGCAGAGTCCCTCCCGCGAGTGAGGTGAACACCGCCCTGTCCCTGAGCATGGAACCGATCCACCTGCAGCAGGTCTCCTCTATTCCACGCTCCCGGGCAGCTGCCAGAACCGATCCGAACGAGGTGTTGCTAAAGGCCCCCTCTATGTCTAGGAAGGCCCCCAGCGCCACCTCCTTGTTCTCCAGCGTATTCTCCAGTTTCAGCACCAGTTGGTGCAGTGCTGTTTCTGTTGAGAATCCTGCTCTGTATGCATATTGTCCGCAGTGTAGAGGATATGCTTCCAGTACACCGCCCCTAATGTGCCGGTCGAGCAGTTTTTCCACTGTTTTCAGCAAGAAGGACATGAGACTTATTGGCCTCAGGGACTTTGCCTGGTCTGTTGGACGCCCAGGTTTAGGAATAAATACAACCCTGGCCAGTCTCCATGCCCTCGGAATGTACCCCAGAGCCAGGCTGGCCCTCATAATGAGGGTAAGCACCGGCGCCAGTATATCTATCCCCTGTTGGAGCATGATGGGCATTATTCCATCAAATCCCGGCGATTTGTATGGCTTAAAGCTGTTAATGGCCCATCTGATTTTGCTCCAGGTAACCACCTCTTTAGCGACTGTCCAGTCTACTCTAGATGCCCGCCTATAAGGCGCCTCTATTTCTGAGTGTTCCCAGTCCGGAGGTGATTGGTTTATTATGTTACAGCCGGGGAAGTGCGTCTGGAGTAAAATTTCCATAGTTTCCTCCCCCGAGCTTGTAAAGCCTCCCGTGGGTGTTCTAAGGGAGCCTATGTTAGTCTGAGGGCCCTTAGACAGGATCTTGTGTAGTCGAGCACTCTCGGACGTGTTTTCCACTTCTTCGCAGTGCCTCCTCCACGACTCCTTCTTGGCGTCCCTCAGTCTTTTGTTATAGGTCGATAGGGCCTGTCTATATTCATCCCATGCTCCCGACCTTTTGGCCGCGTTAAACAGCTTACGAACCTGCGTCCTCCTTTGCCTGAGGTCCTCGTTCCACCATGGGACGTTCCTGGTGGACACCCTCATTTTCAGGGGGCAGTTGGCGTTATAGGCCGAGGTAATTGCGTCTCGCAATTGGACTGCTGCAATCTCGAGGTCTATTGAATCCCTTATGGCCCTCTCAACCCCCCGCAGTTCCACAGCTAGGTCTGCCCTGTAGGCTTCCCAGTCCGCCTTGCGGGGGTCCCGGTACCATACTGTTTCTCTTTCGACTTTGGCGATTTCAAACCGGATGTATCTGTGGTCTGAGCTACTCACTTCCCCAGACACAGCCCAGCTTTTAACAGAGTCACCCAGAAACTGGGTGGAAACTGTTAGGTCTAAAACTTCCTCACGCCGTGTTGTGACGAATGTCGGTTTATTACCTCTATTCAATATGTCTAAATTAAATTTCATAAAGAATTGTAAAAGTGCCTCACCCCTAGAGTTTGTGTCCGAGCTACCCCACAACTCATGGTGCGCATTCGCATCCATGCCGATGATGGTCTGCCATCCACCTGCTCTGCTACCCACCATCAGCTGCTCCAATTCGTTGGGTGGAGGAGGGTCCGTGCTGTCCCCTGGCAGATAGGCTGACGCGACAGTAATGTCCCTCAGCCCATCCGCTCCTCCACATCGGATTTTGATCGTTGCCAGGTCCCTGGAACAGAAATTCATTAGAGGGAGAAACTCTATCCCTTCCCTGACAAAAATGCAGGCCCTCGGATTCTCGCTGGACCTGCTGTAGATGAGCTTTCCATTAGCTCCGCCGAGTCCCTTGATCTCTCCTTTGTAGGAGTACGGTTCCTGGATGAGGGCCACATCCGTGTTCCTCAGAGCCATTAGTAGTCCGGCCGTGGCTGCCCTACTGTGTTGGAGGTTGACCTGAAGGAACCTAAGTCCCATTAACCCTTAATTGCTTCCCCAGTGGGCGGAAGCTAACCCTTCCCATGCCCCAGAATGCCTTGAAGGAGGTTCCTTCAAGGGCTCTGTAAGATGTCGGGTCGATCGAGAAGGCGAGCGTCTGTCCTTTCTCCTCTGCCTTCCTGCTTAGAACCGACCAGTGTTGCGTCCCCAGTTCAGGGTTCTGGATCTTAAGTCTGCTGATCACCGTCTCCTGCGGGACGGTGTCAGGGATCCGTACGAGGACCTTGCGTCTCTTTGGGAGTTCCTTGGGCTCGACGGCTGTCAAGTCCGCCCCCTCCCAAATCTGACCGAGGCCCCCGATCGTTTTCCGCAGCCAGTCCCGCGACTGCGGGCCGGCACAGGTTATCCAGAGGATGCCCCCCGTCAGGCGCGTCCGGTGGAACTGAGGCGGGCTCTCCCCTTCCTGAAGAGAGTCCACCGCAGCTACCACCGCAGCCTGGATCAGGTCCGCCTTCCCCTGGTCTAGCGTGACCTCAGGATGGCGTCTGTCAATCACCGCCATCCCGAGGCCCTCCGCAGCCTCCCTGTAAGAGCCAGTCTGCGCCGGTGTTCCGGCCTTAGTTCCTTTGGGAGGTCTGTCTGTAGTAGGCGTTCTAGAGCCAGAGCACGGCGTCTTCCGACTCGCACTCTCCTCTTGCGCCTTTACAGGCACCCTGGCCCTTTTGGAACGTCTGTCTGTAGTGGGCGTGCTAGAGTTCGAGCGCGTCCTCTTCTGACCCGCACTCCCCTCTTGCGCCTTTACAGGTTTCTCGACCGTCCAGGTCCCGGCCGCCATTTTTTGCGCCCTCCGGAGCTTCTTTCTTTGCGCCCCGGAAAGACGCTTGGACTGCCGGGGCAGTCCCTCTACTCTAACAGTAGAGTCCTCACTGGTGGAGGGGCCCCCGGAGTCCGCGGAGCTCGCCGCCCTCCGGTGGGACCCAGCCTCCAGCTTGGGTGTCGGGGACAGGTCTCTGACCGAAGCTACCCCCTGATCCCCCGTATCTACGCCGGTCGTGGGACCTCCAGAGTCCGCTGCCGCACCCTGGCTCGTCTCCGTTTCCGGGATAGACTCAAGGCTCAAGTCTGTAGCCGGAGCCACTCCTCGAGCCTCATTGGTTTTGGTTTTATATGTATTTATAATCTTCATGTTGTTCCCACGAGAATGGGGGAAATACTGTCCACACCATCAGAACCCCCTGTGTGGTGCAAGGCGGGTTACTCTGGAGGGTTGCCTGGTACTCCAGAGGTTCCGTTCACGACACCATCGCCCTGGTGCCATCCATCCATAGGCACGGGTCACGTGACACCGTAGATTGGGGGAGTTTAGTTCGACCTCCTTGTCTAGATCCGTCATGTTTAGTTATTAGCAGGGTCACCTCGTGCAGGATGCGGATTTTTACCGCGCATGACGGTCTTGGGGAAAGCTTCATCGGGAGTTTATGTTGTTATTTCCACTTCCTCAGCTTGCCCCCTGGAGTCCTTTGGCCCGCGACTCCTTAACCCCTTTGTTGATATTGCAGTCTCACCTATTTTTTTTTTTTATGATCATGGAAATAAAGTACTTGACTAACTCCACAAGTGATATTTATGTAAATTCATTTCAAGTAGATTCTTTTGATTAATATATGTCATATTTTTAGCAACTGGATTTACTTCTCTCAGAACATGTTTTGGCCCTTCATTCAGGCACAAGGTGTACAAGCACAACAAGTTCTTTGACCGGTTCTGTTCACAATGCCTCTGCTTCTGATGCACCCAATTTAAGGTATTTATTTTGATTCATATTCCTTTATTATTATTATAATAATAGATACAATTACCATGTTGAAAATGTAATGTATGTTTCATACACTGGATAAAAAGGTTCTGCTAGATATTCAATTGATTGATTGGTAAGACTTTCATTATAAAAACAGATATAGATGTTTCCAGCTGGTTTCTTTATTGGCCGATACTAACTGGTGCACACAGCAGAGAAAACTACTATTTCTGAGAGAATTGAAAAGTTCTCATATGGCAAAAAGAATTGTGCAGCCAGAGGGAAAGCCTACACAGGTGTCCTTAAATTGTTAAGACGATGTCTTATTACAGATTTCAACTTACCTATATTCAAAAATGTTCCTTATTTGAGATACAGGTCCTTAAAATAAATTAACCCAAAACAGTTTATTTGCTAGGTAACTTGGAAATAGTTTGTCACCAAAGTCACAAGTTTTGCAGAGATAGTATAAGTGCGAAAAAAATCAATTAATTTAATAATCAGTAATTTGTTACTTCAATTTTATCTTTATACAGATAAATGACTTTTCATGGCATTACTTTAACCCTATATGCAGTAAGATAAAGTCTTATTTTGTCATTATGTGGGGAAAACTACTTTTTAAGTCAACATCTTGTTTAGTTAAAATTTCTTGTTATATTTTAGTTTAAGATGACACAAATACAGTATATTCTCGATTATCCAGGCTAATGAGAGGGATCCGCAACACAGATAATTGAAGAACACAGATAATACGAACATAATTATATATATATATATATATATATATATATATATATATATATATATATATATATATATATATATATATATATATATATATATATATATATATATATATATATATATCACTTCCACTGGAAACAATGATGCTAATGTCAAGATCGGTAAAATATATAGATCTGCATCAGACTTACATCCTATATATATATACCTTAAATAATGTATATAAAAAGTTTGATAAATAGAGAGTTTTTTATATGACTATCATTACCACGTCTTTGCGATCTTATATCAATACTGCAGCCATGAGTATACAGTATGTACATTTTCCATGTGACTTGAAATCATGTTGCCAAATCTTGTATTCTAAAAATAGCATTCCACCCACGGAACAAAAGGGTGACGTCACCTTTACAGCGCTGGTTCATGAAACTTTATGAAATGGAACAAATACACTATGTATAGGAGCCTCATGGTTCAGGGGTAAGAACGAGTGCCTCGAACCGAAGGGTACTGGGTCCGATCACAGGGTTCTTCTTTCACTTTTTCAGTACATACTGTACAATTAACATCAACCGAGGTTGTGGCATTGTATTTGAGCAAGTTGAACGTCTCCATGTTCCGTCCTTCAGAAGAGGCGTAAAGCCGTCAATCCCGTGTCTATGTCTCCATACAGAAAGGCAGGTGTTCAGCAAAATTTCCAGGATAGTGAGGTGAAACGCCCCCTGGCGTCGGTGATTGGCCATAGTAGCGAAAATATACCGACGGACGCACGCACACACGCACGCACGCACGCACTCACACACACACACACTCACGCACGCACGCACGCACGCACGCGCGCGCGCTCGCGCACGCACACGCGCGCGCACACACACACAACATATACCTACATTGCTTTTTCTTTCTGAGGGATTGGTGATGCCCTACGATTCAATCAAGATTGTTGACATTATACAGGGGGGGTCCGGAAATGATGAGCTTAATGGGTTATTCTGTTCTTAAAATTAATGTTACAAGTTACTTCCACATCGTCAATACATGTGGAAGTGTGGCATCTGCGAGAAAAATTTTAAACATTTTTTTTCGCTTGCCAATCCTTATTCTTGAAAATGTCCGGATACTTTTCCCTGATAACTTCACATTCATATTTTTTCAGTGCCTTTCTATGTTTTATGTGCTCTTTAAAGTAGCCTTTCACATTTATTTTTCGAAGATCTGTGCAGGGAGTGAATTGTCACTTCTCTCCTTTTTAGTGAATTTTCTTAGAAAAAATTCACTAATGAGGAGATCCCGACTTTTGAATTTTGAAAAAATTTCTTTAAATGAGCGCGATCTAGGACCCCTAGAACCCATATCCGGGATCAGTTTCAATTTTTATATGTTTATATATATATATATATATATATATATATATATATATATATATATATATATATATATATATATATATATATATATATATATATATATATATATATATATATATATATATATATATATATATATATATATATATATATATATATATATATATATATATATATATATATATATATATATATATATATATATATATATATATATGAGACATGCTTGGTTCTCGGGCTAGACCGCGTCCAGAATTTATGGAAACTCTACGTTTCGGCTCCTGTTTTGGAGCCATTTTCAAGAGGTAAAGGAAATATGTAAGGACACTCTAAGGCCTCAATCTGCCTACTCCTTAGAGTGATGGACAAAGGTGGGTAAAGGAAATATGTAAGGACACTCTAAGGCCTCAATTGATTGAGGCCTTAGAGTGTCCTTACATATTTCCTTTACCCACCGTTGTCCACCACTCTGGGGAGTAGGCAGATTGAGGCCTTAGAGTGTCCTTACATATTTCCTTTACCCACCTTTGTCCATCACTCTAAGGAGTAGGCAGTTTGAGGCCTTAGAGTGTCCTTACATATTTCCTTTACCTCTTGAAAATGGCTCCAAAACAGGAGCCGAAACGTCGTGTTTCCATAAATTCGGGACGCGGTTTAACCCGAGAACCAAGCATGTCTCACATTAAAGACCGCGGAAATCTTTCTGAACATATATATATATATATATATATATATATATATATATATATATATATATATATATATATATATATATATATATATATATATATATATATATATATATATATATATATATATATATATATATATATATATATATCTCTGTTGTGTGTGTGTGTGTGTGTGTGTGTGTGTGTGTGTGTGTGTGTGTGTGAGTGCGTGGGTGAGTGCGTGCGTGGGTGAGTGCGTGCGTGCGCGCGCGCGCGCGCGTGTGCGTGTGTGTGTGTGTGTGTGTATCACACCGATAACTCAAAAAATAATGGACTGATTCTAATGAAATTCAGCATGTACCTTCCTTTTGTAAGTTGCTTGGATAAGTTCGTTAGCCAGGAAAATCGAACCAGGTTTTCCGGGAAAATTTTGAGTTTTCTTTCGAAAAAAATTTTTATCTCAAAAAATAGAAAAGCCATGGTAACCAAATTTCGTACTTAAGTTAACGACATTAAAATGAAACTATATACCAAAATTTATATTTCTATGTCAAAAGAGAAAAAAGTATTTCGTGCCATATCATTTCTATTCAAATTCACTACCATAACACACTTGCTGCGTCCAGACTTTTTAATTATTGTTTCTTCGGCATTAGTTGTGGTAATTTTAGATGAGGTTCTGGTAACATGTAGGATCATATCCTCTGCGTTGATTGTGTCCTCCGCACCACTGTCGTCACTACTGTGTTGCTGACCTAGTAAATCCTTGTCCATTTTTATGTCAATATCATCCAAGTCTTATCCTGAGGACTAAGCTAACATTTTACTATAAGCAACAGGCAGTTTTAGATAAATCGACTCCTAATGGATAAAGTTTGGCATCTTACATGCAAGCTGTTACAATTTTTACCTTTTATAATTAATTGTCTTTGCTGAGTTATTTACATTCCTCGCTTCTTGCTGGCCTGCTGCGGTAAGTTAAACTTTTTTTTTCTTCATAATTTCGCTATTTTTTTGCTTACTGTATTACATACTCCTTTCCCGGTACACCCCTTACCCTCAGATACTTACCTGCCACTCTCTATTTCTCAGATTGCACTCTGCCCTTTTTTGACTGAGGGGGCGGCACGGCCCCGGGGTCGGGACGGGAGGTGCGACGGGCCTGCTGCTTCGTTGTGTGGGTCTTCCTTCCTTTCTTGCATGCCTACAACCACTCTTATAACATAAACCACAAAAAAAATGTATTGGGAACAATCCCCAAAAAAGTCATGGGAGCTGCGGAGAATATGGATGCTGTGCACGATAGACGCAGGGTTTAAAGGAGTTATCGCTACAAAATGTGAAGAGGCAGCTTTTCAAAGTCGAACTAAGTGTTTTTTTTTACATTTTTTGCTCATATTTCCTCCCCGCCCAGCACCCATATTCATTCCTGTTCCCTTAACTTTCTTCGGGGACGGCTGTTTGCAACACATTTTTCTTGTGGCTTCTGCATCCAAGGGGGGTTCTAAGTATGTTTCTAAAATACATTCCTAAAAACCCTCCTCGCAGGAAACTGCCAATTTACCAAAATTACATTCCACCTCATCGCCTATAATGTCTTTTTCAGATAATATAGAATACAATTGATGAGTTCACTTGCATTTTCACTTGTTTTATTTTTATATTACATATATAAGCACAAGATAAGTGTAATTAAAGGGGACCCTTAATTAGCATTGGTGCAACACAAAATTGAAAAGTATAGAAATTATGTTTAAGGTAGGTTCACAGGCATAAAGATGCTTTCATCAGCATGTCAGAGTCTGATCATAAAAATTACCTCTAAGTGTATGCACACAAAAATTAGTAAAATATATTAATAAAATCTAGTAAAAAAAAACAAGTTTTGTAACTTGCTAAGAGGTTAAAATGTGATGAAACGTGAAACTCACTATACTGCAGCATAATATTATGTTGCAACTGTACTCACCACATGGCGTCATGCATATGAAAGTTCAAAAATAGTGCCGCAAATTGAATTATAACTTCTACATAGCTGTGATAATCTACTCTCCTCATAAAGACATTTTCATGAAATGAATTTATAGGGTCCATTACTTGACCACAAATAAAAATATGTATTCGTGTATTCCTGTACCCATAAACTTCAGAAAAGTTATAATACTCAAGTTTTAACGAAAAAATGTCAATTTTCACCAAATCACCCCTCATTTATCCCCTACCCCCTGAAGCAATCTTATCCAAAAACAACTCGAAGCGTTCCTTTGTCCGGTACTAATTAAGATTTCCTATATTGAAATAAACTTATTATACTAACTGGATAGGAAATTTGAACATGATATTTCAATTCATTCGAAAGTTATGGCCCCTACTAACAGACAGCCGGCAGACCGACAGAAAAACAATTTCGTTTTAGAGTCAAGTTTTCTATGTTTTGAAGCTTTTTACGACGTTTTAGGAAAAACAAAATCTCTACATTTCAGTCGCCGATATTCCACCCTCACACATTCCACCCCTAATTTAATTTCAGCACAGAATACCAGATGTTTGATGAAATTGAACATTTTCTAATAAACAGACACTAAAACGTTATATTACTCGAGTTTTAACGAAAAAATATAAATTTTCACCAAATCACCCCCCATTCCTCCCCTACCCCCTAGAGAGATTTTAACCAAAAACAATCCGAACCATTCGTTTGTCGGGTGCTAACTGTGTAGCAAATTTAAAGACGATATCTCAATTCGTAATAAAGTTATTGTGATTACAGACATACAGACCGACAAAAAAAAAAAAAGTTCCCGAATCATATTTTCTATAAGTGTTGACACGTTTTTCAACGTTTAAGCGAGAAAAAAAATTGAAATTTTTGCCGCCGGTGCCATACTTCGATTACACGTATTGACGATGCTGAAGTAATAGGTAGCCGTATGTAATTGTGTCTGAATACTTTTCTCGCATTTATCATATCTCTGTATGAATCAAAACGCCATAAGGCATAGTTGCCAAATCAAGGACCGATAAATATTGCCTGTTAGCGTATATTCCATATATTTGAAGCGCCCCCAGCGACGAGTACCATGAACTATAATATTCTTATTCCGTTCATGCGACTAAAATGCTCCACTTTTAATTTCATCAATTCATAGTTCCATTTTATATTTTAGGGTAAAGCAGCCACGCTTAGTTGGTGGAATAGAAGTAGTTACTCATCCTGCTTCTGAAATTAATGAAAAAAAAGCGGCGATTTCGAATCTACAACGGAATTACATTATTATATATTGTATTGATATTTAACAATATCAAACTTAACTTACTAGCTACGATACGCAAAGCTTAAAACTAAAATCTTAAAACTAGGTACAAGTAAACTAAAATATCACTAATTAAAATACTGAAGGTTTATAAACGATAATTGTCACAACACTAGGGTTAGGTTAGGTTTGAATGTGAGTGGGCCATACCGGTCCCTCCACCGCGACCATAAGGTCTATTGTGGCTCACACCTAATAGTCTGTATTTCGCCCAACAAAGCCAGCCTCCTGCAGAGATCGTAATCTTTGTGGGCGAAAGTTGATCCAGATCTTCCGGAGCAAGCTTTGTCTTGCCAAAGATATCTAGTCCTGTCCGCCGCCAGACAGGAACACAATACGTGCTCTGCTGTCTGTCACTCTCCATACACAGCCGGCACTCAGTTTCCTGACCGACTCCAATGCGGTGCATGTGGTGACGCAAGCGGCAGTGTCTTGTATACAGGCCAACTAGAGTACTCAGTTGTTGTCTGTTTAGCTCTAGAAGTTTTTTAGCCCTTGACTCAGACATGCCATTTATGAAGGCCTTAGAGTGAGCTAATCCTGGCAGATTTTGCCATTGCTGGAGTGTCATTCTTTCTGTCCAGGTCTTTAAGGTGCGTTTTGCTGTGCATGATGTATCCCTAGCACCAGTTCTGGTCCGATAAAGTCCCTCTGAGCACCACTCCTGGCAAGCGCGTCGGCTAAGGGTCCGCTCCAGTCGCCGTAGGCTGACAAACGATTGTGGTAGCAGAGGCTGTGAGTTTATGCTCAGCCACAGACCTTCTTACCCTCGGCCGGAATAACACCCGTCCGAAGCCAAAGAATGGTCTGAAGCCAATTCCCTCCATCGTGCCCATGGACATTTCGTCAACCGAAAATGTCCATGTCTGTCCTGATGGTCCCGCCGCTTCTCGGTGTAGTACAGTCCACTCCCGAGTGTTCAGGCCATCATTCATTTGTCTCAGTCTGGTGAGCACATCCTCGGGTGTCAATGATGACTTCACCCTGTCCGGGATATATGCCACACAGACGTGAGGCTTGGGGAGGTCCTGCCCTCTCACCAGCTTAAGACGTGCCCCCTCTCACGGCTGGAGTCCCCCAACTACTCGCTCCAGCCAGAGCGAGTTGGCTTCATCCTCACAAGTAATAAGGAGCCAGCCAGGCCGATTTGCACAGCCTCGAAACCTTATACTTGACTCTTCATCTGAACTGGACTGCACTGCCTTCAAGATAGACCCTTGCAGAAGCAGCAGTTGTTCTTTATTCAGTGAGGAGGGGGGATATCCAGAGTGGATAATGCCCACTCTCACCCCTCCAGGGGCTTTTTTGCCCTCTGTTGTGGTATGCTGCCGTCCGACCGGAGTCGCTTTCCGCTGACGGCACCCTCAGTAGCGGCATCAGACGCATTGGGTCGTTTTATCGTACCCCCAGAGCCCTCAACGCCGACCCGAGTCCGGCGGGACCCGACTTCCGCTAGTACCTGATTCAAGGCGGTTGAATATGGCACACCTGCCTTGAGCAGACGTCTAAGCTGTCTCCTTGCGGATCCAGGCAGTCGTTGTTTTTTCCTCCGCTCCTCCGTGCGGCGCACGGCAGACTAGGAACTCCCGCTCCCCATCGGAAGACAAAGATTTGGAGGATAAGGAGAGGATGAACCCCGTCCTCCCCTCCATCGGTTTGGCGGTAAGAGAAGGTACAACCCCCATTTCTACCTCCATGGGTTCTCCAGTTGCATGGAGATCGAGAGTATTATTACCCATCTCGTTTGGGTCTGTGTCTGTCGTGTCCATGTTCTGATCCCACGAGCAGCTGGGAAAAATTGTGGTTAACCTTCATGGAAGAGCCCCGCATCCCATGGAGGGGCATTTATACACAGGGAGGTCGCCCGGTTTCCCTGGGGAGGATTACGTTATAGGCGGAATTACCAAACTGCCAATGCCCGGCCATATCGACCAAAAGCATCATCGCTTCGGCACCAACCCGCCAACGACCTTGCGATGTCGGTTTTTTATATAGGGTCTCTCCTCGCAATGCCGGCCGGTTAAAGCAAGCATTCCCGGCCCTCCTAAGACATGACCAGGTACGGTTACGGTATTACATCCCTCCACCTTCCTCAGCCGGGCTCAACAACACTAACACTGCCACAAAATGTCAATAGTGTGGAGAACCTGGTAGCAATTTAAGTTTGTATCGAAGGTGGTATCGTGCAGAATACTGATTCAAGTAGAGGAACGGTTTGTATAAAATATTGGAGAGCATTGCCAATGAATTCTTGATATATATATATATATATATATATATATATATATATATATATATATATATATATATATATATATATATATATATATATATATATATATCGGAAACAATAGCTATCTTCGTTATTATTTGAGCTACAAAGTCGGTTAAATTGGAAAAGTTGACCAACTGGACACCCCGCTTCTGAATATCTCACGGATATCTAGATTTCACAGCAACTGTCAAATCTGTTGACATAACATCAATTTTTTTAAATGGAACGATATGAATATTTTGCGTTCAATCGACTCAGGGCAAGCCATTCGATACGCACACATAATAGTCTTTCCATCCCAATACAATATATTGAAGATAACTTGATCCCAAACGTTGCCAATTGTAGGTGTTTACGGAAATCGGGAACAATAGCTATCTTCGTTATTATTTGAGCTACGAAGTCGGTCAAATCGGCAAAGTTGACCAACTGGACACCCCGCTTCTGAATATGTCACGGATATCTAGATTGCACAACAACTGTCAAATCTGTTGACATAACCTCAATTTTTTTTTAATGGAACGATACGAATATTTAGCTTTCAATCTACCTGGGCAAGCCATTCTATACGTACACATAATAGTCTTTCCATCCCAGTACAATATTCCGAAGATAACTTGATCCTAAACGTTGCCAATTGTAGGTGTTTACAGAAATCGGGAACAATAGTTATCTTCGTTATTATTTGAGCTACGAAGTCGGTTAAATGGGCAAAGTTGACCAACTGGACACCCCGCTTTTGAATATGTCACGGATATCTAGATTTCACAACAACTGTCAAATCTGTTGACATAACCTAATTTTTTTTTAAATGGAATGATACGAATATTTAGCGTTCAATCGACTCAGGGCAAGCCATTCTATACGCACACATAAAGTCTTTCCATCCCAGTACAATATTTCGAAGATAACTTGATCCCAAACGTTGCCAATTGTAGGTGTTTACGGAAATCGGGAACAATAGTTATCTTCGTTATTATTTGAGCTACGAAGTCGGTTAAATGGGCAAAGTTGACCAACTGGACACCCCGCTTCTGAATATGTCACGGATATATAGATTGCACAACAACTGTCAAATCTGTTGACATAACCTCAATTTTTTTAAATAGAACGATATGAATATTTTGCGTTCAATCGACTCAGGGCGAGCCACTGTACATATACACATGTATATTCAAAACTAAATTTTATTTCCTAAAAACGAATAAATAATTACAAATATTGCTCAAAATGCCCACCGTTATGATTCAGGCATAATATTGCTCTCTTCAATACATTGGACTGTATTCTCTGAAGGGTCTGTACAGAAATTCTGTTGACTGCATTCCTGATTTTTACCTTCAATTCGTCCAGACTATCCACTCTTGATGCGTAAACATCGTCCTTTATTGTACCCCATATTGAAAAGTCCAATGGGGTCAAATCGGGCGATCTTGGCGGCCATTCAACTGTACCTCCATGGCCAATCCAGCTGTCAAACTGTTGTGTCAGATACAGTTGAACATTTTTGCTCCTATGTGGCGGCGCACCATCATGTTGGAACATGATGTCACTAACTCTACTCAAGGCGATATCATCCAATACATTTGGAATTTCACTTCTTAATAATTCCAAATATCTGGCAGCTGTCAGTGTTCCTTCGTAGAAATAAGGGCCATAGATCCTATCTCTTGTAACAGCACACCAAACATTCGTTGAAAACCTTGCTTGAGTTTCGATGGATATTGTCACATGTGGTGAATTCCTGCTCCAGACGTGGGTATTCTTTCTGTTAAATTTCTGTTTGTTGGAGAAATTTGACTCGTCGCTCCAGATGATATTTCCCAAAAAATTTGAATTACTACTACAGTTCTCAATTAACCACCGACAAAAATGATATCTTCGTGCAGCATCACCTTCATGAAGGTTTTGCCCAGGCTGAATCTTGAAGGCTTTGTATTTGTGTTTCTTGAGAATTTTGAATACTATGCTGTAGGAACAATTCAGGGCCTCAGATACTTCCCCCAATGATGGACGACCATTGGACTCGAACATAGCTAGAATATATATTTCTTGATTTTCGTTTGTTCTAGTAGGAGCTATTCTACGATCGAAACTCTCACACTGTTGTAATTTTCGCGCTAACTTGTGGAAATATGTGTGGTTTGGTATATGTCTATTAACATATTTTCGCCTATACTTGGCACATGCCAATCGTGTGTTTCTATTACTAGTGAAATAGCACTCAATCATATCAAACATTTTGGAGGTTGTATAAATCATGTTATGGAAAAAAGAGAATAGGGGCGCGTGAAAGTTATGTGAGACATGAGAACAATACTGGAGCAGAATCGTCAATAATAATAGAGAAATTATAAAATCTGAAATAATAATAGCTACTTACTAGGTATGATTAGTGCACTCACAGGAGAATAATTTATACAACAATAACTCAACAACAAAACAAGAACATGTTAAATAGTGGTGTAGGACAGAGCAGTTTATTTGTGTATGATTTCACGTTAATACATCAAAATGTGCAGGGACTGAACACTGTAGTGGATGACTTGAATGTGCTTCTTGGGGTTTTTGATACTGATGTGTTGTGTTTTACCGAACACTGGTTTAGGAAGAGTGAGATTGGTGTGGTGTCCGTTGATGGTTTTGTCCTTGCATCCTCTTTTTGTAGGGATGTTAGCATGAGAGGTGGTTCCTGCATCTTTTTAAAAAAGGGCAGTAAACATCGTGAACTTGTTGTTGTGAAGGAAAAGAGTAAAGAGTTGATACTGGAATGTAGTGCGGTTGAAATAATAGACAGTAATGTTATAATAGTGAATATTTATAGACCTGGAAAAGATATTGCCGAATTTTTTGTTATATTTCAGGAGATACTTGAAAGTGTTTTGATTGGGAAAAGGTCTTTGATTTTGTTATGTGGTGATTTCAATCTGAACCTGAAAGACACTAAATCAGCACCTGTGAAATATTTTCGTAACATTTTGGGTGCAGCAGAATTGAGAGCTACTATCACTGAACCTACAAGAATTAATGGGACATCAGGAACGCTTATAGATAACATTCACAAATGTAGGCAATTTTAATGCTAACAACATGGTATTTTTGCAATCAGACCATCTGGCACAAAAAATAGGCATGTGTATTAATTTAAAAGTTCTTGAAAAGGCAGGAAAAGCAGAGTGTAGAAGCTTTTCAGAATATAATCTAGAGATTGTAAACTGTAGGTTAAAATCGTAGGCATGGGATGAAATAATGGAGAATGGTAGTGCTGAAGACTGCTACAACGTGATATATCAAAATTTAAAGTTAATAATGGATGAAGTATGCCCTAAGCAAATGAGAAAGTTGAGAAACTGTGGGGATGATTCGGTGTGGATTACTGAGCAGATAAGGCATAAATGCAGGGTAAAGAGGCAGCTTTTTGATGGGCTTAAGAGAGGAAGTGTTAGTAAGGAGACTTATTGTAACTTTAAAAATAAGTTGACTCGTCAAATAGAGGAGGCAAAAAAGATAAACAATACCAACTATATTTTGGACTCAAAGAACAAAGCAAAAACAACCTGGAAACTTGTCAACAAGTTGACTGGGAGGCAGCATGAAGGAGATAAACAGTTTGATGTGCGGAATTTTGCAGACGGGAAAGATTATGTGAACACATTGACATCGTTGAATAATAAATTGGTGAATATGTGTCCAAAATATACTGTGCCGGAAAGGCGCTTGGACTCTAGGAGTCCTAGTGCACTGGGCAACACCATGTTTTTGAAACCCACCGATAGAGAAGAGGTAGAAAATACAATTATGCTGCTTAAGAACACTTTGGCGGTTGGTTTTGATGAGATGCCGGTATCATTGTTAAAGTATTGTGCACCAACCCTAGCTGACCCATTATCAGAGTTAATTAATAAAATGTTTGAACAGGGTATTTATCCAACCAATTTGAAGAAGGCAGTTGTGATTTTGTTACACAAGAGTGGTGCGATGACTGAACTGCTTAATTATCGACCTATCTTTATAAATCCAAACATCTCTAAGGTTATAGAAAAAATAATTGCTGCAATGATGCTTGATTTTTTTGAGAAAAATTACATTATAAATCAGTATCAAAATGCTTACTTAAGGGGGAGATCGACAGTGAGGTCGATTTACCAACTGATTGAGGAAGTTATGGATGGAATTAATAAGGGGGAGAAGGTTTTGGGGGTTTTTATGGACCTGTCCAGAGCGTTTGACAGCGTGGAGCATGAAATACTGTTGGGGAAGTTGGAAGCCTTAGGTTTTCGTGGGCTAACACAAGATGTGCTAAGATCCTACTTAAGTGAAAGAAGGCAATGTTTGTCGGCTGTTGACAGAACAACAGGCAAAAGAATGTATTCCGCATGGGAGAGCATTGACAGAGGAGTGCCACAGGGATCCGTTTTGGGGCCTTTCTTGTTTCTCATCTATGTGAATGAGGTACCGAGTCTAACACCACATAGAATGATCTTGTTCACTGATGACACCTCATTTGTAGTAAGAGACCTAAAAAGTGTAAGAGAAAAGACAGTTAGTGCTTTAGATGATTTTAATAGATGGTTTGGTGAAAACGGTTTGCTTTTAAACGTAAATAAAACAGGCCTCGTTGATTTCAATAGAGTACATGACACACAACTCTCTGTTAGTGATCTGCAAATGAATTTTAGTGAGAGCATAATGTTCTTGGGAGTAAAGCTGGAAAGTGACCTGAGTTGGAGAGCTCATGTGGAAATGGTGGCTGCGAAGGTGGCAGGTTACGTGTATGCGCTAAGAACAATCTCATCTTCGGTGGATGTGTCCGCCAGTCTGTCAGCTTACCATGCTTTGATGGAGTCCAGAATTAGATATGGAGTAATCTTCTAGGGCAATTCAGTAGAGGCATAGAATTTTTGTGCTTCAGAAGGCGTGTATACGAGCTATTTTTAATTTGAGGGGTAGAGAAAGTTGCAAGGGGGTGTTTAAAAGTAATTGTATACTTACCTTTGCTTCTCTGTATGTGCTTGAATGTTTGTGTTTTGTGAAAAAATATTATGAGTTTTTTGTAGGTAGTGAATTAATTCATTCACACAACACAAGGGGCACTGTAAGACCTTACCTTTGTCAGCCACAAACACGGCTAGCTAAAGTACAGAAAAGTGTAAAAAATCAATTGATAGTGTTTTACAATCATTTACCTCATAGTCTAAAAGATCTGAGTGAAAATAAATTCAAATTAAAAATGAAATCAATTTTAATTGAAAAAGAATTGTATAGCATAGACGAATTTTACGGAATTGATTTTTAGGGAATATAATTGTGAAGTACAGGTTGTGTTTTGACTTTTGGCTGATAATTTTGTACATTGCCTGTGAGCTTTGCCTCCTGTATCTTGTTTTTTATTTTATAGACTTGACATATATGTGTGTATATATATATATATATATATATATATATATATATATATATATATATATATATGTATATATGTGTGTGTGTATGTATGTGTAGATGTATATATATATATATATATATATATATATATATATATATATATATATATATATATATATATATATATATATATATAGTTTATCTGTTGTTTGTATGCTGTTTGTGTGTGTGTGTGTGTGTAGGGTGGTGCATTTTATGTACATTTTCACTGTGTTCAATTGTCTACTTTTAAGTGACTTAATACTTGTTGTTTTGACTTGTTTGCCCTTTATAGGGTCATGTTTTATATTATTCTGACTGTATATTTTTTTCTGTTATATTTGTTGACGTATCCAATAACGTTTGTTATAAGTGGATTAATAAATATTATTATTATTATTAACAATAAGGAACATTTGAAAATTACTCCAAAGTAGTCTGATGGAATCTTGACTATAAAAACTAACTAAACTAAAAATAAGGACCGGATTAAAAACTTGAAAGGTGTGAACGAAAGGAAGCGCTAAAATGGAAAAATTAGACGATACTTAAGTCTGAACTAAGAACGGAAAGGATGTAATGAACGCAATGAAAAAAATGTGAGTAAAACAAAAGAATTATGGATAACACACTAACCTATACAACAGAACGAAACGCTATACTCACGAGAATAATTTAAAAAGTCATAATGACAGTAAGCAAATAGTTTCTTTGGCAACAGAATATATTGAATCTGTCAATTTACAACTGATGTAACTCCTGAAATATTTCATGAGAGAGGAAAAACGATTGTGCAGCAATCCCATAGAATCATATCAATCCATCACAGTCCAGGAGAAGCAGACTTTTTTAATTTGAACTATAAGTAAAGCTTATAAATTGACGCCAGAGACGCGTCATTTGTCGGTGAACATTCACAAGAAGAAATTTGAAAAGTAAACTAACTGTTTTCAGTACAAAACCAAGTGAGAAATGGAATAAAACAAGTAAGAAGTTTTCCCAGTGAAATTAAATACTTTGAAGGTGAGAAAATTAAGAAATTTCATACAAGATGGCCTTCATAGCAACAGTGTATTTCCACGACGCCAAACGCGGTCACTAGTAAAGTGGTTAGATGTTCCATTGTGCAATATTCCAATGCACCCGACACCTGCCAGCAGCGGAACGATTAAGGAAGTGAAAGGTATAAAACTTCTTTACTCGGTTCTAATTATTATTTTATTTTGATTGTATATAAATGTTTTGATTTATTATTAAGATTGAGCAGAAGCTGTTAAATAACTGAGCATATATAATATAAATAAGAATGGAAAATTTATATGTACAAGGTTTTTACCTACCCTTTTTCACTTATTGACTCTTGTCAATGTTTCCCGTATGAGCGCCATCCATTCTTGCAACTGCTTCTTTTATTGGTGCACCTAACAGACTATTATGTATAGGTACCCTGTTTTAAATATTACCTGCCCTGACTAGCCTTTTAAATTTTTTTTAGTAAAGTTGATTTTTTATAACGAAAAATTATCTATTATTTATCAAACTCGAACAATGAGATTCCCTCTGAGGGGTGTTTCAGAAATAGGCCTTTAAATTAAGTTGAATCAAAATTTGAAATTATACCACATTAGCTTCAAAGTATCTAACTATATTTTCAATCATAGGTTATGAGCAATTTTATTACACAAATTCTTGTTTCGTGATCACGTTTTAATTTTATATATATAATATTCACTTACTTCATAAATACCTTATTATTATCAATAGCATTAAATCTAATGCAATGCGTCTCCTGTTCTCAATCTCGGCTCTTTGTAATTCCCATTTAAACGCGGCTGTGCGTTTGGTGATGTAGACGCCTTTTTATTGTCTGCTATAAACGATCGTTGACTGCTTCTGCTTACTCACATTTATTTTTAATATCACTTTGAATAATTCTTATTTAAAATTTCACTAACTTTTAACTATCCGGGTTTTTATTTATTTATTTATACCTTAAAATATTTCATAAAACAAACTGTTTACATTAACATTATCTCTCTTTCCCAAACAACTGCGCGTCATAATTATATAATGTCAATCTTCTGTTTTATATTTTAAACAAATACATGCTACTGCCTAGCGACCTCGCTTTGCCCCCTTGACAACGCGATGACGTCTGCTCTGGGAGAACTACCTGACTTTTTAAATATTCTGTTAATACTGAACTGCTTCCTCTTTGTTTCTTGGTTATATGGATGGATATATATATATATATATATATATATATATATATATATATATATATATATATATATATATATATATATATATATATATATATATATACATATATACATATACATATATATATATATATATATATATATATATATATATATATATATATATATATATATATATATATATATATATATATATATATATATATAGAGAGAGAGAGAGAGAGAGAGAGAGAAGTGAATACACCAATCAGACATCAGAAATCCGTTCGGAAATTTCCCGTCAAACTTGAAACGTCAAATATCATTCTTTTGACAGTTTAATAAAATATTTATATTTACATTTCTAAATTAACTATTTCTTTCTTAATTTTTATTCGATTCGGTTGATGACTATATGTAGCATATTCTCTGTTAAATAAGCTTTCTTTTAATACCCATTTTAGTCACTTCTGAACTCTTTACATAATTCTATTATGTAAATGAAATTGACTGTGTCTTGGGCTTCTTATAAAACGATACTTCTATTTCTTTAATTATTATGATTTTTCTAACATTTTTTCTATTTCCATTCATCTCAAAAATTTCGTCATAAAATTACGTATCTTCTAATATTATATTTACTTCTCAACCTATTTAATAACCTAATTACTTTCTATTCACAAATAGTTAGTTATATATTTTCTTTACTGTCCTATTTTCCCGCAATAATTCTTTAATGTCGTTTCACAAACGTCTTTGATTGACCCATTATTGTTTATTCACAACCTATACACTTTATTTTACTAGGTCTACCTAATATATTATGTTCAATTACTCCTTAAATACTTATTTTTAAAACTCAAACTTTCACAACCTATTTGTTTACTGGTTAATTTTGGCGAATTCTTTTACACCAGCTTTAATTATTCTTATATGTTGTAAACCCCCTTTATGCTTAAGACGTGGAGAATTTTCCATCTATCTTTCTTATATACACTTTACTGAGAATCATGAATCAGTAGTAAGTGTATTACGGTCTGTTTCTTGTGAACCTTTTACATATTTTAGCAGTTAGTAAATAACATTATTACTTGTTTTAAATATTTTCTACCCCCCTTTTTTCAATCTTATTCACTTTATACCTCTCTAGCTATGCTTATTTGACCTGTATATGGTGCGTAAGTTGCTTTTTTTACTTTAAATTCTTCAATATTTAATTAGGTTTTATAATTTCCTCTACTTATACCATTTAACATGTCTCTAGTTTGGGTTCTATTTTGATAATTTTATTTGAAAAAATATCTATTTATATTCTAAACTCAATCATCCTATATATACTTTAAATAACAATACAACACCCCCAATTTGCGTACATTAATTTCTTGCGTAAGCAATTATGGTATGCAATTTTCTTTTATTTATTTATTTATAAAATTTAAAGATGTCTTTCACATTAAATATCCCCCTTAATTTTCCTGTTACTGGATTTTTAACCTCATAGTTGTTTTTCATTTTAACCAAAAAAAATTTGATGTCACCCTTTTGTTTTACAATAAAAATACTTTTAACGTCCTATTCAGTGCTTCACACTGTGTAACTTTCAAATTATTGACTATCCCTTGCATTTAAACATAACTTAATATTTATATCTAACTTCAACCACGACTATTGGATTAATAGACGAAATATCACATTTTATATAATATCTTGTTCTATTATTTTCTTCAATTTCCTAAGCTATTTCTGCTTTACATTTGTATGGAATGGAATACGTTTTCGGTCAACATTTTCAATATTTTTAACAACTATTTTATGTATATGGCCCAAGCTATTCTCAAACTAACAAACCCCTATCTTCATCTATCATTTCCATGACATTTTCGTCACATATATTTATTTTTATATATTCTTTATTATACTGTCTATATCATTATACTTTTCATATTTCATATCATTATTCTGTACCTTCTTTTTAGCTACACCATCTTTATACTTGTCATTCATTCTTTACATATTTTCATTATTAACCTTTACTATATTCAGTTCCTAACTGACCACTACATTTTTCTCTCTTTATTTTTATATATTCTTTATTATACTATCTATATCATTATACTTTTCATATTTCATATCATTATTCTGTATCTTCTTTTTAGTTACACAATCTTTATACTTGTCATTCATTCTTTACATATTTTCATTATTAACCTTTACTATATTCAGTTCCTAACTGACAACTACATTTTTCTCTATTAATTCATTTGACCCCAATATTATATCGTATTCCATACCTGTTAATTTCTTAGCACTACTCCTTGTGCTTACTGATATGTTGATACCCAGTCTTTATAACTTTATACGCTTTCTTTTATAGTCTTTTGCATTCTTAGCACAGCTCCTCGTTCTTACTGCTCTGTTGCTACCTAGCCTTTATAACTTTATACGCTTTATTTTCTAGTCTTTTGCTACTTCACATATTTTTCTGCCTTTGGCATTCACAAGAGATGTTTTTGGTATATTATATATAAAATCATTTAACTTATATTTTTCCACAATATTTTTATTAATAATGAAGCTTCTGAACCTATATCAATTAATTTTTTTACTGGGTTATCATTATGATTTTTTTGTTCCCTCAGGGCTCGTCCGCGGCCTTGCCGCCCCGATAGTACTACAACCTTTGGTTGATATCATTATGATTTAAATTTGCATCTATAAAAACTAAATTAACCTAATTTTCGTTTACATTTAGGTCTTTCAAATTTATAAATTCCCTTGGGTGACTATAATAATAATAATAATTGTTTATTGGTGTCTTTGCACAGTGGTGCATTACACAGGTCATGTACTTATGCGTACAAACGAAATAAGAAAAGTGATAACATACATATTATTCACAATTATACATACAAATGAGCAGCATAGGTCAAAATACATAATTAAAACCTGCATGAATGTACAGAACCATCACAATTTGGATAAATATCCAAACAAAAAAACAAAAGCAAAAAACAAAAAAACAGCACAAAAGTCCCATGATACAACAATATTAAAAGTAATAAAAAGTAGCATGGCGTGGGAGAATGTTCTTAATGGCAGACTTGAATTTGTTGTAATGTAAATTTCTTATATTATGAAGGAGTTTGTTATAAAATTTCATTCCATAGTGGTTGGTTCCGTTCCTTGTTCTTTTTAAGCGCGTGAAATCAACTGCGAAGTTATCTTTACCGCATGTAAGATGACTGTGAATGGCACTGTGCATAGGTATGCTCACCCCTCTCGAAGCCCATGCAAACATCATCTACCAGGCTACTTACTGCTAGAGATGTAGATCGATTTTTCCTAAAACCAAATTGTGAGTATGACAGTAAGTTGTTATCCTCTAGATATGAACTAATTTGGTTGTACAACACGACTTCAAATATTTTGGAAAAAAATGGGATTATAGAAATTGATCTGTAATTTTCCAATGACTCCCAATCTCCCTTTTTGAAAACTGGGATGACCTTAGACGGTTTTAAGACATTCGGAAATATTTCCTAGATAAACAGATGTTGATCAACTTGGTGAGTGGGACTATTATAGCATATTTAATACATTTTAAAATTTTCATATTTATATTGAAACCATCCATGGAACACGTGTTTTTTAATCCAGATATTATATCAAAGATTTCGATATATGTGACCTTTTTAAATGAATTTTTTTTAGTTTTATCATCAGCCTTTATTTTAGACAAATAAAATTTATAGGAATTTAAACTTTTAGGTACGATCCTCAACAATTCTTCTGCGGCATTCGAAAAATAGATGTTGAAATCGGTCGTGGTCAAATTTGGTGATGCTTGGCTCAAACTCTTGTTTCCTATAACTTTCCACATTGCCTTGCGTGGATTTTTTGCCTTAGAAATAAAAGCATCGTTTGACTCCTTCCTTGAAAGTAATATTTGCTTCCTGTATCGTTGTTTGTGATCCTTGATAACTTCTTTTAAAGACGGGCTAGAATGACGTCTGTAAACGTCCTGAAGAAAATGCAATAGTTCACGACTTTTTTTTAATTCATCAGTAAACCAATTGATTTTCTGGTTTTTAGGTGAAAATATTTTAGTTTTTAGAGGAAAAACCTGAGATATGGCACCAACAATACGGCTGATGAAAGCGTCAAACAGCACGCTTATGTCCTCGGTGTCTACACTGACAAAACTCCAGTCCATGTACGCCACCAAAGAATTTAAATTAAGTAGACCAGCTTCTGTTATAGGCCTGTAATTAATCCTTTTATTATCTATATCCATACCATCATTTTTACTTACTCTCAATATTACACCCATGTGATCTGAAAGATATGTGTCGACATCAACATTTGCAGATTCTTTGCCAAAATTGACAAAAATATTATCCAGACAGTTAGTTAATCTAGTTGGCTTGGAAACAAGAGATGAAAAGCCATAGGACTTGAAGGTAGCAGCAATCTCTGAAGCCTATCTATTGCATGTATTGAAAGGCACATTGAAGTCACCCGAGATAATCGTTTTTTTATGCAGACAGATCACAATGTCCAGGATGGTGCCAAGCCTCAGCGAAAGTCTCAAACTCGCCTTTAGGGGATCTATATAAAGTTATAATAATTGTGTCTCTAAAAGAAACAGCTGATACCAGTAGAGAGATAATGCCTGTTCTGGAACGACCTTGAGCAGGAGGAGGAGGCATTTTCAAGGTCAAGGCCAGATGTATTTTCCCACGGTCACGGCCAGGTGTATTTTTTAAGGTCAAGGCCAGATGTATTTTCCCACGGTCACGGCCAGGTGTATTTTTTAAGGTCAAGGCAAGATGTATTTTCCCACGGTCACGGCTAGAGGTATTTTTTAAGCTCAAGGCAAGATGTATTTTCCCACGGTCACGGCTAGAGGTATTTTTTAAGGTCAAGGCCAGATGTATTTTCCCACGGTCACGGCCAGCGATATATTTTTTAAGGTCAAGGCCAACCACACTTCATGGTCATATACACGTTCAAGGTTACAAATTTATCCTTGACATTTGTATTATATATGTACAGGAGATATCTCAGGGAATTAATATTATTAGAATCCTCTATACAAGAGTTCGAGTTTATTTATAATAAAGTGTAAAGTAGTAGGAATACAATGTCTGATCACAATTTTTTGATTAACTGGGACAGTTTACGCGACACTTCAAATATTCGCCAGCGATATGTGTTAAATTATGAAGGGAGTGTTTTGCAAAATCGCCATATTCAAGCTGTGGCATTAATGGAGGCACACCTTAGGGCTGTCGATGTGTGTGAAGAAAAATGTCAAAAATTTTATTTTATTGGGGATCCTTGTATGGGTTCCATAGTTTGCGGAGATTGCCTGGTAGGAGCTAGGTATGCAATGTTTACTTTGCGTGACAAAAGTGTCATAAAATATCATGTGCATAGTAGGTATATATCGCATTGCACACATTGTAACAGGCGAATAAAATATAGATCTGCAGAACAGTGTAGGCAGCCTGCCGAAGTGACCTTTGTGTGTAGTTGTTTAAGAATGAGTCCAGCTGGGAATATTGGAAACAGTGAGTAGTGTCAGTAGTTAAGAAGCCATAGTCAACGTCAGTGCAGTATAAACAATTTAATATGATGGGGAATGTGAACAGTAAATGTCAGTGTGAAAAAATAGATAGTGATGAGCTAGAAGAGAAGTTTAGAATAATTGTCTGTAAAATAAGAAACATAGCTGGTGATGAAAAATTTGAGTCTGAAGGAGATGACTGGACCAGTTCATATTTGTATGAATTGTGTAACATATATTTAAGTGGTAACTGTACAAAAGAGTTTTTTGTTCTATCATACAAAGCTTATGTGCAAAATGCAGAAATTGAACACATACTTACGCATTATGTTCCATTTTAAATTTATAGAATAAAAGAAATGTAATTAGACATTGTATTCCTATACATCGCTTTAAATAAATAAATAAAATAAAAAACATATTTTAACTACTTTTATTTTTTACTCATTTTATTTTTTACAATACAAAACTTAATTCATAACATGATTGTTAAATAAAAAGTATACATTAGTAAGGGCGCAAACGCAATGATTATTTAAATGATAAATGCAAGAAGGTGTAGATGCTTGAAGTGTGGGTTGTTCATCTAATTCCAAAACGAGTGCTGATGAATATTTTTTTACATAATCAGCTTTCTCCTTTCTTTTCACATAAACGACGTTGGTGTCGCTTGTAAGATGTTTGATTATTTCAGCAAAATTGTGTACTGGTGTAAAACCTGATTTCCAATCAATACAATGATGATAGTTTATTAACCATTTCGTCTGCACTTGTAAATTTTGAGGTAAATAATCCAGACTAAATGGTGCTTTAAAAACATAGTGACAGATCTTGGAACCATCAAATGATGCAAGTTCTTTTGGAAGAAATTTATTATTTTCCAGTTTGAAACCTTGAATGTCAATTACGAGTACCATACTTTACAATGATAGATTTGAAAAGCGTTTATACATTTTTTTCTTCATGTCGTAAAAGAAAATCACTTTTTTGAGTTCTTTTAGTTTTTTTAAATGAGCACTGAGTTGTTGTTTATACCTCAACGTCATCATCAAATTGAAATAGGCAAAGGAGTGCATCTAGCTTAAATAGTATAATTAAATTTGTCTTACGATTTTCGTCAGGGGATTGTAAGTAAATAGTTTATCATGCAAAATTAAACAGTATGCGGATGTGTTATGTGGTATGTTTGCATTTGTTTCGAATTCAAGTCTCACTACAACCGACCCTGATTGAATGCTATCCTTTTGTCGGGAGCAGTCAATATGAACTAAAGGCGCTAATTTTGCAAATTCAGTTGGTGTAAAGAGGGGTTGATTTTCTTTTTGATAATAAGATTGTTGAAATTTTGAAAACATTTCGTAAAGCGAGGCAAATTTATTTTCCAGAATATTTAAGTTGAGGTCCTGGTAAGGATACCTTTCTGTGTTTAGAAGAGCTCTAAAATTTCTTAGGTTACAATGATCAAATTTACTCATATCTTTTAAAAGCTTTCCTTTTCTATCAGTTTGAAATCCTGTAAGAATATGGCGTGGTGATTCGAGTTTTGTAGTGGTCTTAACTGGCCAAGTATGTCTAGATGTTTCTGGAAGAGCTGGGTATTCTATTAACTCCCAGCTTCGAAAGGCTAATGGAATTTCCACCCCCTTTTGAATTTGTCTGGAAAGCTGTAACTGCTGTGCGAGAGAAACGGTAACATGGGGAACTTTCCAGGACACCTTCTCAATTGTAACTTTCGGCTCATCTACTGTATGGGTGGGAGCTGCAGGATCATCAATGTAGATTACAGCATCTTTATCATCACTACTTCTAATAAGGATTAATTCTTGTTTCATATTCATTATAATTTTACGATAATCTTCGAAAAATCCCAATAAGTGGGAACATGGAATACAAACATTAAAATTTCCATTCGCATCGACTTTGATACGATCATCTGTGCGTTTTTCGCTTTTAGGAAACCAACCCGCGTTTTGAAGTTTTATGCTTTCGTTAGAATTTAATGAAAAATAATTTTTCATTGTTGAAGCAAGTCCTACCTTGCGTGTGGAATCTACTACTACACCGTTCAGTTCATAACGAATTTCTCTAAAAAGAAAAGCTATTGCGTTGTTAATAAAAAACAAATTGTTTGACACTATACCATCTGTTTTGGTTAATTTACCTTCAATGTACAAAAAGCTGTCAGAAGGAAGTGTATATGCATCAAGTTCTTGAACAGTGATCCGCTGTTCATCGTTATAATCAAATTGTGAAGATGTACATGCCTGGTAGGTATGGTACTGGTAATCTACAATAGAATCATCTACAACTACTTTTTGTGCAACGTCAAGAATATTCATTTTACTTGAAAACCAAGTGATTGTAAGAATTGTCGGTTGGAAGGTGTTAATAGCTTAGGCCTTTTTAGAATACTGAATTTTTTCTGAAGGTTTCTGTTTTTATACTCTGGCAACCAAGAGGGTAGATATGAAGCATTATATCTCAGAACCATTTATATATCTTTTTTTAAATGCACCTTTACTGTAACCGTTTCACCCCTAAAATTTACTAAATTTCCGTCTTGATCAAGCACCTTAATGGTTATATTAGTAATGGTCTTAACGGTAACTGGAAAGTAAATGATGTTTTGAGGCGTTTCCACTATTTTATATCCAGGAGGCACAGTGGGAAAAAACTGATGTATTGTATGAACCGGCTTACCATTATTATAGGAACCAGAAGATATGTTGCAGTCAATACATAAAGCATTTACTTTAATAATTTCAACTGGATTTTCTGATTCATGAACTAAATTCGCCTTTAAAAGCTTATTACTAAATCCTAAAAGTTTACCGATGGAATTGGCTTTTGAAAAATCAATATCTTTACTACATTTTAAAATAGTTTTTAATGTATTATTATTCGCTTCGAGTTCTAAAGTTTCTTTTTTCATGTTTTTCTGTAAATATTGATGTATATCTGAAATTTCATAAGAACCTGTTGGAATTGTAACATGTTCAGTGCCATAGAAAAATTTATTGTTGGTTTCATCAATATTAGGGATAACATTGAAAGTCTCGAAATTTGTTAGACCAATCACATATTGTGAATTGTCATCTAGAAATATTGGAGGATTAAAATCTGCATTAAGCACAGATTCCTTTCCCGAAAATGTAAAAGCGTAAGACATGTTACACAACTGGCAATACAGCAGAGATTACTGTTTGTTATATAGAAATTTCAAACACAGGTGACCACACCTAAAAGAATGGGGACTTTGCTCCCTTTGATAATTATAAGTGATTGTGTTATTATAATCACCGCTAAAAAAATAATTAACTACATCGCTGGGGGGTCGTAAGTTTCCATAACTATCGAAATAATTTATATGTGCTTTTTTCTTTACATATGCGGTCCAATGAGTTCCGCTACCCTGTTTACTGTCAAGATTAATAATGCCAGACTCGTTGTTTTTAATTTTGATTGGTAGATTGTCTCTCATGTATACGCCCCGAATTTTTTTTAACTTTAAAAAATTTGCAAACTTTAGTAAATCAATATTCGTCAAAGGTCGCGATGGTAGTTTTATCGGAAGTTTTTTTGGTACGGTTTTAAAAATAACCCAGAACCTTTAGATGATCTGGCGACTTTTTCAAGCTCCATATTATGACGTTTTGCTTCTTGTAATACCTTTGCAGCATTCTTGGCATCAACTACGGTTTTCGCTATACTGGCGCCGCCTCCGGCTAATGCACCTAACGCTCCCAAAGCAGGTAGTAAGAAAGGTAAAAAGCCACGAATTTTGGGAGCACGTATTATTCTACTTTTCTTACTACGTTTCGATTTTTTATGTTTTCGTTTAATGCCGAAAGGCATTTTGGAAAAAGATAAACCTCTTCCTTTTTTTAATAATTTACCTTTTCTACGAAGTGCCAGTGCCAACAAACGTTTTAACTTCATATTGTGTGATTAGGTTGAAAAATAATACAAGTATGATTGATTTATGAAACTATTGGGCTATATATGCTCTTGAAGTTTGTTTTTTTGTAATCTATAAATACATTTAATTTACTTAATTCAAACCATTTGTCATAAATAAAATGAGGGTGACGCAACAAGCATTAAAGTTGCCGATTCAGGATCACGATGACATTTCTTTAGCAGAAAAGTTCAGCACGGTACTTTATTGGGTAGTGAATGTAAAAGAGGTCTGTTGGTTGGAGCATCCGGTTGTGGAAAAACAAATGTAATGGTTACGCTCTTAGAACATCCAAATGGATTACGTTTTGAAAACATTTACATCTATTCCAAGTCACTTAACCAATCAAAATATAAATATCTCAAACACCTTTTGCAACCTATTACAGATATAGGATATTTTGAATATGAAAACGGTGATGACATAGTGCCCCCTGACCAGATAAAGTCAAATTCAATAATAATATTTGATGATATTGTTTGCTGCAATCAAAGCATTATGAGAGATTATTTTTGCTTCAGCCGCCATAACAATGCAGATTGTTTTTATCTATGTCAAACTTATTCCTCAATTCCAAAACAATTAATTAGAGATAATGCAAATTTGCTTGTAATATTTAAACAAGATAATACTAATCTGAAACATATTTATGATGATCACGTTAATGTTGATATGACATTTCAGAAATTTAAAGATATATGTTGTTATTGTTGGAAAGGTAAATTCGGATTTTTGGTTATAAATCAAGAATTTCCATTCCAGGCTGGCAGATATAGAAAAGGATTTGATGCCTATATTTATCCGTAAGGATGAAAAAAAAGTTTTAGTATTAATTAACTATTGACAGCGCAAACATGGATCAAACAGTTGCAAGACAACTCATTAAAACAAGAAAAGCACTTAAACGAAAGTTGCAAAGTCTAAAATCTGATGTTGTAGAGTCTGCCATTCAGAGAGAGGAAGAATTAAAACCTATTACAGAACCCTTAAAAAAGATACTTTCAGATATTAAACTGGAAAAAAATGCATCCAAAGTAAAAGAAGAAGAATTTAACAAGTCAGAAAAAACATCCGCGAAATATGAGACAAAAATGAGACCGCGTCGCTTATTTCAAGAAGAGCCGTTAGGTGAAGAGGTATTTATCGCAGAACCTGAACAAGAACCGGAAACTCCCGCTGAAATTAGCACAGCAGACGTCAAAGACTGATCAGTGAACCTTCTTTTGAGATATATTTGGACCAATTTGCTCCACTACCTCGACAATACATAGAAGCAATGATACGGGATTCCGATGATGCCTTTGATCATACACATGGGATTAGGCATGACCTACTTTCAGATAAATTTTATATTGGAGACTCTGAAATTAATTTTGATAACGAAGATATTGTTGTAAAAGGTGTCAGATATAAAGGAACAACAGGATTGTATGAGTTATTATTTAAAAAGAATCCAGCACCATATAAAGTAGCAGAACATAAAGATTATCTTCATATTTTAGAAAGAACAAATGCTCTCCGACGAAATTATGATGCAAATAACCCCAAAATAGGTAATCCCTCAAAGAAATATACTTCTGTAATTAAACCTCCTGGACAGAGACCACGCTCGGGTTCATTTCCTAGCAGAGTGTATGATTTGCGATCGGGAAAGGGTTTTATGAAATGGAACAAAAATCCAGTAAACTATATACACTGGGATGACCCTAATGAATTAGTTGATAGACTAAGACTTCTAATTGCGGCTCAAAATGCTGGTAATAACGGCAACCACAATGAGATAGTCTCCTTGATTGAGGAATTACAGGAAGCTCGTATAATAGTATAAAATAATAATTAATTGTCATCGCTTTATCAGTCTCAATATGACTTTAGACAAATTTGGTAGAATAATAAACAAATCTCAATTCAAAACTACAACAAAAAATAATTTTACTATATAATGGATATAAATCAATCGATAAAAACATCCATAGATGGTATTTAAATAATGAATCCTATGCAATATTGTTTGACTACGCTGCGGAAATTGAAAAAATTTATTTAAATCCTTCAACTGAAGTCACTATATTTCTAAATAATACAAAAATATCTGCTAAAAAATTAGTTGGTGTGAAGATAAAATCAGGAGATACATTTTATTTTGAACATTCTCCAAACAGCAAAGCGATCGCTTGCGCCATAGAACTACACCTAAAATGTCCGCTATCAATGTAAAAGAAGTAGTGGTGAATGAACTTCACAAACCCGCTAGAAGAAATTATAGAAGGCGTCATGTAATAGTTAAGGGTTTAAATGATTTGTTTCAGGCAGATTTAGTAGAAATGCTTCCTTATTCTAAATTCAATAAAGGGTACAAATACATTTTAGTAGTAATTAATGCTTTTTCAAAGTTTGTCTGGGCTGAACCATTAAAAAGTAAAACATCAAAAGAAGTTGCCAAAGCTATGGCTAATATTCTAAAATCTCTGAAAACTCACCCCAAAAATGTACAGACAGATAATGGTATGGAGTTTTTTGATCGCGAGTTCAAATCCCTGATGGATCAGTTTCAAATAAATCATTACGCCACTTATACAAATCTTAAGGCTAGTATATGTGAACGTGTAAACAGAACATTGAAGACTTTAATGTGGAAGCAATTCAGCATGCAGGGAAATTACAAATGGCTAGATCTCCTTAAAAACATTGTTTCATATTATAATAATAAAGTACACAGTACTACTGGTATGAGGCCGGCAGAAGTTAAGAAGAAACATGAAAAACATCTTTTAAAATATGCATTTAGTTATATGAAAACAGTTGATCCGAAGAAAAAAAAATTTCGTGTTGGGGATTTTGTTCGTATAAGTAAACATCGTGAACTTTTTGAAAAAGGTTATACACCGAACTGGTCCAATGAGATTTTTCAAATAGCTGAGGTGAGAGTGACAAATCCAACAATGTATTATCTTGAAGATGGAAAAAAGCAATCAATTAAAGGATTCTACGAAGAAGAACTTCAGAAAGTAAAATATCCAGACATATATTTAATAGAAAGAATTATTAGGAGGAAGGGGGGGTAAGGTATTTGTGAAATGGTTAGGACTAGATAAATCAAATAATTCTTGGATACCTAAGGATACTTTTGTATAATTTACGTTGAATATATACTTACCTTGTTTTATATTTTTTTGCAATGTAATTATTTACCTAAATAAAGAGGTCTTTACAGGAAGTTTATAGATTTTTCTTAAATAATAAAAACATTTTAGTTAGACATATGTTTATTATTATAATTTTACATAAAACATTTTAGTTTGACATATGTTTATTATAATTTTTACAAATCACAATAATTTTACAAGAAAAACACCTCCTGACAAAAAATAATTATTTTATAAAATACTAATTAGCACACAAAATTTAAAAAAGCGTTCTTCATAAATCCGCAGTCTATGACTTTTATCAAGAATGTAGTTAATGGTTTCAGCAGTTTTGTTTATTCGACGATGAAATCGATCACGATCCCTTGCATATTGCTCCCATTCGCCAATTCTTGCTTGACGATGTGCAAAATTCCAAACTGTAATATGTTTTACTTGATTGCGTGATTCATTAAAAGTAACGTGCATCTTCATATTCAGTGTTGATTGTAAAATGAAAAAGGGCTGTATCTGTTGAATACTTTCAAATTCGGATACTGATATACCAGCTCCATTACTGAACTGACATTTTCCGAATTGCCTGTCGTAGACACTTCATTTAAAATAAACTGACCAACATCAATGTTGGAATTGACACTGTCGATCAAGGTATCGAAATACTTGGAAAATTCTTGTTTCTTGAGCATATCTACTTTATAGTTGATTAGGGATACCAGTTCAAATAATTTGCTAACAGTTTCCATAGCTAAATAGACCCCATTACCATATTTATCTTCCACTTTTATGATTTTTATATCTCTAAACCATTCAAAATGTATTGTAAATGAAGACTTTAGTGGTTGAAAAGTTTCACCACTCGTTGTATAAAAATAGTTAGTTACTATGCCTTGATGCTTCAGGAACTCATTCCATTCAGACTCATTTAAAAACACACTATCACCTTTCAAACCTTTAATTATCACCAAAGGTTGAAAGTTAAATTCGTAAGCTAGTGCACAGCATACATATTTTGATTTGGATGGGTTGAGATGATATTGTTTCTCATTAATTGTAACAAAATTATTTTTCTTAGCTGATTTTTCAGAAATTGCTTGGTTAGCTAGCTGGCAATTCTAGTTATTCATTGTTTATTAAAAGTTTAAGAACTACCTATAATAAACATGTTCTTCAACTTATAGTAGTTCCCCTTCCAAAAGTATTGAATGGAGGGGGATATCCTTGAGTTGCTGCAGATTTATGAGAACAATTTAAGAATAACTCTAACATACAATCTTGAAGTATTTAGTGACAATCATAATTAAACATGATAAAAAAATATTAGGAATAAATTATTTATTCTGACATTTTGTTTCTTTTCAAACAATACATTAAATTTAGATATAATGCAAGTAATATAATGATACACAAAAAAAAATGTAAAAAAAACCTTTAATGAGACCATTCATACAAACAACTTAAAGTTTCAATATAATCTTTAAATTTTGTTGAAGGCCATTTGGCCATACAGGGTCCTTCTTCCCACCCTAAATTATCACCACCTTTCAACCCCTTCTCAATATTTTTTGTTAACCATGCATGAACTTGTTTATGTTCATCATTATTATTTGGCTCAAAGTGAAATTTAATATTAAATTGTTTAACTACATCCATTATACATTTTAAAAGTTTAACATCTGCAAAATGGGCAACATTGCAAATAGTTTCATCGATTAATGAATCAATTTTCCTATATTTTGAGGAAATATTTGTTGCTTGATATTTTTCATCAAAATTTTTCAAATCTCCACATGTTAATAAAGTAAACAAATAGTATTTTTCACAAATCGGTGAAGTGATGTGATTCTCACCAAGTAAATCGTCCAATTCCAAAATACTTAAAAACTCATGGCCACCATGCTTCACTACTTCAATCACATCATCTATAAACTTATCCAACTTTAATTTTTGTTCCACCAATAATGAAATTAAATTATTGCTGCAAACTTCGCTATCAACTATATAACGAAAAGCTGCATCTGGAACGGCTATTTTATTTAAAATAGCTACAGCAACTGGTAAATTTTCTTCACAAGCATTTCTAGTAATTATATATCGCAAAGTACGCTTACAAATTGTTTGTGTTTCACCACATAAGCGAGAGAAAAGTTCCGAATATAAGTATTGACTCATGTTTAGAGTTAAAGTAACTGACAAGCTAACATTAAATGCTACTTATATATTTTACCCCCCTTCCATAAAATCTATTGCTAAATGTCGCTTTCAGCAACCTCTTTCATTACTTGAATAAGACGATCTAATCTTTCGTCAGCTGATAGACTTGCTAATGGTATATCTATATGCCCCCAAGCCAAAGTGGCACTTGATGAAGGGATGAGGTATCGTTTATCATCTTTATTAGATAATGCGACCTTACGTATAAGGTTGGTAAAAATCTGATGAGATTCTGATTTAAAGATATACATTAGACAATGTATGGTTGAACATTCTCCATCCACAATTGCTTTATAATGTTTAAGTTCTAACTGCTTTTTAATGCTGGACTTATTTATTCCTTTTGCCTTCTTTGAAATTGTCTCTGGAGTGTTAATGCAATATGCTTTTGCAGAAGTACCGTAATAGGATTCTAACACTTTCCCACCATATTCATCCTTCATTTTTCCTATATTCGATAAGTTTTTTGGAATATTGTGTATATTATTTAGGCTATAATTAGAAGTATCATATTTATCAAGGTGCTGTTTCATATCTTCATAAAAAATTTCAGTTTCAACAAACTATTAAAGAATCCGTATCAGTATATAAAAGAGATATATTATCACCATATAATGGTTTTAAAAATCCATAAAAACATCATAGAGTATAGTTTTTGATATATCTAGTATTGAAAATCCAACATAAATAGGTTTGTTATATTCAATATATGTTTTTTGCATTTGAATAGCTACTAAATTGTCACAAAATATTCTTGATTCTTTAAAATGGGGTCTGCTTATATAATTTCCGGCACCATTTCTTTTAACATTTTTTTCAAACTGTGTTGCAAGCTTTATATTTACACGGTTTTCAACATTTTCCATTGTTTTTCCAAATATACAATTTATTTTCAATTTAAAACTACGACGCTCAAAGTCATTCTTGGCAGAATTTCGCAACTTTGTATTCAACTCTATGTATGGTTTAAGCCATGCCGATTGAGAAAATTGTATACCTCTGTGAATTTTTATTAATTTAAGACCATACTTTAGACATTGTTTTAAATTTCTATAATGTAAAATATACTTTTCTTTATTTTGCAAATTTGGAATTAATTTTCGACTTTTGCTACCATGTGGTTTATAATTTTCCGGACAAAATGGTAGGTCATTATGACAGTCATGTAAATATGTAGGATATTCAAGATCAACTTCCAAAACATAACCCGTCTCAGCATCGTCTGGAATATTTGAAACAGTATTATGTAAAGATTCAATTTCCTCTTGCGAGAGCCAATGAAAATTCCCCGTGGGAAGTTTCTGACTCATCACGAAGCCATACATGGATGTAATATCTAAGTTCATTATGAATGAGTTTTGCCTTGAGGGATCATAATTTTGAAGAAATTTATTGTTGGCGATAGCTTTTCGTCGAATGCAAGTACTCACACCACCTCGAATTCCCTTTTTAAAAAAATGCAGCATATCAATATCAGTTAATAGCTCTAATTCAACTTTTGTGTATCGTAACATTGCATCCCAACTTAAGCCTGGAGCTGTGTAGTAGTGGGCCGGGTCAAGTTTGTAAGTTTTGAGACATAAGTCCCTATAGTTTTCAAAAACATCGGCAAGCAATAGAACATCAGATATTAAGTAGAAGTCAAAGTAGTCTCCTAAAGTTTTACAATTTAAAACATGCCATGCATTGCAAGCCCTATCATAATCTTCTTGAGATGCTTCTTCATTTCGAAGTTCGTCAAAAAACTTATCTTTACTTGGTAAAAATGTTTCATGAAATTTTAAAAATTCGGTTACATATGTGTAAGGAAAAACTCCTTTCCGCCTCATAATAGAGAACTTTTGATCACCAGAAAAGAATTTACGTACTTCACGACATTGTGGCGAATCTAAGTTTGAAGCCAATTCATCTAATGAAGCGGATAAAAATTGATACGAGTCTAAAAATTTCATTTGTAGAAAAATCGTTTTTGTTGTGCCATCAGCACTAATATATTTATCAACTGGAAGTTTTTTCGCAAAGGAAATGTATTTTTCAAATGTTTGAGGAATTACAGTCACTTCTTCTTGATTGAGCGCAAGTTGCTTCACAAAAAGATGTGCATCATAATTTTTCAAGTTATGAAAAAAAATTGGTATTTGCAAAGGGGTTTTAAAATTAAGGTTGCAGGCGTTGTGTGCCGCACCTCTAAAATTTCCCGTTAAATGACAGTGATCCCTTACTTTCACATCTGAATCTGTAAATGGCATTTCACAAATAAAGCAAAGGTGGCGTCATTGAATTTTTTTTGTTCTTGACATGTTAAAGGTTTCATTTCAATTATCGGTTTTAAATACTTATAATAAATATCTCTCAAATCACTTTCTAATCGTGAAACAAAAACCTCCGGGGCATCATTATTTCGGTATAAAACTAATTTTGAAAGTTCATCATTAAATGAACATTTTATGTAATAGGCGAAAGAACAAGGTATATGCTTATATTTTTTAATAGTAAAAGTTTCTTTGTTATTGTTATCGGTATTATCTTCTATAGGTTCTAAAATGCATTCAGTCTGCATAAACAGAAAAAGGTAATCTCAGCTGCTTTTGGAAATTTTCAAATTTTAAAACGTTATCTAAAACCGTATGACCTAACTTATCAATCCTTGTATTTAACTGTGAAATTTTTGCAGTCACATAATTCCAATCATTTTGGGCATGTCGAAGTAACTTTTGCTCACAATCAAAATATTGTAAACAGCCATCGCAAAAATGCTTCGATCGTGTGTTTTTTGATATCTGGGAAGAAACGAGCCTAGAAAAATTATTTATAAGACAATAGTGATAATTTCCCTCACAATCATCAAGTAACAATAGGTTTATGTGGGTGGATTGCTTTTTCTGTGTGTAATGTAGAGGGCCCGTAACTTGATATTTATAGACATTATTTTTTTAAAATTTCTCTAAGCCTGAATCTCTCTCTGTGAAGTCTAAAGCACATTGGTCTATTCTAATTACAAAATCATTAAACAAATTTTCTTAATCAGATGAAGATGTTATTACTTTATTAGATGTGTTATGGGATTTAACTTCCCTTATATTACGAGAGGGTAAAATATATAATCCGAATAATTCAAAATTACATTTAAATGCTGTTAGTTTATAAAGTTCATTTTTCAGCATAGCAATAGACTTATCTTTAACACTATTCATATAATCAATTATATTTAGTCCTACATAGTCAGAAGTAATTTGATAACTCACTATTCTCCATTTAAATGTGCTCCTACACACACGAACACCATCTGCTAAAGGTTTCCAAAATTGAGCTTTATGCTTGGTGCTCCTGATATGTCCAGCATACATGTTGGCAGCAACTTCACAGTCGCAGGCACTGCAGCGTATAGTTGCAACTCGTTGATTTGTTGCCGATGGTTCGGGTCTAGCAATGTCTGTCGCCATGTCGATAGCTGTACGACGACGCTTTGCTGGCACTGTCGGTGAAACTGCGACATTGCTAATTCCACTTGGTCCAGCAATGCTTGAAATTGGCGCCGTGTCGATACCTGTGTGATGACGCTTTCTTGTCACAGTTGATTGATTTGCTATCGACTGTCCAGCGTTAGAACTATCTGTCAGTGATACTGCAACATTCCTGATTCCACTTGGTCCGGCAATGCTTGAAATTGTCGCCGTGTCGACGGCGTTGTCAGGGAGTTTTGCTAGTGGTTCATATTGTATGAGATCTGTCGACTTGCTGATGCAATGTATAGCTCTGTGTCGCTTAAGGTTATCTTTTCTTGTGAAGATTTTCTGACAGGTCGTACATGTGAGACTCATGTTGATAAAGTGATTCCGAGGTCAACAAAATTGCTCACTAAATACTTATTGTGATTATATCTTCGAGTTAGCCGGCGGCATCATGTGGGATTGTTTAATCATCGCTCGCCATCTGTTTTCTTGAATAGAAACAATTTTTATTAGACAAAAAAAAATTTGTTGTCTACTAAAAATTTTGAAAAAAAAACTTGCATTATAATTTTTTTCAAGTTATGGGAAACTGTTATTTGCAAAGGGGTTTTAAACTTAAGGTTGTAGGTGCCGTGTCGCACCTCTAAAGTTTCCCATTAACTGACAGTGATCCCTTACTTTTATATCTATAAATGACATTTCACAAATAGCGCAAATGATTGCTTCACAAAAAATATTTGTGGTTTTATTATAGTTGTCGGTTGTAAATATCTATAATAAAAACCTCTTTAATCGCATTCTAATCGTGAAATAAAATTAAAAATCTCTGAAGCATCATTATTTCTGTATAAAACTATTTTTTGCTTCATCTCTCCCCCCTCGTGCCCCTTCCCTCACATTTTTTGAACTATCATGACTTTAAGTGTTCCCGAAAAAAACCGGTTTCTTGGTTAACCTTATAAATTAAATTTGAAGCATTTAATGAAAATTCGCTACCATAACGCACTTACTGCGTTCCGAATTTATTTTCTTACAAACATGTATAATATTTCCAGGGAAAATGCAAAAAATACAACAACATAAGGTGTGTTCTATTAAAAAAAATTGTATCATTTATGGGTCAGCCTGTGATTGTAGAAATATTTTTAAAGATGTAGCTCAAGACACCCTATAATTAATGTATACAATTTTTTTTTCATATCTTGTATATTAACGTATATATTAAACTTTATTGTTTTTTTTAATGAAAATTAGACAAAAAGTATATTGCAAAAGCTAGAAAAAATCTAATAGATTATATATATATATATATATATATATATATATATATATATATATATATATATATATATATATATATATATATATATTATAATGTACCCAAAAAAAAAAAATTTAACGATAATAAAAAAAGCAGCAAGTGTGTGATGGTAGTGAATTTTCATTAAATTTCTTTAATACTAAATATGTGTTTTTAAGAAAGCAGGCATTAAATTTGGTTGCCAGTATAACCTATATAGTAGAAATAATGTGCTATGTTTCATCAAAATAACTCTATTGTTTGAAAATGTACCCAAAAAATTCCGAAAGTAAACTTAAAGTATTCCTGAAAAATAGTTTATTGATTAACCTTATAAATTAATAGCAAATTGAGCTATTTAAATTTGAAGCATTTAATGAAAATTCGCTACCATACCATGCATAATATTTTGAAGGCAAATGCAAAAAATACAAAAAAAATAAGGCATGTTCGATTATAAAAATAAAATTTGTATCACTTATGGGCCACCCTGTGATTGTAGAAATATATATATATATATTTTTTAAGATGTATTTCAAATATTCCTACATTTAATGTATGCATTTTTTTTTCATATCTTATATAATAATGGATATATTAAACTTTGTTGATTTTTTTTTTTTTTAATGAAAATTCGACAAAAATTATATATCATTAAATATATATATATATATATATATATATATATATATATATATATATATATATATATATATATATATATATATATATATATATATATATATATATATATATATTATAATGTACCTAGAAAAAAATTAAAACGATAATCAAAAAAAGTCTGGACGCAGCAAGTGTGTGATGGTAGTGAATTTTCATTAAATTGCTTTAATACTAAATATGTGTTTTTAAGAAAGCAGGCATTAAATTTGGTTACCAGTATAACCTATATAGTAGAAATAATGTGCTATGTTTCATCAAAATAACTTTATTGTTTGAAAGTGTACCAAAAAAATTCCGAAAGTAAACTTAAAGTGTTCCTGAAAAATGGTTTATTGATTAACCTTATAAATTGATAGCAAATTGAGCTATTTAAATTTGAAGCATTTAATGAAAATTCGCTACCATACCATGCATAATATTTTGAAGAAAGCAGGCATTAAATTTGGTTACCAGTATAACCTATATAGTAGAAACAATGTGCTATGTTTCATCAAAATAACTGTATTGTTTGAAAATATACAAAAAAGATTCCGAAAGTAAACGTAGTGATCCCGAAAAATGGTTTATTGATTAACCTTATAAATTAATAGTAAATTGAGCTATTTAAATTTGAAGCATTTAATGAAAATTGGCCACTATAACGCACTTACTGCGTCCAGAATTTATATTCTTACAAACATGCATTTTTTGAAAACAATGCTATGTTTCGTCAAAATAACTTTATTGTTTGAAAATGTACAAAAAATCTGAAAGTAAACTTAAAGTGTTTCCGAAAAAAATGGTTTATTGATTAACCTTATAAATTAATAGCAAATTGAGCTATTTAAATTTGAAGCATTTAATGAAAATTCGCTACTATAACGCACTTACTGCGTCCCGAATTTATTTTCTTACAAACATGCATAATATTTTGAAGGAATATGTAAAAAAAATACAATAACATAAGGTGTGCTCTATTAAAAAAGAAAATTTGTATCACTTATGGGTCATCCTGTGATTGAAGAAATATTTTTTTTAAGATGTAGCTCAAGACCCTATAATTAATGTATACAATTTTTTTTCATATCTTATATAATAATGGATATATTAGTTTATTGATTTTTGTATGAAAATTCGACAAAAAAATTATATATCATTAAATGATAAACTTTATAGGTAAGACTACTGCCAAATCATCAGAGAGAGGGTCTATTTCAAATGACTTTTCTGGAAATATTTTTGGTAAAATGATTCCCTCGTATCCCACCTGCCACATTTTTTTAAGAAAGCAGGCATTAAATTTGGTTACCAGTATAACCTATATAGTAGAAACAATGTGCTATGTTTCATCAAAAATAACTTTATTGTTTGAAAATGTACAAAAAAATTCGAAAGTAAACTTAAAGTGTTCCCGAAAAATGGTTTATTGGTAAACCTTATAAATTAATAGCAAATTGAGCTATTTAAATTTGAAGCATTTAATGAAAATTCGCTACTATAACGCACTTACTGCGTCCCGAATTTATTTTCTTACAAACATGCATAATATTTCCAAGGAAAATGTAAAAAATACAATAACATAAGGTGTGCTCTATTAAAAAAGAAAATTTGTATCACTTATGGGTCATCCTGTGATTGTAGAAATATTTTTTAAGATGTAGCTCAAGACACCCTATAATTAATGTATACAATTTTTTTTCATATCTTGTATATTAACGGATATATTAAACTTTATTGATTTTTTTTTCGAAAATTCGACAACATATTGGAGAAATGGTCTATAAATTCACTAGAAATTAAAAAATACACACTTTTTTTCTCAAATGATAATTTAGAGAACTTAAAATAAGACTTACCGTAATATATATAGATATGCCCACTTAAAACAATTTCATCACGGAAGCACTGGTCGTTGCTCACTCAAAACTATACTGCCGCGTCTGCCGCTCCTTCATATGTGTACATTTTCAAGGTTCTCTGGGGGAGTGGCTTAATATTTCCAAGGTTATCTGACCGGTAATAGATGTTCAATCAGCCAACGCGGCTTATTAAATTCATTATATACAAGTTTGGAGCTATACATAAATGATGGTAATTTAAAAACTCGCCTGCATTTATAATGATGCAGTTTATTGGATTCTTATATCATACCTTAAAAACTCGCTTTATATAGGTATAATCCGCCACTTAAAATCCGCCATATTAAGCAAGTGTACACGATCCAATGTGAATAATTAGTCATTTAATTCTTATATGGGTAGTCGTCGATTATCTGTACGAAATGAAGGTTTTTTTTCATATCCATTTATGGAGGTGATTATGGGACTCTTTATATGGTATTGAGGCAGATGCATGTAATATCTAGATGCTACAGAGATAGCCTGAAGCATTTAAATTTAAGTATCCTGAAGATAGATATGTATGAATTTTATATTATAATTTAGCACTTTCTTCAATATATATATATATATATATATATATATATATATATATATATATATATATATATATATTCTCTGTTAAAAATATGTACACATAGACATTGATATCTAGAATTTTTAATATGGATATATGGATCAAAAAAATAGACAGGAATTGTGGAAGTATAATCTATTTATTTTAAAATATATGAAAACAGTGTATTCTAGATGTTTACAATGTTGCATTATATACATATTTATATAAGTTGAAACAAAATCACTATAATAATTTTTTTGTAAACATGCAAAGAAAAAAACCCGCTTATTATTTCAAAAAAAAAACATTCACACACTAATTTATAACTTGGAATAAAAATGCATAGTTTTTGGTAAAATATGCTCATTGTATTAAAAAGCATGCTTGGAACACAATCACAATTATTTTAATTTAGCACTCTCTTCAATATATATATATATATATATATATATATATATATATATATATATATATATATATATATATATATATATATATATATATATATATATATATATATATATATATATATATATATATATATATATATATTTAATTAATTTTCACTTTTTTCTTCACAAGCAGCAAGATAATTCCTAATCATCTTAGTAAAATGCTCCTTATAATTAAAAAATAAATGCTGGAATGTAGACTGCTTTAGTTGATGTATAAAGTTACAACTACAAATTTGATCATTTCTAAACGCTCTAATTGCCTTCATTAGATGATTGTATTTTATACAAACTTGAACCCATTGATCGTCTGGCATATCTTCTATGATTCTTGAACATAGAATTTCACTACGTAAATTGTCTTAAGACTTCTTCAATGGTGGTTGGGGTGGTACTGCTTACATCGTTCATTTTTTTGTAAAAAAAATTCAACACTCTAATTAAAAACTCTCTACTTAAAAAAACTACTTTTCTTTTATGTTAAAAACTCGCTTGCTAATATTCTTTACACTTTATTATAAATAAACTCGAACTCGTATATAGAGGATTCTAATAATATTAATTCCCTGATATCTTCTGTACATATATAATACAAATTTCAAGGATACATTTGTAAACTTGAACGTGTATATGACCATGAAGTGTGGTTGGCCTTGACCTTAAAAAATATATCGCTGGCCGTGACCGTGGGAAAATACATCTGGCCTTGAGCTTAAAAAATACCTCTAGCCGTGACCGTGGGAAAATACATCTTGCCTTGACCTTAAAAAATACACCTGGCCGTGACCGTGGGAAAATACATATTGCCTTGACCTTAAAAAATACACCTGGCCGTGACCGTGGGAAAATACATCTTGCCTTGACCTTAAAAAATACACCTGGCCGTGACCGTGGGAAAATACATCTGGCCTTGACCTTGAAAATGCCTCCTCCTCCTCAAGGTCGTTCCAGAACAGACATTATCTCTCTACTGATACCTCACAGTCGACTTCAATGGACAATCTATTCATTGAAGAAAGTGGGGCACAAGAATGTTTCTTATTAGCCAGAATAGCTACCCCGCCATGCACGGTGCTTGATCTATAAAAGTAAGCTACAGTGTGGAAATTTATAATGTCAATGCTTTCTATGTCCCTATTTAAAAACCAGTGTTCACTTATTAATAAAAAGTCATTTTTTTGCATTTGCATATAATGCGAATTCGTTCACCTTTGTAAGACACTGTATGTAATAATTTATTATATTTTTTTTTGTAATCGTGTGCTGCCCTCTAAAATTTTCATCAGGAGTATTTTCTTGTGCTGTGTTTGTTGTTGTATTTTCCTGTCCATTTAATTGCCCATATCGTATCTGGTTAAACCATTGTTCCATATTTCCATACTTGTTCTCAGGATGGTTTTCTTTCTTCCCCCTGTTTAAGTTCCTGGATTGGTTGTTCCCATAAGTAGATAAGCTATGCCGATTCTGGCTCACAAAAAAACCACCCCTTTCAAAATGCACATTTTTGAAAACCAACCCCTAAATACCTCCACTTTGTGGGCGTGGCCACGCCCATTTAGATAAAATGGACCAATCAGAGACCGTTTTAGAGGTAAAAGCGGCAATTTTTCACCCAAAAGACGGACATTTTGAAGAAATTTAACCAATCATAGCTCTTCTCCCCTCCATCATTGAGCCAGAGTCCGCCGCACTCTGGCACAAGAAAGCTAAGGACAGTTTTTGCACAAGGGGTTGTTTTAGAGCTTTATCAATTTAGGGGTTGTTTTAGAGCTTAATCAATCAATATTCTCACGCAAGGGGTTGTATTGGAGCTTTATTAATTTAATTATATTGTATGAGATGATATGAAGTTTCATCACCTAACCTGTATTCATGGGAAGCTTAATGAGCTTTGGTGAAAACTAATGAGTGTTGTATCGGAGCTTCATTGATTGGCTTTCATGTTGCGTCATCTTAATGAAAGCTTTGGTCTTTGGATGAGATGGTATGAAGTTTCATCACCTAACCTGTATTCGTGGGAAGCTTAATTAGCTTTGGTGAAAACTAATGAGTGTTGTATTGGAGCTTCATTGATTGGCTTTCATGTTGCGTCATCTTAATGAAAGCTTTGGTCTTTAGCGATGGAGAGGTGTGAATCTTAATTAGAGGCGGGGAATCATTGAAGAGCACTCCATGATTGAAAATTACGTCGGCCCACACGGTTAAAGAGAGAGAGGTCTTTCTGCAGCTGGGAAAAATGTTGAGTCATTTTAGCAGGAAACCAAACTAAAATTATTTTAGTCAGAAAGGTCTTTATCATTTTAGCGGTTGAAATGTTTCATTTCGGCAGGAAAAATATTATCGTCGGAAATAGTTTAGTCAGAAGCAAAAGATCTTTATCATTTAGCGGTTGAAATGTTGAGTCATTTCAACAGGAAAAATATTATCGTTGGTGGCAGAGAAAAAAATATCGCTGTCGACTTATCGAAAAATACCGGATGTAGCGGTGACTGCAGGTGTTCATTATGAAACCATGCATGGTTTAAAATTAAAGACAACCTATAACAAAGGCAATAGGCACTACATGGATATATCACATGTTTCAAATTTTCTTTAAAACGAACATAATTGAATATCTTTGTTTGTGTAGACAAAAATATATCTCACGGATATATTGTTTAAGTATATGGTTAATCGTGAAACCGCGAAGAGCACACTCTAAAAATTTTTAGCGGGACTAGAACTCGACATAGACTGTGTTAGTTTTCTAAAATGCCAAAACTAAAAATATCATCTAATATATAAAGACGAGCGAGTTTACCAATATAGCACACCTGTCGAGTCCTTACTTTTAAATATATTAACTATAATATCCAGAATATAAGCCTGGTTTTTGTTTAAAAACCAAAACCGGTCTTGTTTTTACAAACATAACTTTTTTTGCAATAAACAATTTATCACAATCTATATGATATCAATGTAACAGCAAGATCATGCTACAATAGATGCTTTTGGTTTGATAAACTTGGTCAAAAATATTTTTTAGCAATAAAAAATAGATAAGACACCCCATAAACCCTAAATTTTTAAACTTATGCTTTTAGCATGTCCAAATATAATAAATCTCGACAAACATTGAGTGAAATAAACATGAAAAATTCGTTAGAATGGAGACTGTGTGACGTCAGCGATCTCACAAATAAAGCAATTTAAACTAAAATGTATGGGCACATAATTTTTTAACTCAATGAGTCAGAAACTCAGAAAATATGTTAATGTTATAAAACGTTAATTCTCTTCAACAAAAAACATTTACGTATATTTTTAACATAAAAATATTCTGCTATAAAATCGTTAAACAGACATTTTTTAATATAATTTATTATATATTTTTAATCTTTTAAGATATTGGGGTTGAGCGGAATAAACATGAAAATTCGCTCTAATGGAGACTGTGTGTCGTCAACGACCACATAAATAATTCAATTTAAGCTTCGACATGTAGAGCTTTATTGCTTTTAACTAAATATGTGAAATCAAGATGATTCATATGACATCAAACAACAAATAAAAAAGTTTGCAATTTTTTAACACAGCCGTAATAAATACATATTTCGCTTTAAATCCTAAAAACTAAATTTTTAAATTCAACAAGCTCACAACGAAAAAGCCTTTGAAAGAAATTTCTTCAGATGTCCCTAGAATCGAGGTTATTTTTATATACATGCACCATATCAAGAAAAGCTATGATAAACTAATTTGGTGGGTTTACGTTATAATAAAATATTTTTATATTAAATGATTTCTATGGAAATTTACAAATATTTAGTGTCAGAAGATTTATATGAAAATTCGCTACCATAACGCACTTGCTGTACCCAGGTTTTAAGCTCATTTATATAACTCTCGTAAGTTTGTGATGTATCAAAAAAATAGTGTGAAACAGTCTTTCCATACTAATATTAAAGCCGTCAGTATTCCTCAAAGTATAAAAAGGTTTTTAAGTCTGTTTATTTGTAGAAAATTCGCCACCATAGCGCACTTGCTGCGTTCAGATAAAACTATAACTTACCGATTGTCGTTGATTTAAAACATAGCACTTAATTTTTAAAAAATCACCAACACAAATTTTCACACTTTACACAAAATAATTAGACCCATATTGATACAAAGTCACTAGCGCCTGCAAACATATTTACAAAAAGCCAATTCGTTATGTAAGACATATAGACCCTCCAAAACACAGTCAAAAGTAAAACATCTGATTTTAAATAGATATCGAAAAATTATTACTGCTGTGGAAAACATAATTTTCGCGGACTCCATCTGTAAACTAAACCCGACATGTGAGCATGTTAGCCTTATTCCAACAGGAAATCAACGATAAAAGCTGACGCAATATTAGACGCTTGAAACAGTAAGTTTTAAACAATAAATGAAGCTGAACTCGAGCTATTATTAAAAACCATAACTTTCCGTCAGATCTTTAACATTGTTGCCCAAGCTAATATAAGTGTTTTCTATATTAATTAGCCAATGTTGCAAGATTTACCTTCTATTAATAAAAATCCAATTAAAATAATAGTCGTTTTATTTTTAAGCGAAAACAATTTTGTTACATAAAATAATAGGAAAATAAACGTTTTCAGAAAAAATATTGGCTGTTACAATAAAAAATTAAATCAAATGGTTGTTTATAAAAAATATTGACTGTTACATTAAAAAATTAAATCAAATGGTTGATTACAAAAAATATTGACTGTTACAATAAAAATTAAATCAAATGTTTGATTACAAAAATATTGATTGCTATAATAAAAAATTATATCAAATGGTTTATTACAAAAAACAATACACTTTACAAAAACTAGTTTGCTGCAAAAATAAACATTTCTACAAAAATATTGATTGTTATAATAAAAAAATTATATCAAATTGGTGAATACTAGAAACAGTTTACAAAAATTATAATAAAAACACACATTAGAAAAACATATTAACAAAAATTCTATTGCGCTTGTAAACACTCAATCACTTAGCGGTTTTTCATCCTTTATAGACAACCATAGCCTCCCACCCATCTTTATTTGTTGAGACATTGCTAGAAGCACATCAGGATTGGCGATGGGAACGAAACTTCAACCATTATGGCTTCACCAAACTTGGAGTAGTTTTAAATATAAACCATAGGACGTTTTTGAGGTAAAAATGTGTTTGCTTGAAATAAGACTACTAAAAACCTAGAAGTAAAATTCTATTGAGCTCGTAAACATCCCATCACTTAGCAGTTTTACCCCTTTGTAAGCAATAGTAAGACCACCCGTCTTTATTTGTTGAGACATTGCTTGAAGCACATCAGGATTGTTGATGAGATATTGTGTGACTCGATTTGGTAAAAAAAACATGTTTATCTTCCAACTCGACCATTATGGCTTTACCAAACTTCGTGCTGACTTTTTTGATATAAACCATACAATATTTCTTATCTTTCTCCAAGTCTTTCACCTGCCCCAAAGGTTTTCTGTCACAAACGCTTATTTTATTGAGCTCCAAAAGCCACTGTGACTGAGCCATTGCAACAAAATTGTTTTTGTTTGAAAATAAAACTACTACTAACTCGAAATGAATAAGTCTATCAGCAGCATTAATTTATATATAGAAAATAGCTGTAGAGAGGGGGAGCTAGCTGGAAACAATCGCCCACACATTTTTCTTATTTGAGAATACGAAAAGGGAGTAGTTTTGAAAACAGGGCTCACAATTAAACGGTTGGTCGAGATTGATGTCGAAACCAAAAATGATTCGCGTAGAAGAGTAAAGCGTATTGTTATTTGAGAATACGAAAAGGGAGGAGTTTTAAAACAGGGCTAACAATTAATCGGTTGGTCAAGATTGTTAACGTTTAAGTTGGGAGGAGAGTTGGGTGGAAACAAAACGACTGCGAGGGGGGGGGATAGGTGTCTTCACCTACTCATTTTTCCCATTCAGTTCGTAAAGGAGGACTATAAAAACGAGAGCTCACAAACAGTCGCTCGTTGTTTTCGAAATTAAAAAATGGAACGTCTATACAGACGAGCGGTATGGACGATTGTTCAGACAGCATTCAAGTGCCGCATGATCACCGCGTTAATAAAAAATCTATCACACAAAGAGCCGCTAGAATTTTTCTGTGATTGCTTAAAGCTATTTAAACGTAATATTACTGGGGTATTGGAAAAGTGCGAAAACGTTAAAGTTAACACAATATTTTCTGCAATATTTGTAAAAATTAAAGACGATGAAGAAGTTAGATCAGAAAAATATTTGACTACAAAGAACGCTTCAATTCATAAAAATACAACTGATTTAAACGAGTGGTTTGAAACTCACGTGAAAGATGTGCTTATGAGAAAATTGAGCGAGTTCCAAGAAGGCGAAAGTGGTAAGTATCATTTTTTAAAGTGTTACAACTAAACGATTTATCAAGTATACTAATTTGGGGATACTAATTGGTTGCTTTTTTGTTTTAAGGTTGGGCTTTGGAAAAAAATATTATATTTGCAAGTAAATATAAATCATTATAATCCTGTACGTGTTGGAGGCTGCTTTGTGCCGTTACCAAAGGAAATCGCTAATAAGAAGGCCTGCATCAACATCAAAACAAAATATCATTTTGTGTGGATAAAGAGCCTATCTAGGTTATTATCCACCCAACTGAACAAGCATGGGAAGAAAATCTTTTTTTGTGATAGGTGTCTACATTATTTTTATACTCAAGAAAAACTCGATTCTCACACCGTAGATTGTAACATACTTAATCATTACAAACTTACAGTGCCATCTGTAAAGAATAAAACTTTAAAATTTACTCAGTTTCAATACAAATTAAAGCTAGGCTATGTAATATATGCCGACTTAGAGTGTGTGTTGGAAAAATCGCATGATATAAAAGCGTATCAAAAACACATTCCATTCAGTATTGGATATTATGTACACTGTTCTTATGACACTACTCTGTGTTTTTATAAGGCGTATCACGGAAAAGATTGTATCGATTGGTTTGTAAAACAATTAGAACAGTTTGCAGAGGATGTAGACTGCTTATTTGTGTGAGATACCTATGGAAAAATTAACGCCCCAACAGGAGTCTGAATTTAGAAATTCTCAAACTTGTAAAATCTGTGAGCAACCTTTTAAAGCTGGAGAAAAAAGGGTGCGCGATCATGATCATTTTACGGGTAAGCTTAGGTTTTCTCCGGCTCACGAAAGCTGTAATCTTAATTTACAAAAGAATTATGCGATACCTGTTGTATTTCACAATATGAATTACGATTTATCATTTATTATTATTGAAATGGCTAGCAAAATAAAAGGTCGAGTAGATTTATTAGGTATAACAAAACATAAATATATTTCGGTAACAAAACACATACAGGATAATTTAATTAGTTTTAGATTCATTGATTCTTTTAGATTTTTAAACAGAAGTCTTGAGATGTTAGCCTCATATTTAGAAAATTACCGTATTTTAAGGGAGCAGTTCTTTCGAGAAGAAGGTAGAATGAATGACGATGAAGCTTGCGATTTTATAAATAATACAAATATTGATGAAGAAAAAATTATTTACTGCAAAGAAAAGGTGTTTTTCCTTATGGTTTTTTAAACTCATTTAAAAAATTAGATTTTGATAGCTTACCAGAGAAAACAGATTTTTATAACAGTTTAGAAAATAAAAATATAAGTGATGAAGAGTACACACACGCTCAAAAAGTTTGGAAAGTCTTTGGTTGCAACTCTTTGCTCGACTATTCAATGATTTATCTTAAGACAGACATTCTATTATTAGCAGACGTATTTGAAAATTTTAGAAATGCTTTTTACGACGCTTTTGGTTTAGATCCTGCTAACGCATACACACTACCTGAATATTCCTGGCAATGTATGTTGTACACAACTAAAATCGAGTTAGAACTACTCACAGACATAGATATGATAATGTTTATAGAGCGTGGTATACAGGGTGGACTAGTACAATGCTGCACAAAGTACGCCAAAGCTAATAATAAATATATGGGTGTAGAATACGACTTTAATAGCCCTGATAGATACCTCCTACACTTAGATATTAACAACATGTATGGCCACAGCTTAGGGTATTATTTAGGGTTTAATGGGTTTAAATGGTGTAGTGAAGCAACAATTAAAAGTTTTGATGTTGAAAGTATATCTGACACGTCTGAAATTGGTTATATTTTAGAAATAGATGTTCACTATCCAAAGGAACTGCATGATCTACATAGAGATTTACCGTTTTTCCCCGAACATCGAGCTCCACCCGGCTCTAAACAAATCAAACTAATGACGACATTATATGATAAATCTAGATATATAGCTCACTATCGTTTACTCAAACAGGCTGTTAAACACAGTGTAGTCATTGTTAAAATACGTAAAATATTACAATTCAATCAGGCTCCTTGGCTCAAAAAATATATTGACCTTAACACAAAATTCAGAGCTGTCGCAAAAAACGAGTTGGAAAAAGACTTATTTAGGCTGAACAACAACGCTATATTTGGAAAGACAATCGAAAACGTCAGGGAACACTCAAATTATAAACTTGTTACAAACTGGGAAGGTAGATATGGTGCAGAAGCCCGCATCGCTAACACCCATTTTAAATCGTCCACAATATTTAATGAAAATTTAGCAATACTAGAATTATTAAAGTCGGAAGTGTTCTTTAACAAACCAATATATATCGGAATTAGTGTTTTACATTTGGGTAAGGTTTTATTGTACGATTTTCATTATGATTATATGAAGCCAATATTTGGTGACGACTGCTCATATCTGTATGGAGACACAGATTCTATAATTATTTAATACGTGACAGAGATCCATATGAAATAATTAAACGGGATTGTTATACACGTTTTGATACATCAGATTACCCCAAAAATAACCGGTGGTGTATACCACAAGTAAATAAAAAGGTGCCAGGCTTAATGAAGGATGAAAAACATGGAAAGATAATGTCTGAATATGTAGGTTTACGCGCTAAAATGTATGCTACTAAAACAATTTGTAACGAAAAACCAGTAGAGAAAAAATTGAAAGGGATTAAAAAGTGTGTGCTTAAAACACAAATTACGTTTGATGACTATGTTGAATGTCTCAAAAAAGGGGAACCAACATATGTGTCTCAAAATTTAATAAAAACCAAAATTGGTGACGTAACTACAGAAACACAAAGAAAATGCGCACTAAGTCCATACCACGATAAAAGATATTTAATACCCAACACATACGAAACCTTACCTTGGGGTCATTATAATGTTGCAAATAATCCACAACCATCTACTAGCAACCCTCAACCATCAACATCCGCTATGGATGTGGATTAGGAAAATATATTTATCTTAAAATTTAGTAATGCTTACATATTTTTTTTTTATTCATAAAGGAGTAAACGACAAAGAAACGTTAAAAATATAAAGTTGGTTTCTCCCCCTCCACTTTAAGCAGACTTTATAACCTCGAGAGAAATTTATAATAGTTCATTTAAGAATGGGTTCAGAGTATGGTTATAGTTCGGGTGATAATTCGTTTGAGTGGTTCGAGTCTGTTTTTTCCTTAAGTGAACATAGTGATTATTCTTATGAGTCCCTTTCAGACGATTTGGGTTCACAACATTCAGACGATTTATATTCACCACATTCTATTAACCCAGACATTAGTCTAGAAAATATAAAAAAACTCGCCTTGGTTTTGTGTGTTTGAAATCTATTGTTCTTCTGAGTCAAAATATTTTTGTTCTATGTGTTCAAGTAGGATAGGAGCAGCAAAAGCTTATCACTACGTAGCTTCATTATCACATATAACCTTTAAAAATTGTGCTAGTTGTGAAAGATATTTTATAGAGCCGCAAAGAATTGGGGAATGTGGTCTTTGTAGCAGCTCGGTTAAGAAAAAACTTAAGGAAAACAATCTTGAAGAATTTTACAACATACCCTTGAATGATACAAAAATTAATAACTTGTTTGATAAAACAGCATCTGTGGGCGGACTTAACATAAAAGTAAAAAACATAAGTTGTTTAAAATCGATCCGTTTTTTTTAATAAACACAGCCTATATCTTCCAAACATTTTGCTAATTATGTCTACCAACAGTTTAGTGTTCAAAGTGTAAAAAATCGTTCAGTTTTGTGCAGAATAAAACAAGACACGAGCTTGGTTGTGGGGTTACATCTAAATTATATGAGTGCAACATTTGTGGAAAATCTTATAGAAGAAGCGACATGCTAGTTACTCATAAGAGAAAAGTTCAAGAGCTTACTAAAGCTGCAAAAAATAACATTAAGGAACATGTGGCAGAATTATTTAAGAACGACTTCGAATCGAACAATCCAGCAACGAGTGATGACGACTAGCTTATGAAGATGGTCTGATAGATTATGAAGAAGAAGATGTTAATGTGTTGATTGATCACTTAAGACATTTAATTAATAAATATTGTAAGAACCATCCAGCTTGTCAAAATATTTTAAGCATTTTACGTCGTCGCAATATTATCGAGTAAGTAGCATACACATACAATCCTGTTAAAGAGCTTATCAATCATGTTACAATCCCGTTTTAAGACCCAATAATCCCGTTTTAGGACCTAATAATCCCGTTCAAGCCTGTTACAATCCCGTTTTAAGACCCAATAATCCCGTTTTAGTACCTAATAATCCCGTTCAATGCTGCTACAATCCCGTTTTAGGACCCAATAATCCCGTTTTAGTACCTAATAATCCCGTTAAATCCTGCTACAATCCCGTTTTAGTACCTAATAATCCCGTTTTAGTACATAGTAATCCCGTTTTTTTCATTTATCTTGGAAATATTTCAATCAACCCGCGTAACGCTGCTACTATTGATGGTAGTGCGCTTGTGTGACGTCTTAAAAGCTATATACATATACGCATATATATATATATATATATATATATATATATATATATATATATATATATATATATATATATATATATATATATATATATATATATATATATATATATAGCAAACAGCAGTCTAGTTGTGTTAGATTTTATTTGTAAGAAAAATGGATCGCTGCTTATCAAAATTAAGAGAAAAAAACATAATTGAAGACCATGTTAAAGATTATATTAAACATAGATATACCTTGCTTAATGGTGAGTTAACCAGTTTTTAAATTCATTTTTGGTGTTTACATTTTCTTTACTTAGACGAAAAGCTTTACATACAACAATTAAAGGCTGGATACGCTCTTCCAGCTGGGTGTGTGAAAGTCTATAGAGGACCTCCTTTTTGCTCGCTCCGAACTTGCAAAATGTTCACACTAAAAACCTACGTAAACTTTAATTTGGAACTAATATTTTATTCATATAAAAAATGTTCACCTCTGCGATAATCTAATGGCTTGTTTGGTTTTGGTTAAATAAGTTATATTTCATTTTTGATAAGTTCTCGTATAATTTTTGTAAACTGTTTTTTAGCAAATCAAACATTTGATATATTTTTTAATATAACAGTCAATATTTCTTGATAAATTATCGTATAATTTTGTAATAATCAACCATTTGATTTAATTTTTATTGTTAACAGACAATATTTTTGATTAAGTCCTCGTATATGTGAAAATTATAACACATTTTAGAACACTTTTGTTTTTAAACTTAGTTGGTTTATATGGTTGGCTGATTTTAAAGAAAATAAAATTGTATAGTACTTACCTTAAGGTTTAAACTAGCTTTACAGAGATCACACCATCAGTTTTTGTGTGTGCAAAAATCAAGCAAATTTATTTACAACACTTTTGGGTTTGACTATGTATAGGTTTGTGTGGTTTTTTAGCTAGACAAAAATGATTAGTTTGTATTTAATTATATTTACCTTAAGTTTGAGTAGACGTTAGAATTTTTCATTAAGTCCTCGTATATGTGAAAATTATTATCCAGATTTTACAAAACTTTAATTTCTTGAGTTATATTGTAAAGAAAATCGTTGATTATCTTAAGTTTAATAGGTCTTTGTGTAGGTTTTTAACTACACAAAAATGTATAGTTTGTATTTAATTATATTTACATCAAGTTTGAGTAGACGTTATATTGTGAAGAAAATCGTTGATTATGTTGCGTTTTTAATAGCCCTTTGTGCAGCTAGCTTGTTTAAAATGCTTTAAAGTTTAGTTTGTATTTAGTTATATAGACATCATGTTTCTTATTGATCAATTTTATAGTTTGATTTATCGTGTTTGTCAATGTGTTGTTTCCTGCTGTTATAAAAGTTGTCTGTCTCTACTAAAATAATTAAAGAGTCGGTATCAGTGTATAGTAAAGCCAGTTTATCACCATATTTAATCTTTAGGCACTCGTACATAAAGTCATATAGGATAGTTTTTGATACATCTAATATAAAAAAACCAACATATATAGGTCTGTCATACGTCACATGAGTTCTGTTCATTTGTATAGCGACAAAGTCGTTCGTGAAAATTGAATGATTTTTAAAGTGTGGTTTGGTAATGTAGGCCGCCGCACCCGGTTTACGACCGATATTGTCCCAGTGTGTCATAAGTCCACCCTCTTGTTCAAATTTTCCATGGTCTTACCGAATACCACGTTGTTCATTAATTTAAAGAAATCGCGCTCAAATTCATTTTTAGATAAATTTCGTAAGTTTGTGTTTTTATCGACATAAATTTTCAGCCATGGAGATTGCCTAAATGTTATAACGCAGTGTATTTTCTTCAAAACCAGTCCGTGATCTAAACATTGCTTTAAATTCCTATAATGAATGATATATTTAGTTTTATCGTTTAAATTTGGAATAAGTTTCGGTAGTTTCACGTTTGTACGCGATTCAGGACAAAAGGGTAATTCGTTATGTAAGACATATAGACCCTCCAAAACACAGTCAAAAGTAAAACATCTGATTTTAAATAAATATCTGAATAGTCCCCTAAAGTTTTACACGTATGTCACACCTTACGCACACGCTCATAGTCAGGCTGCATGTTGTGTTCGCCTTTTAAAGCATCGTAAAATCCGGACTCTGATGGGAGCTTAGTCTCATTTAATTTATCAGATAAATCTACATACGAATATAAAAATACACCCTTCTGCCGAATTAAATTAAACTTGTTTACATCCGCGAAATATTTTTTAACTTCCCTACACTGACTGTCTTCTAAATTTTTTGCTAATTTCTCTAAACTTTTAGCCATAAACCTAAACGAATCCAAAAATCTAAGTTTTAGGTGGGTTTTTTCGTTGTCTCATCTTCTTGCTGAATCAAAACATGTTTACTAAATGTGTCGTTCTTGATGTGTGGTACATGATTGATAATAATAACTACAGCAAAAGGCTGTTTTTAAATTTATGATTATAATGCTTGTTGTGATTAATTTTTTAGGACAGCATCGGGGGTGGAAACATCTTTCACATATGTGATGTAAATTAGAATTTTGAAATTCTCGTTCTTGGGTTTCGGTTAAAAGTCTCATCGTCCATTTACCTAAATGATTATGATGAATCTCAAGCATTTTCTAAGCGTTCTACAAAACAGAGCTGAATTTTTTCTAAATATTAAATGTAGTGCATTGTGTTATCATATAATATCATATCATATCATATCATATTTATTCACCATCAAAATTACATGGTCAGTCAAACAAATAAAATGAACTCCATGAACAAAACAAACATACAAAACCACAACAATAAAATTCAATGTATACAAACTCAAACTTCTTAAACACAGTTTTACAAAATACACAAAAATGTATAAAATATAAAATATCTACACCGCAAGCCAAAAGCAGCCACATAACAATACAGGAATAACTCAAACACCCTGACTATAATTAAAATATTCAACAACGCTATAAAAAGTCCCATTCAGCAAATAGTCCTTAACTTTATTATAAAAAATATTTCTAATTTTGAGTGTCTTTAAAAAAGGAGGCAGTGCATTAAAAAACTTCACTCCCAGATGATTTGTTCCATGCTGCGAGGCTCCTATTCGGTGCAGTGGAATGGACAACTCATTACCATATCTTGTACTATATGAATGATGTTGATTGTTTCTTCCCATTTTGTTCTTATTGTCCCATATATACAAAATGCAGGTAAGTATATAAGCACTTACTATCGTCAAAATACCATGTTGCTTAAACAGCTCCCTGCAACTCTCCAGTGGTCCCACATTACTCAGCGCTCGAATAGCTTTTTTTTGTTCCAGTAGGACCTTCGCTAACTGAGGTGAAGAGCCCCATATGAGGATCCCATATGTTGCCAAAGAGTGAAAGCCTGCAAAGTATGCTGTCCTCGCTGCCCGGTAAGTTGCAACCTTCATCAGTCTCCTCACAACATACACCATACTCGACAGCCGCCCACACAAACAGTCTATGTGCCCATACCACTTAAGAGAGGTATCCAGAACAATGCCAAGAAACTTAGCTGTTTCAGGATTACCAGTTGGTTTTACATCAAATTTCACTATCTTAGTTTTACTTTCGTTTAGCTTCAGTGCATTAGCCTCGAACCAGCTCCTAGCATGGCACATATAATTTTGCATAATTAACCCTGCTTCCTGAGTACTGCTTGCCCTGGTCACAAAACTCGTATCATCTGCATATAAATACGAGCCATATGCATTAACAGTATATGTTAGGTCATTTATATATATAATAAATAGTATTGGACCAAGAACTGAACCCTGTGGTACTCCCACTTTCAGTTGAACACTGCTAGATGTTTTGCTGTCCCAATCTACTATTTGTCTCCTGTTTGTTAGATACGATTGCAAGATGTCCAGGGCAACACCTCTCACACCATAGTAGTATAGTTTACCAAGCAATATCTGGTGATTGACAGTATCAAATGCTCTGCTCAAGTCCAAGATCGTCATTTGCATTTTATTTTTGGTTTCAAAACCTTCTAGTATGCCTTCCACTACACTAACCAAAGCAGATACTGTGGACCTAGTCTTTCTATACGCATACTGGTTTTGATTAAACAACTCATTTTTTTCAAAGAAATCCACAATTCTGTTTTTTAGTAGTCTTTCCAGAATTTTTGATATTGCAGGCAGAATACAAATGGGTCTATAGTTGCTACACAAATCTGGATTACCTTTTTTAAAAAGTGGAATTGCCCTTGCCAGTTTCAAAAGGTCTGGGAACACACCCGCACTGAAACATTTATTTATGACTTCCGTTAACGGCTTTACAATTACTTCGATAACAGCTTTCAGCAGTTTAGTTGAAAAACCATACACGTCTCGGGAGTCTTTACTTTTGATGTCTCTGACTATTTGCATCACCTCCTCTTCAGTTACTGGGCCTAGGAATAGTGAACTTCCACTGGATCTGGCTTTCTGAATTAACACTGACGCTTTCAGTGTGTTGTTTGAAGCGTCTGTTGAGCTGTCGTCATTACTTGAAAAATATTCGCTAAAGTCTTCCGCAGATAAACGAGAGTTACTAGCTTTGTTAGTTCTACGTTTAAAGTTTGTCTCTTGATGTATAATTCTCCACGTCGCCTTGGATTTGTTTTCTGACCTATTTATATGTTCTTCATTTGTTCTTCTTTTTATTTCCTCAAGTTTAGTACTGTAGACATTCTTTAGGTATTTATAACAGACCTCTGATTCCTTATCTCCTCTCACTTTATTTACTGTTTGAAAAGCATCAAGAAGGTTTTTCAGTCTTGTAATTTCATTGCTTTTATAAGGTACTTTGCTTTTGCAGTCACGTTTTACTCTAATAACTTCTTCTGGAAAACATACATCAAATTCTCTTTTAATAATGTAATGAAATCTGACAAAAGACTCTTCAGCGTCGTCACATTCTAAGACTAATGTCCAGTCAATCTGCTCCAACTTATCTATGTATAATTTAATGTTTGTATCATTTACTTTTCTAATTTTTATAAATTTATTTGTTTTAGGTGAAGAAAACGATGGGATCTCCAGATCAACAATTTGCCCATAATGGTCTGATAAATGCAACTCCACTGTCCTGGCATCAAAGACAGTAAATGATTCTGTTACAAAGACGTTATCTATACAGGTTGCAGAGACTCCATATACTCTAGATGGTTCATTTATTGTGTAAAACATGCCATGTCTATTTAATAAATTAATGAGATTTGTTTTTTCTTTACTATCTTTTAGTATATCCAAATTGTAATCCCCTGCCACAATTATCCTTCTGCCCGGATACCTCTCCTCTATTAAATAAAGAACTTGCTCCATGCTTTGCATGAAGCTGACCAAATTCCCACTTGGTGCACGGTAGACTCCTAAAACTATAGTCCTAAACTGAGGGATATCTACACCTACACACTCAAAATTCTTTTCCACACAAAGGTTTTGAAATTCTACAGGATTTACACTCGTGTTTTTCTTTCCGATTATTAGCACTCCACCTCTGATGGCATCAGTTCTACAGTATGAATTCTTGACTTCATATGTTCTGTTACCAAAAACTTTCAACCCTGGAGGGTCAAGCCAGTGTTCCGTTACGACTGCGATATCTATTGATTCATTATCTAGAGCCTCCAATAGTACTTCCTCCTTTCTGTTCATGCCTTGTATGTTTTGATTTAAAACTGAAAAGTGTTTTATATGCTTATTTGAGCTTTTTGGCTCACTCCTAAAAAAACACCTGTCTCATCACATTGTGGTCTATCTGATCTTCTACCTGCTTCTGAAAGAAGTTGTGGTTTGCTGTTGTGATTTCTGGGAAAATCACACACTTTCCTACCCAAGAGTTCTTCCACTCTCCCAAGAAAATTGTCTCCATCTTGCAGATCTAGACAATGAGAACTCTTTATTTGTGTTAACTTGCTTACCTCGCTTTTTGTTGTGTCAATAAAAATCAAATTTTTTGCTGGAACAAACCTCTGTTTAATCCCTGCAACCATCTCCAACACAATGCGATGGTTATTCATTCTGTATCCCTGCTTCAAATTCGACTCCAAATAACATGCATTGCTAGGCGTATAGTTGTCTACCCTTGTCATGAATTCCCTAAGTTTGCAGTTAAACTTCTGAATGTATTTGATATGATGCCCATTTTCTGTCACAACAGGTACTGAAGCAACCATCACATTGGTATTTAAACACAGCTTTATCTTATTCAAAATCCTTTTAAAAGATGGATATTTTTTTTGTCTAAAATCATTTGCACCAGCCATGATTATTACATGATCTTCCGGAGTAAATTCCCTCACCAGTTCCTCCACATTTTCAATAACATTGTCAAAAAGTGCCCCTGGTTTAATTATTGTCTCCAGATTAACATTTGTCATATTTAGCTGTCTATAAAACTGCCTATTTATGCCTCTTCCATAGTCATCACACAATATCAGTATTTTCTTCGTCTTTTTTTTCGGATGTTGGCTTGTTGGTCTTTCAGTTATTACTAGGTTAGATTTCCTGGCTGGTATATGCAACACCTCATTTGTTAGTCTTTCATACTCCAACAATTCCTGCACTGTTCTCACCTCATTGGCCAATTCTTCTTTTAGTTTCATCAACTCATCAATTTCCACTTTTAACTTGCGGTTTAAAATGACCACTTCTTCCATTGTGTTTTTTGTTTCCTCTAACTTGAGTTTAAACTCTTTACAATCACCACATTTGTAAGATGTTTTATTAGACTTTTCCTCCTTAATTTTGCGCAATTCTTCTTCTAGAAAATAAATGGTTTTCTCCTGCTTCTCTGTCTGCTGTCTATATGTCTCTTGTTAAATAGAGGGGGAAATACTTTAGGTAGAAGTTTCTAACTGTATGGGCTATGAATTTTTATTTTTTTTTCTCATAAGAAACGGCAGAAAAACAAGTTGGAGTTTGAACCACAATTCAACATATGCCGTTTCATTGTATTTTTGCGGGGTGTATTGTTTCTCACAGTGATCACATTTAAATAGACCCATTATTAATACACTTTTTACAAATCGCAGAGAGGAGAAAGTATTTTTTAAAGAAAATTAGTGATTTTCTCAAGTTTTAAACTAGTTTACGTAATATTAAATGTTTTTAAATTCTCTTACAAATATTATCAAAAAATTGAGAATGAGAACGTAGGTATTTTTTTTTGTTCCCTCAGGGCTCGTCCGCGGCCTTGCCGCCCCGATAGCACCGCAACCCTTGGTTGATTGTGCATACCCCTAGTCTTACTCCACCCATTCCAAAATCACTGTGCCTTGAACTAGTCTGCACAGCGATTGGTAGGGTGAAGTTTTATATTGCTCTGTCTCCGGTCTAGAGTGACCGTAGATCAGTTGTCTTTTCCGGTCCAGAGCTATACACTCGCACAAGATGTGCTGGGCTGATTCCTCCCCCTCGCCGCAGAGTCTGCATGCGAGGTCCCCTTCGAACCGCCCCATTTTATGTAGGTGTTTCTTGACGGCCATGTGTCCCGTCAAGAGACCTGTTGTGTTTCTGAGCTGTCCTCTGCTAAGGTTTAGCAGCTCCACAGCTCTCTTTGAACTGGGTCCGTCAATTATTGACTTCCCATGTCTGAGCCCTGGACAGTCCGCCCAGTACACCTTGTGTTGGTTTCTGACCCAGGACTTAATGGCTCCCCTGGCAGTGCTCTTTGACACGCCCAGAGCCGGTTCTGGTCCCATAAATGGTTCTGCTGACCCTCTCTTCGCGAGACTGTCAGCTTCTTCATTGCCTTTGCCCCCGAGTGACCCGGCACCCAGATGAGGGTCACCTCATTCTGCCCAGCCAGGTCGCTCGTCTCGTCTCGGCACTCACTCACCAGCCAGGAATTTACCCGTGGGCTACTTAGTGCCTTAAGGGCTGCCTGGCTGTCTGTGGCTATGAGGATCCGCTTGTTGGTGTAGCCCCTCCTCTTGTTCTCCCGCACACAGTGCAGGATGGCGTACATCTCGGCCTGAAACACCGTTGCATGGGCTCCGAGGGAAATACTGTGACTTACCCTCGGTCCTTCCGAGTAAACACCTGCCCCCGTCCCACGCTCCCCGCCAGATCCGTCCGTGAACCAGACGAGCGCGTCCCGTGGTATGCCCGGCGTCTCCTCCCGCCATGCCCCGCGATCAGGGATTTCCACTGTGAAGTTGTTTTCCCTGCACATTCGCGGGCTCGCGAAGTCTGACCTCATTTCAAGCATGGGTTCCTTCACGATCTCCTGAATTTTGCAGTGGCCCCTGAAGCCTGGGTTGATCTTCAGTCTACCATTGCAGGCTAGTCTGTATAGTCCTAGCCTGGCCTCTCCCATAATAACTAAGTGTAGGGGGGTAGATCCAGCAACACCTCCATGGCGGCTGTTGGGGTTGAAGACATGGCCCCTGTGATGCCTAGGCAAGCCATCCTTTGGATCTTGCCTAGTTTTTGTTTGGCACTGGATTGTGTCACCTTAGGCCACCAGACCAGTGCCGCATATGTTAACGATGGTCTGACCACCCTTGTGTACAGCCAGTGGGCCATACTAGGTCTTAGTCCCCACGTTTTTCCATATAGCCGCCTAGTGACGGCTAAGGTCATGACTGCCTTACGCAGTATTTTTCCAATGTGACCATTCCAGGTTAGCTTAGAGTCCAATACGACCCCAAGATATTTTACCTCCCTGGCCATTGGAACGCTCCTACCGTATAGAGTGAGAGTTCTGTGGCTTTCACACTTCCTCCTCCTCGTAAACGGCACGACGGTTGCTTTCTCGGGGCTCACCCCGAGCCCTTGATCAACCGTCCACCCTTCCACCACTTTCAGTGCAGTCTGCATACGCTCCCACACTGCCTGTGTGACCTTTCCTCGGACTATGATGACAATGTCGTCCGCATAGCCCTGTACCTCATACCCCCCTCCCGAGAGCCTCCCCAGCAGGCCGTCCACGACTAGACACCACAGCAAGGGAGACAGAACGCTCCCCTGCGGACACCCCGCCGCGACCCCCGCCAGCAGAGTCCCTCCCGCGAGTGAGGTGAACACCGCCCTGTCCCTGAGCATGGAACCGATCCACCTGCAGCAGGTCTCCTCTATTCCACGCTCCCGGGCAGCTGCCAGAACCGATCCGAACGAGGTGTTGCTAAAGGCCCCCTCTATGTCTAGGAAGGCCCCCAGCGCCACCTCCTTGTTCTCCAGCGTATTCTCCAGTTTCAGCACCAGTTGGTGCAGTGCTGTTTCTGTTGAGAATCCTGCTCTGTATGCATATTGTCCGCAGTGTAGAGGATATGCTTCCAGTACACCGCCCCTAATGTGCCGGTCGAGCAGTTTTTCCACTGTTTTCAGCAAGAAGGACATGAGACTTATTGGTCTCAGGGACTTTGCCTGGTCTGTTGGACGCCCAGGTTTAGGAAAAAATACAACCCTGGCTAGTCTCCATGTCCTCGGAATGTACCCCAGAGCCAGGCTGGCCCTCATAATGAGGGTAAGCACCGGCGCCAGTATATCTATCCCCTGTTGGAGCATGATGGGCATTATTCCATCAAATCCCGGCGATTTGTATGGCTTAAAGCTGTTAATGGCCCATCTGATTTTGCTCCAGGTAACCACCTCTTTAGCGACTGTCCAGTCTACTCTAGATGCCCGTCTATAAGGCGCCTCTATTTCTGAGTGTTCCCAGTCCGGAGGTGATTGGTTTATTATGTTACAGCCGGGGAAGTGCGTCTGGAGTAAAATTTCCATAGTTTCCTCCCCCGAGCTTGTAAAGCCTCCCGTGGGTGTTCTAAGGGAGCCTATGTTAGTCTGAGGGCCCTTAGACAGGATCTTGTGTAGTCGAGCACTCTCGGACGTGTTTTCCACTTCTTCGCAGTGCCTCCTCCACGACTCCTTCTTGGCGTCCCTCAGTCTTTTGTTATAGGTCGATAGGGCCTGTCTATATTCATCCCATGCTCCCGACCTTTTGGCCGCGTTAAACAGCTTCAACGTAGGTTTAGGTGGTCTGTTCTTGTTGGCTCCAACTTGAATGCTGTATTTATAACTTAACTACACTGTTCGTCTATATAGATGCTCCATTTTTAATTTCGAAAACAACCTTAAGTAAGTAAAATGAAGCAATCATCATATAGAACTTTTTGGTCCACTTTTGTTTTTAAACCTATTTGTTTTAGATTGATTTGATATAAAGAAAATTGACGATTTTCTCAAGTTTTAAACTAGTTTACGTAATATTAAATGGTTTTGAATTTTGATAATTGAGCAGATATAATTAATTCGTTTATTTGTAATAATAGATTTGCGTTATCAACCTGTCATTTTTATACTTTCTATGTTAAGATTTTTTCAAATAAATTTATAATTATGCTTAATTTGGTGTATTATTAATTTTTCCCACAAATATTTATCTCTATAGATGTATTAATCAAAAATAGATCAAGGGTGAATTCTTGCTATAAACAGGGTATGTTTGAGCTTTATAAAAACACAATAGTTTTCTTATAAATTTACTTAACGCTAAAAAATATAAAAAACAACTAAAATTAACTTAAAAATATGGCTAAAATCAAGGGGTCCCCAAATCGAACAGCTGAAATTAAAAACTTTAGTTAGTTTTCAAATCTATGTGAATCGATATTGTTAATACCTGTACGTGGGTGACCCCGCGTGCATCTCTATATGCTAATATTTTTATTGTGTGGTGTGGTCCCCCCTTCATGGGGAGGATTACGTTCTCCTCGTACATTTTTTTTTAATTGAGGCCCGCCAATTGCGGGCCTGCTAGCTTGAATTTAAACTGTAAATAAACGAATTGTTTTATATCTACTAATATAAAAATGGGGTTTTACTTACAAATTCGTGGGGGTGCCTCCCCCTAATCTTGTTGGCTGTATATAACAGCAGTATCTGTTTTGTTTTTGCGTCTGAAAAGCACACATTAGAAACAATTCACATATGCTCCACACCAACTTACCCATTGTAAACCGGTTATTAGACTGAAGTTTTCAACTAAGATTTACAACATTGTTCTTATCTTTAGATATTTCCTATGTACAATTACATATTATACTATTTTTTAGAAATAATCTCGGTTTGTGGTTTTTTCGTTTTTCTATTATTTTTAGCTATGTGTCGTTTCCGCTGTGTGTGGTTAAAATTGTTTGTTCGCTAAAGAATCTAGGCAATATATATATATATATATATATATATATATATATATATATATATATATATATATATATATATATATATATATATATATATATATATATATTTCTAGAAATATTTCTCGCGGTTTCCTTTTTGGTTATGTATCATTCTCACTGTGTAGTTATTGAGAGATTATATAAACGGGGTGGTCAAAAACTGTCTTATTAGTGTCAGTTAAAGCTTCTACACATCAACATTTAAAATGAGTTGTGTGAAGTATAGTGCGAGACATATATTGCAGTGTCAAAAAACATATCTTAAAAAAATCTCTGTTGAAGATTTGATTAAAAGTATCAAATACAACATTAATGATGTTGAGGTGTATAACAGCAGGAAACATATATTCCTGAATAGGGGTATAATACAATATAAGGGCTACGTCCCCAGAGATTTTAACAATTATTTTTTGGTATATAATGATCGAATACGTTTTTTAAAGAATAATACTCCAACAAAGACGTGTGATGGTAAAAATAATTCAACAAAAACGAGTGATCGTGAAAATTCCACACCCTCTGTTTCTAGTTGCAACAAAAAAATTTCTGCAAAAGACGTCGTAAATATAAAATTCTGGAAATTCGCTATTTCCCGACAAAGCCTCCTTCTCTTCATGTTGTTTTAGATGTAGGTAAAATTAAAACGGAAAACTCTACAAAAAATATGGTTCCGCATGATTTCTGGAATTATGATTTAATTTTTAATCGTTCAGCAATCAAGTTTATTCAACATCGAATACAAATTTAAAAGTGTTCCCTGTTCCTGTGAATTTGTGGTGTGTGATATGGAGCGTATGCAATAAGTATTTTTTGTAAGCGCTATATACTTTAAAATTGTACTAGTAATAACTATTTTTTGTAAGCACCATATATTTTAATAATTGTACTATACAATAAGTTTTCGTAAGCCCTATATATTTTAATAATTGTGGTATGGAATCAGAATACCTTATTCGTATTGATATTAATGATTTTGATTTTAACACTTGTAATTTGGTTCTTACAGGAATTAACCAATTATGTAATCAAGTGTTCGTAGAATTTTTAATCAACAACAAACGTTTTTCCGTTGAGTTTCACCTCTTAAGCTATAATGAAGGTGATTTATTACAAATACAGTTTTTTGTAAACCAACAAATAATGTGTGTATTTAATTTTTTTATTAATGAAATGTCGCAAGTGTGGTAAGCGACTTAACAATAATTTCAAATATTGGCACCATAAAAACTCAAACAAGCTTTTTTGATGTGAATGAGGGGGAAATTTGTTGCTTAAATAACATTGAAGAGTAGCGTTCGTCGTTACTATCTCAAAAAATCTGTGCTACTTTGTTTTTTAATATTTATGTAAAGACTCAAAATTCTTGAATAATATTTTTTTCATCATGTTTTCTAGATTTTTTGGTATTAAGCTATATAATAAAAATCATAGAGATTCTGTTTATTAGCCAAAACTCTGTTTACAAACATTTTTTGTTGATGTGATATACCTTTTCGACTTATTTTTAAAACGTTTTTTATGACGTAAAATCAATTTTTTTTCGTTGATGTAATATGCCTTTTCAACTTATTTTTAAATGTTTTTGTAGTGTATTTTTATATGGCGTTGACGCCTCATTTTGAAACGTTTTAATGTAATAATAATTTTTATATCCTTTACACAATTCGTTTTAAATGTTTTTTATAGAAACTCTAATTGACACTAATAAAACAAATTAAAACAGATATTGTGTTTTATTTTAACAATATATATTACCGGTTTGAAAGAAAAAGCTGTGTTTCTTATCAGACTGGGTATTTCTACAACACATGATAAGGTTCACTAAACTTTGAGCTGCTTATAACAGTTAAGTTTGTGTGCTTGATCAGATGATTGAGAGTATTCCTGATGGCTTCATATGAAGTGTTTGTAAATATGTTTACAGGTGCTAGTGACTCTGTATCAATATGTGTCTAGTTATTTTGTGTAAAGCGTGAAAATTTGTGTTGGTGATTTTTTTTAAATTAAGTGCTATGTTTTAAATCAACGACAGTCGGTAAGTTATAGTTTTATCTGAACGCAGCAAGTGCGCTATGGTGGAGAATTTTCTACAAATAAACAGACTTAAAAACCTTTTTATACTTTGATGAATACTGACGGCTTTAATATTAGTATGGAAAGACTGTTTCACACTATTTTTTTGATACATCACAAACTTAGGAGAGTTATATAAATGAGCTTAAAACCTGGGTACAGCAAGTGCGTTATGGTAGCGAATTTTCATATAAATCTTCTGACACTAAATATTTGTAAATTTTCATAGAAATCATTTAATATAAAAATATTTTATTATAACGTAAACCCACCAAATTTGTTTATCATAGCTTTTCTTGATATTGTGCATGTATATAAAAATAACCTCGATTCTAGGGACATCTGAAGAAATTTCTTTCAAAGGCTTTTTCGTTGTGAGCTTGTTGAATTAAAAAATTTAGTTTTTAGGATTTAAAGCGAAATATGTATTTATTACGGCTGTGTTAAAAAATTGCAAACTTTTTTATTTGTTGTTTGATGTCATATGAATCATCTTGATTTCACATATTTAGTTAAAAGCAATAAAGCTCTACATGTCGAAGCTTAAATTGAATTATTTATGTGGTCGTTGACAACACACAGTCTCCATTATAGCGAATTTTCATGTTTATTCCGCTTAACCCCAATATCTTAAAAGATTAAAAATATATAATAAATCATATTAAAAAATGTCTGGATAACGATTTTATAGCAGAATATTTTTATGTTAAAAATATACGTAAGTGTTTTTTGTTGAAGAGAATTAACGTTTTATAACATTAACATATTTTCTGAGTTTCTGACTCATTGAGTTAGAAAATTATGTGCCCATACATTTTAGTTTAAATTGCTTTATTTGTGAGATCGCTGACGTCACACAGTCTCCATTCTAATGAATTTTTCATGTTTATTTCACTCAATGTTTGTCGAGATTTATTATATTTGGACATGCTAAAAGCATAAGTTTAAAAATTTAGGGTTTATGGGGTGTCTTATCTATTTTTTATTGCTAAAAAATATTTTTGACCAAGTTTATCAAACCAAAAGCATCTATTGTAACATGATCTTGCTGTTACATTGATATCATATAGATTGTGATAAATCGCTACTATTTATGACAAAAAAAGTTATGTTTGTAAAAACAAGGCCGGTTTTGGTTTTTAAACAAAAACTAGGCTTATATTCTGGATATTATAGTTAATATATTTAAAAGTAAGGACTCGACAGGTGTGCTATATTGGTAAACTCGCTCGTCTTTATATATTGGATGATATTTTTAGTTTTGGCATTTTAGAAAATTAACACAGTCTATGTCGAGTTCTAGTCCTGCTAAAAAATTTTAGAGTGTGCTCTTCGCGGTTTCACGATTAACCATATACTTAAACAATATATCCGTGATATATTTTTATCTACACAAACAAAGATGTTCAATTATGTTCGTTTTAAAGAAAATTTGAAACATGTGATATATCCATGTAGTGCCTATTGCCTTTGTTATAGGTTGTCTTTAATTTTAAACCATGCATGGTTTCATAATGAACACCTGCAGTCACCGCTACATCCGGTATTTTTCGATAAGTCGACAGCGATATTTTTTTCTCTGCCACCAACGATAATATTTTTCCTGTTGAAATGACTCAACATTTCAACCGCTAAATGATAAAGACCTTTTGCTTCTGACTAAACTATTTCCGACGATAATATTTTTCCTGCCGAAATGAAACATTTCAACCGCTAAAATGATAAAGACCTTTCTGACTAAAATAATTTTAGTTTGGTTTCCTGCTAAAATGACTCAACATTTTTCCCAGCTGCAGAAAGACCTCTGTCTCTCTTTAACCGTGTGGGCTGACGTAACTTTCAATCATGGAGTCCTCTTCAATGATTCCCCACCTCTAATTAAGATTCACACCTCTCCATCGCTAAAGACCAAAGCTTTCATTAAGATGACGCAACATGAAAGCCAATCAATGAAGCTTCGGTACAACACTCATTAGTTTTCACCAAAGCTCATTAAGCTTCCCACGAAAACAGGTTAGGTGATGAAACTTTATACCATCTCATCCAAAGATCAAAGCTTTCATTAAGATGACGCAACATGAAAGCCAACCAATGAAGCTCCGATACAACACTCATTAGTTTTCACCAAAGCTCATTAAGCATTCCATGAATACAGGTTAGGTGATGAAACTTCATATCATCTCATACAATATAATTAAATTAATAAAGCTCCAATACAACCCCTTGCGTGAGAATATTGATTGATTAAGCTCTAAAACAACCCCTAAATTGATAAAGCTCTAAAACAACCCCTTGTGCAAAAACTTTCCTTAGCTTTCTTGTGCCAGAGTGCGGCGGACTCTGGCCCAATGTGCGGATGGGCGTGATCGATGGAGGGGAGAAGAGCTATGATTGGTTAAATTTCTTCAAAATGTCCGTCTTTTGGGTGAAAAATGGCCGCTTTTACCTCTAAAACGGTCTCTGATTGGTCCATTTTATCTAAATGGGCGTGGCCACGCCCACAAAGTGGAGGTATTTAGAGGGTGGTTTTCAAAAATGTGCATTTTGAAAGGGGTGGGTTTTTTGTGAGCCAGAATCGGCATAGCTTATCTACTCCCATAGTATGCTGTACAGTTTCTTCCATCATTACGATACATTTGTTCATGAAAATTTGTATTTTCTGGCTTCACTTGTTCACACCTTGTTTTTATATCTACATATTTATGAGCTATGTTTCTTTCTATAGTATATTGTTCTGATTTTCGTACTTCTTTTTCTATCTCAATTTTCATATCTATATCAACCATCATTTCCTCTCTTAGGTCTTGCATACATAGTTCCATTTTTATTGCATCCATGTCATATTCATTTTTCAAATACTCACATTTCTTTTGCTTCCTTTCTTCTGTTTCCATAATAGTTTCATTTAATTCTTCTTTCATTATAATTATGTCCTGTGAATTATTTTCTATTTTATTTTCTATATTGTTTTACATGTTTTCAATTTTCTTTTCTATATGCTCAAATTTTTGTGTAAATTGTTTATCCATGTGGTTTTGCAATTCTACAAAATGTTCTTTAAGTTGTTTTTCATATCCTTTTTTATTTGTGTCAATTGTTTATCCATATTTGCGAAACATGCAATCATCATTTCACACATTTCTTAGTAAACTCCATGTTTTACAGTATATACTCCTGATTTTATTTTATTTTACCTTATTTAAATACCCCTTTTTAAAATTTTCACCTAATTTTCAAATTTCTGGTATATTTTGTACTACAGAAAGAGTTTACTCGGCGAACACCAACGTTTATTTTAAGTTATAATTGTATTAAATTCTTTATAATTATATTATTTTTTTACACAGCCCCACGTTGGGCGCCAATTATATTAATTGCGGTCTAATAATTATTTTATTTTGATTGTATATAAATGTTTTGATTTTTTTATATTAAAGTTGATTTTTTATAACCAAAAATTATCTATTATTTATCAAACTTGAACAATCAGATTCCTTCTGAGGGGTGTTTCAGAAATAGGCCTTTAAATTAAATTAAATCAAATCAAAATTTGAAATTATACCTCATGGGCTTTAAAGTATCTTATCTTTTCAATCATAGGTTATGAACAATTTTATTACACAAATTCTTATTTCGTGATCACGTTTTAATTTTATATAAATAATATTCACTTAATTTATAAATACCTTATTATTATCAATAGCATTAAATCTAATGCAATGCCTCTCCTGTTCTTCCTTCTCGGCTCTTTGTAATTCCCATTTAAACGCGGCTGTGCGTTTGGTGATGTAGACGCCTTTGTATTGTCTGCTATAAACGATCGTTGACTGATTCTGCTTACTCACATTTATTTTTAATATCACTGAATAATTCTTATTTAAAATTTCACTAACTTTTAACTATCCGGGTTTTAATTAATTTATTTATACCTTAAAATATTCCATAAAACAAACTGTTTACATTAACATTCTCTCTCTTTCCCAAACAACTGCGCTTCATAATTATATAATGTCAATCTTCGTGTTTTAAATTTTAAACAAATACATGCTACTGCCTATCGACCTCGCTTGCCCCCTTGACAACGCGATGACGTCTGCTCTGGGAGAACTACCAGACTCTTTAAAGATTCTGTTAATAACTGCTTCCTCTTTGTTTCTCGGTTATATATATATATATATATATATATATATATATATATATATATATATATATATATATATATATATATATATATATATATATATATATATATATATATATATATATATATAAGTGAATCCACCAGTCAGAGATCAGAAATCCGTTCGGAAATTTCCCGTCAAACTTGAAACGTGAAATATAATTATTTTGACAGTTTTACATTTGCATTTCTAAATTCACTATTTCTTTCTTAATTTTTATTCGATTCGATTGATGACTATATGTAGCGTATTCTCTGTTAAATAAGCTTTCTTTTAATACCCATTTCAGTTACTTCTGAACTCTTTACATAATTCTATTATGTAAATGAAATTGACTGTGTCTTGGGCTTCTTATCATACTATACTTCTATTTCTTTAATTATTATGATTTTTCTAACATTTTTCCTATTTCTATTTATCTCAAAAATTTCCTCATAAAATTACCTACCTTCTAATATTATATTAACTTCTCAACCTATTTCATAACCTAATTACTTTCTACTCACATAGTTCATTATATTTTTTCTTTACTGTCCTATTATCCCGCTATAATTCTTTAATTTCGTTTCACAAACGTCTTTGATTGATCCATTATTGTTTATTTACAACCCATACACTTTGTTTTACTAAGTCCAGCTAATATATTACGTTAAATTATTCCTTAAATACTTATTTTTAAAACTCAAACTTTCACAACCTATTTGTTTACGGATCAATTTTGGCGAATTCTTTTACACCAGCTTTAATTATTCTTATATGTTGTAAACCCCCTTTAAGCTTAAGATGTGGATAATTTTTCCAACTATCTTTCTTATATACACTTTACTGAGAATTATGAATCAGTAAGTGAACTACGGCCTGTTTCTTGTGAACCTTTTACATATTTTAACAGTTGGTAAAAAACTCACCATATACCCTACGAAGTATGGAGACTAAAGCAGGGCTAATTTAAATATATATGTGGTATAATGTACTAATACATATAGTAAAAAGTAATTATAAAATTAGATAATATATATTATAAAACAATCAAAATACAATTGATCAAAGCTTCCATAATCACTCTAATATATATATATATATATATATATATATATATATATATATATATATATATATATATATATATATATATATCTTTAGGAATATTGCACTACACTGTAATCACTTTTAAATATACACTTTATTTGTTTGCTGTACGTTTGTGATTTCTTATTGGTTTGCGTGTATATAAATAATATTCACTTAAACCAATAAGAAATCACAAACGTACAGCAAACAAATAAAGTGTGTATATATATATATATATATATATATATATATATATATATATATATATATATATATATATATATATATATATATATATATATATATATATATATATATATATATATACAGAAGGTTGAATACTTCTCAGCGCTTCTTTTGTAGTGGCACGTTGGAAGATAAATAAGAATTCATCACAACAGATTAAGAATTCGGTGACAGTTCATTCTGCTTCTACATACATACATACTACAATACATGTTCTAACGAATTTCACAGTTTTACTTTCCACATGATTTTTTCAATGTAGTGATTATAATAGGCAGACTCGTATTTAGATGGTCGTTAGTTTTTATTAGGGATATTAACTATATTTGTGCGGGAGGAAACGAAAAATTGAAATTTTGATCTATTCCTGATTTGACATATTGATCAATGTCTCAACACGGATAATCCGCACACGAATAATCGAGAATATACTGTATACAGAAAATATTTATTATTTATATTTCTTTAGGTTATAATACTTTCATTTGCTTTTTCAGGAACATACTGAGACTGCAGCCTGGAGAAGGCATTGATTATTTGCCACATGCACTATTTAGGAAATATATAGCATATGCTCAAAGATATGTCAATCCTGTGCTATCTGAAGAAGCTAAATCCATATTAAAAACTTTTTATCTACATTTGAGGAAGCAGTTTCAGTATGGGGATTGTACACCTGTTACAACTAGGCAGCTAAATTCACTAATAAGGCTGACTCAGGTAAAAAAGAAATAGACATTTTGTCTGGCGATAAAGTTATTTACTGTATTTCTGATATTGTAAATTATTTATGCAATACTTGTTATAACTTTTTTTTTCATAATTCCGTATACCTTAGGGATGTTTCTTTTTTGATCCCCCTGATAGTCTGACACTGTGCACCTCCTCGTCGAACTTTCTTTGTTGTTTTCAATTTCTTTTAGGGTGCTGTTAGCATCTACTTCTTTTCACCATTTGATTCTTATTTTTATTTGTTCTATTTGTGTCCACTTTTGTGCCATAAGTAGCAGGGAAAAAAACACTGGAACAGTACCTCGCAGGTTGAAGTAAGGCACTCATCCAGGGGGGTCTGGCTTGTGCCCCAGGGAAACGTTCTTGTCACTTGCATTAATTGTGTTTGGCCTTGGTGAAACCATTCCATACTAAATATATTAGCTTCACAATTGTTCGTTTTCATAAATGTGTATAAACACATTCAATTTTCTCCTATCTGATGAAGCCTTAACGTGGCAAAATCCATTACAGAGAAGATACTAACAATTGTGGAGACAGAGAAGTAGTCTCCAAGTCTATATTATTACTTATTTATTTGTGACTAAAATTATACAATGTGTCTTACAAAAAAGTTGCCTTTGTGACTGTAATAATATTAACACGATTTTGTTGAACATCCTCTAAAACTTCTTTTGTCAAAACTTTTAAATTTAATGTCACTTTTAAAAAAAAATCTAAAACTTCTACTGCAGTGCCTTCCACCGTTTCCACAATAGCCATAATAATAAACCCTGGTTAAATTATATATAAGATCTTTATAAACCTTACCTAAAATAGTCCTGCAAATTGAATCATAACCTCCACATAGCTGTGATAATCTACTCTCCTCAGAAAAAGATTCTCATGAATTTAGGGTCCATGACTTGACCACAAAGAAAATATTCGTATTCCTGTACCCATAAACTTCTGAAACGTTATATTACTCGAGTTTTAACGAAAAAATACTTCACCAAATTGACCCCCCATTTATCGCCTACGCCCTGAAGCGATCTTAGAACATAGATCTTAAAACAATTCGAAGCATTCCTTTGCCGGGTGCCAGCAGGATACCAAATTTAAAAATGAAATCTCAATTCGTTCAAAAATTATTGCGCCTACTAACAGACAGACATACAGGCCGACATACAGACTGACTGACAGATCGGCGGACAAAAAAATTTTCGTTCCAGAATCAAGTTTTCTATATGTTTTGAAACTTTTTACGCCGTTGCAGCAAACAAAAAAAACATTTAGAAAATTTCTGTCACCGATATTCCACCCAAGTTAATTTCAGCACAGAATACCAGATGTTTAATGAAATTGAAAGTTTTCTAATAAACAAACCCTAAAACATTATATTGCTCAAGTTTTAACGAAAAAATGTCATTTTTCACCAAATCATCCCCCATTAATTCCCTATGCCCTGAAGCGATTTACACAAAAACGATCCCAACCGTTGGTTTGTCGGGAGCTAACTGTATACCAAGTTTGAGGATGATATATATCTCAATTCGTTCTAAAGTTACAGTGGCTACAAACATACAGAAACAAAAAATGTTTGTTCCCAATAATGTTTTCTATACGTTTTGACACTTTTTACAACGTTTAAGGGAAAAAAGATTTTGACATTTTTGTCACCGATGCATACTTGACGATTTGGAAGTAACATAAATGTGTTAAGGTTAAGCAGAAATATTTGCATGAAAAGAGACTATATCAATTATGTAAAGCAATAAAAATATTTCATGTCATAAAGATAATATCAGTTCATCTAAAAAAAAAATCAAAAGCAACATGAAAGTTTTTTAATGAGAGTTAAGTTTCCTAGTAGAAATACTGAAGTTAGGATCATTGATACAGTTGTAGATGGTAGGTATTGTTGATGACTTTAGCACTTTGTGATCTGTTTAAGTATTTGCATCAGGATCCTGATGTTAGTTGTGAATGTGAATTGTAAAGATCCGACATCAAAGACATTTTTCTTTATGCATGTGCACCTAATGAAGTTGATGCAGATTCAGTGTCTGCTTATGAAACACTCTTTAGGCTTGAATAAAAGACCTGTTAGAGCTGTCTTTTCATATATTGCTTTTCCCATTTGTGGTATACCGAGTTTGTGTTTTCTGGCAAGTAAATAAAATAAAGCTTTGAAAAGAAACAAAAATACAATATTGTTGATAAAAGGAAACCCAATGGATTCAAGTAACTATCTTTTCCCTACACCATCTACTTTCTCTAAGATGTTTGAAATATTGATGTATATAAGACTGTTGTCTCTTGTGTGCGAGAATAAGATTATATCACACATTCTGGCATCGTACCAAATTTATCTACTCAAATTGCAATATTTGGGTCTACCACAAAAATCTTGGCAGAATTTGGTAAAGCCAGGCAGTTTATTTTGAGTTATCTAAGACATTTGATGACCAGGACCATCACGTTCTGCTTTCTAAACTGGGTCTCTATAATTTCAGGGGTGTTTCTGCTAAACATATTGCTTAATTTCTGACATACTGAAGTCAAGTTTTTTCAATGAAGTTTACCCAAAACACTCAAATTAGACGTTATTATTTGGAGTGTTATGGCAGGGTTCTATTTTGGATTTTGCATCAGTATTTCAATGTTCAGTATTTGCTGATGACACTTCATGTATTTTATCACTAATTGAACAGAATTGCTAAAGATGGTGTGGGGTGAATGCCTTGATGATTAACGAAGACAAGAGCTATCTTCTTGTCTTTGATAATGCACCAAAACTCGAGTTTCTGTATGTTGCATTGAATGGTAAGTCAGCCAAAAAGTGTCACACTAAATACGAATCTCAGATGGAATCAATACTGCATAAGTATGCACTGTTCCTCCGTTTATATATAGGAGTCAGGGTTATTGGTATTCATCAAATTATTGAATACCAAGTTACCCAGTACAATTTTTTATTTAATTCTCCAAGATATGTTGGGATGCCACCTCGTTCCTTAAAACTGTACCTGAACGAGAAAGAGGTACATTTACTTAATAAAATAATTGAAGCAAATAAAAATGTTATAAAAAAATTAACGTCTTTAATATAAGGATGTAAACTAGTAAATCTTTTCTTTACAAAAACATTTTTTTTCTTTACTAATATACTTTAAAATTATATATATATATATATATATATATATATATATATACTTATTTATTTAAGACCTTGCCGGCAATGACCCTTACAGTGGGGGTTATAGAAAAAAAATTTATTAGTAACTTAAAATGTCTATATCAATTTAGAATACCTTTGAATAGTCTTAACGCACCCGTATTTTCCCGACACTGGCTTGTGTATAAAATAAATTAGAAAGTTTTACTACCTTATACTTGTAGTATTTACCACCAAAAATGCAGATATACTCAACAGCAACAGCTGACAGGTAGCACACAGGCAGGCAGCAGGTGACTCGCTGGCTGGTTAGCCAAACGGCATTAAGAGGTCAGCAAAAGAAAAGTTTCAAACCATTTATATAGCTCCTGGTTTTTTCCAGAGCATAAACAAAACTGAATCTTCTCAAGTGGGAACAAACAGGAACCAGCAAAACCAACCACTGGTGGTCAGCTCAAACGCAATTACAACCACGCCTCTATATGCAATCGCAGAAAAAGTCGTCTTTTTTTCTCTCCAATCCTGTCAAAAAAATCTTTATTCTTCCTTCTTTTTTTAAACATCCAGGATTACCCTGGTTACCTTCGAATTCAATACACTATCGACTCAATTATCATTGATACAGTATACCATTGACTTGCCTCCTGCTGCCGCCGAGTAATATAAATGAATGTTAAAATTGCGATCGTTACAAGTCTTAAGAATGTTTTGAATAGTGTTTGTTCGCTCATTAAATATTTAGGTTAGGTTTGAATGTGAATGAGCCATACCGGTCCCTTCACTACGACCATAAGGTCTATTGTGGCCCACGCCTAATGGTCTATATTTCGCACAACAAAGCCAGCCTCCTGCAGAAGTCGATAATCTTTGTGGGCGAAAGTTGATCCAGATCTTCTGGAGCAAGCTTTGTCTTGCCAAAGAGCAGGTATCTAGTCCTGTCCACCGCCGGACAGGAACACAGTACGTGCTCTGCTGTCTCGCCACTCTCCATACACAGCCGGCACTCAGTCTCCTGACCGACCCCAACACAAGCGGCAGGGTCCTGTATACAGGCCGACTAGAGTACTCAGTTGTCTGTTTAACTCTAGAAGTTTTTTAACCCTTGACTCAGACAGGCCATTTATGAAGGCCTTAGAGTGAGCTAATCCTGGCAGATTTTGCCATTGCTGTCTTGTCATTCTTTCTGTCCAGGTATTTAAGGTGTGTTTTGCTGTGCATGATGTTATCCCCAGCACTAGTTCTGGTCTGATAAAGTCCCTCTGGGCACCACTCCTGGCAAGCGCGTCGGCCGCAACATTGCCATCATGATCCGAGTGACCCGGTATCCAGACCAGTGACACCTCAATACAGATGCCTAGTTCGTTGAGGGCAGATTTACAACTCCATACCGTTTTTGAGTTGCAATGGTAGGAACCAATAGCATTTATTACAGCCTGGCTATCTGTATATATCTTTATCGATTTGTGTGTGCACTGGTTTTCTATGCTTTCCCTTGCACACATCTCGATGGCATGCAGTTCTGCCTGGTGTATGGTTGCGTACTTGCCGAGGCTAGTTGATTGTCTAGCATCAGTGTTGCCCCCATATGCGCCAGCTCCTACTCCCATATTGGTTTTGGAGCCATCAGCATACCAGCAGAGATCAGCTCTCAATAGGGTCGTTTGATTTCGTTCCCAGTCGTCCCTTTCCGGGAGGACGGTCTTGAAAGACATCTCTCCTAATCTTTGTAGGCATCAAGTCTGAGACCATTCCCAGAATCCCATGACCCTCAATGTCATCAAGGAGTCCGGATCCTCCCAGACTGATTTCCTTCGGCATGCTGTCGGCCGTTTGTTTTAATCTACGTTGTCCACCTCGCCACCCTCTCCAGCCATATGTGAAGAGGTGGAATATTAAGGAGGACCTCCAGAGCGGCTGGTGGTGCGGTGCTTATCGCTCCCATTATCATCAGACAAGCTTGTCTCTGTAGATGAGGCAGTTTGGCACTCGCGATACCACGAAGTGCCTTGGGCCACCAAAGTATGGCTCCATATGTTATCATTGGTCTGATAACCACTACATAGAGCCAGTACATCTGTTAGGGGTTTGTTCCCCAGTTATTTCCACAGATTTTATGGCATGTCCACAAGGACAGTTTAGCCCTGCGGATTACATTCTCTAACTGTATGTCCCAGTTGAGCTTCTTATTTAGGGTAACCCCCAGATATTTTGCTTGTTCTGTAAATGGAATCGTTTCCCTCATAAGAATAGGTGGTTTTAATCTATCCAGCCTTCTTCTTCTGGTAAATGGAACAATGATCGTTTTGCGGGGGTTCACAGACATCTGTTCCCTCCGACACCAATCATTCACTACATTTAGTGCCTCCTGAAGAGTACTTGCTAGTTCCTCCTCATATTTGCCCCTAACCATTATGACTAGATCATCAGCATACGCCTGGACCTCAACCTCCCACAGGCCCAGGATAGCCAGCAAGACGTCCACAAAGAGGGACCACAGCAGGGGGGATAGAACTCCCCCCCCCCTGAGGGCACCCTCAGCTGACCACCTCCCCCTGCAGCGAGGTAATAACGGTCCGATTGTGGAGCATGCTCCGATCCAGCCACAAATGGTAGGTTCCACCCCTCTAGTGATAGTGGCTTCGTAGAGGGAGATAGGTAATGCATTGTTAAATGCTCCTTCAGTGTCGAGAAATGTAGCCACCGCCACCTCCCCGTTATCCAGGGAGTGTGTGATCTTCTCGATTAGGTTATTGAGTGCTAACTCAGTAGATTTGCCAGTTTGGTAGGCATACTGGTGGGTATTAAGGGGGTTGTTGACTAAGATGCTCCCCCTAATGTGTCCGTCCAGTATTTTTTCCAATCCCTTCAAGAGGTCTCAGTGATGTGGGTAGGAGATTATTACGTCCCAATTTGGGAATATACCCCCCCCCCTAATCATTCATTCATCAGGATTTTTGAGCTCAACAGCCTTGAGCTGATCGTGAGATCTAAAACCTCTCTTCGATTGACCGTTAGAAAGGTGGGTTCCGAGCCTATGTTATTGACAACCAGCTCCTTCCCTAATGTGTATTCAAATAGTGACTCACCTCGTCTGTTAGTGTCTGTGCTCCCCCAAACCAGATGAAGGGAGTTCGTATCACACCCCATTACAAGGTGATAATTGTTGCTCTTGCAGTAGGTGATCAATTTCCGCACCTCTGATGGAGGTGGTTGTTCTGCATCTCTGTCTCCGGGGAAATAGGCCGAACAGGCCACTACTTCCAGCCTGGTCCCCCCGGTTGTGATCATGAGATGGATGGCTGCCATGTCCTTGGTGCAGTATTCTGATAGTGTAAAATACTGCAAGTTGTTTCTGATCCAGATACAGGCTCTGGGGTTGGTACCAGAGCCCACCTCTACTATCTTACCAGAAGTGTTACCCAGCTTTAGTTCGGTCCGACCTGGCGGTCCAGGGCTCTTGGAGAAGAGCAATGTCTATCTGCTCCTTCTTTAATTTTATACTAAGGAGGTATGTCGCTGCCTTAGCATGATGCAAATTTGCCTGTATGCACCTAATAGGTCTGGTGGAAGGATGTATCCTGCCACCTCCTCTATTGGGGCCCATTTTTTTGGTGGATTTGATTCCCCCTGCGGTCCCACTTCCCGAGGGAATAGCTGGGGGAATTTATCCCCCCCCCCACTCTCGGAAGGGCCCGCTTCATTATACAGTGAGGAGGAGGGATATTCAGAGTGGATAGTGCCCTCTCCCACCCCTCCAGTCGCCTCACTGAACGTCTTCCTGACAGCACCATCTCTGGGCTTTTTTGCCCTCTGTTGTAGTTGTAGAGCTGCTGGGGAAAATTGTGATTAACCTCCATGGAAGAGCCCCGCATCCCATGGAGAGGCATTTATACACAGGGAGGTCTCCCGGTTTCCCTGGGGAGGATTACGTTAGGGGCAGAATTACCAACCTGCCAATACCCGGCCAAAAGCATCATCGCTTCGGCACCGACCCTCCAACGACCTTGCGATGTGGGTTTTTTATAGAGGTCTCTCCTCGCAATGCCGGCCAGCTAAGGCAAGCATTCCTGGCCCTCCCAAGATATGCCTGTTTAGGGTTACGGTATTGCCCTCCTCCTTTCTCAGCCGGGCTTGGGACCGTCCATGGCGGAGTTCATTAAATATTTAAGCACACAAGTTTCATCTGATACTTTGAGGATTTTCTGTTTCGCTCATATTCAGAAATCTTATTATATTCTAGGGTGGAAACATTTTGATTGATGAAATACTTAGAAATCAAAAGACGATGGTAAGATGCATGGTGGGCATCTCTGCAGACGCCTTCCTTACTTATATGACCGTAATATAATGATGATGCCATGTTTATACATGTATTCATTAGTCACATTTGTTAAATGTAATTCTGACATGTTCCAAATTCATTTAGATAGGTATGGGACTATGATTATGACGACACAAAAATGTGGCTGGCATAGGGTACCATAGCACAGATTTACAAAGTATGCAAAAGGACCATACTGTATGGCTATAAAAGCCTATAATTTTTAGTGTGTAGATTTTTTGTGTGTGATTTTAAGTTTTGCTATTGTCAACGGATAATGTAATAGTAATAGTAATAGTTATTTATTGCACATTGTACAAAAGGATCAGGTATCTTTGGCTACTTTAACAGGTACATGGTACATGTAAACTAATATTTACTCAAGTCTACACAGTCTTCAAAATGACCATTCAGGACTTTGTCTTTTAAATGTTTTTTAAGTGTACTTTTATTTAATATTTGATTTTCTTCTGGAGGTAAATAGTTCAAAGTATATGCTGCCATGTATGTGAAAGATGACCTAAATTTTTGGAGCTGATGTTGTATTATATCATATGTCATTGATGTATGTGTCAGTGTTCGGTCATGCATTTCATTTCTGTTTTTGATTTTATTATACAATTACTCTGGTGTTTCTGCAAGTACAATTCATCTAACTAGTATGGCATAATGGAGAAATTTTCTTTCGTTCACCTTTAATAACTACATCTCTTTAAGGTCTGGAGTGACATGATCTCTATAGCTAACATTTGTAATATATGGAATACAAGAGTTTTGAATCTTTTGTAACCTATATTTATCTTCTGCTGTTAAACATAGGCCATACACCAAATCACAGTAATTGGGGTAAGATAACACTAGAGATTCTGTTAATAATAAATTGGTTTGCGGATCTAAGAGGTATTTCAGTGATTGAATTTGCTTCAGGCTACCATATGCTTTTCTAGTAGTTGTTGGTACATGCTCTGTAAATTTGAGCCTACTATCTAAGGTAACTCCTAAATTTTCCACTTTATTCCCAAATATTATTCTGACCATCAATAGATGTACCATTCGCATTGCTAGCAACCCTAATATTTTCCCGAACTTAATACCAGTTGTTTTTGTTGCGTTCGGCACTAATGAATTCATTGTTGTCTTAGCCTCTACAAGTCATCATTAATTTTTTCAATCGCTTTATCTCCTTCGTCTGGTTTGTAGCTCAGATAGACTTGTATGTCATCAACATACATATGTATTTCACAGTATTTGGTGCAGTTTACAGTGTATGCTATGTATATGGGGAACAGCAAAGGGCCAAGGATAGATGCTTGAGGAACACATGAGTTTAAGGCTTTCGGACTGGATACATTGTGTGCATTTAATACAGTTACTTGTGATTGTTCACATAAATAATTTCGAAACTACATATACATATTATCGTTTACACCATAATATGCAAGCTTTGAGAGTAAGCAATGTTCAGACTATCAAATGCCTTGGACAAGTCTAGCAAGGTCAGTGCAGTAAGTTGACCAGAGTCACATGCTCTTATAAGATCATCCACAATACTTATCAAAGCTGTAGCTGTTCCATGCTATTTACGGAAGCCAGACTGCTCTTTTGCTGTAATATGATTTTCATTCACATAGTGGACTAATTGCCTCTGTACAAGTGATTCGGCTATTTTCAAGTTCAGGGGATTTATGCAAATATCCCTGAGATCTTTTAGGGCTAAAACTCAACTTTGAAAAATTAACTTTCGCCATTGGGTTCACCTTACTCACTTTCCATCCCACAGGTATCATACTGGTCACAAATGAAGAGTTAATTACATGAGTAATGGGTTCAGCTATCCATGGAATGAGTATCTGTAGCATAATTCCCGTGAGTCCATGATAGTCAGCTAGGTATGGTTTTTGCCTCTTAATCTCTTTTATGAAATCCTCAACATCTGGCAAAATAAAATTAAAAGAATGGTTCGCTTTAAACCTATTTTTGGTAAAATTTTCCATATACTCATGATCAGCAGGCAAAGTTGTTACTGAGTTTACAATTGTTGATGTATTTTCTCAAACATTTTGTAATGTTTAGTCAAAGGTTAATCGAGATCTATTTTATAGGCGAGAGCAAAAATTGAACTACGGGAAGAAGCAACTAAAGATGATGCACTAGAAGTAGTTGAGATAATGCAGCATAGTTTAATAGATGTGTTTACTGATAATGGAGGAATATTGGATACTTCCAGGTCTCAACTTGGAACTGGAATGAGTTCTAAAAATCAGGTAATTTAAAATTTATATTCATTTAAGACCATTAACAAGCAGATGATTGACAAATTTGGTGTAGAAGATGGTGCTTTACAGTGAATTCTCAGCTTACTCAGCAAATCACTGCTACTGCACAGCATCATCTTATCTCGTTTGCAATGGGTTCGACTTTACAGCATTTTCAAGCTGAAGAAAATTGATTATATCTATACCTACACTTCTATCTATACAAATAAAAATTAAATGCTGTTCATTGGTAAGCGCATCCCTTGAGAACGGCTGGATCGATTTGGCTAATTGTATTTTAAATCTGTTCGTTATAGTCCGACTAATGTTTTTAGGGGAAGAAGAATTGTAAACGTTGCCCGAAAAATTGGAAAAATTGGGAAAAACTGAGTGTGCTTTTTTCTCCGATTTATTTCGATACGTGTGCAAATTTAAGTAAGGTGGTGCCAATTGGAACTACCTCTAATTTAGCCCAGTCTGCTAAACTGTGCAGAGGGTGTAAAAAGGTTGCTTAGAATGGTTTAAAGTGTATAAAGTGTGAGTTGCATGTGCGAGAAAATTAACCTTTGTTGAAAAAGATGACGACAAAATAATTATTTATTGTGTTAGTGACATTGGACAGAAAGAAGACGAGAATCTTGACTTATCTTTTACTAGTGCCAGAGAAGATGAACCTACCTTAAGGCTTAAGGTGTGCTATTTAAAAAAGCCTGGACGTAGCAAAAGCATTATGGTAGTGAATTTTCATATAAATGATCCGGCACAAAATATTTTATTATAACTTTTTTTTCTTGTAACATAGAAATCTAAATTTCGACTTATAGTTTACTTCTTATATTATAAACCTACCTACCAAATTTGGTTATCATAGCTTTGTTATTTTTTGAGATTTTTTGAAAAAAAAAAAGATAAAAACGATTTTCCTGACTAACGAACGTATCCAAGCCATTTACAAAAGGAAGGTACATGCCAAATTTTATCAAAATTGGTCCATTCTTTTCTGGGTTATCGGTGTGACGCGCGAGAGCGCGCGCGCACGCACGCGCACGCGCACACACACACACGCGCGCGCACACACACACAGACAGATATATATATATATATATATATATATATATATATATATATATATATATATATATATATATATATATATATATATATATATATATATATATATTCATTCGAAATGAACCGCGCAGAGTAGGTCGATGTGATATCTCTTCCAGTTTATAAGTACGTTTTTGTTGTGATTTTGCTTAAAAATTATATGGAAATTGGTATGAACGGATGCAGAAAAGTGGCCATTTCAAAGTAGTAAAGTTTTGAATTAGAACAATAAGTGGTTGCGCAGTAATCAATTGTTTTACCAAAAAATTATTTGTCCTCTACACTAGGTTGAAAATTACAGCTCTCCCAAAACAACAAAATGGTATTGTCAAGATCTCAAGAATCTGAGTTAAGAAGTTTTGTAAAAGTCGAATTTACAAAGTGCTTGGAAGATATGAGCATATTTGAGAAAATAACAGAAAAAATTGTGGAGGCAGTGACATCGAAACTTGAACAGAAAGTTGAAGAAATGTTTTCTAATTTTAGAACGATGAAATTGAAAATAGATACTCTCGATAAAGACAATGAAATATTAAAGCAGAAGGTAGATGACCTAGAACAAAAAGTCAATAATAGAAACATTCTAAGAATGTATGGATTGGAAGTACAAAATGACAGCAGCACTTCTGATACGGTAATCCAGTTTTTAAAAGAAAAGATGGGTATGGATTTTGGATGCGAAGTTGTTTATGTTTCCTACAAACTGAGACTGAACCAAAAAAATGGAAATGACAGTCCTTTGGTTGTAAAGTTCAAAAGTGATGAAATAGTAAATCAGGTACTGAGTAAAAGAAAACTTTTGAAACACTCTAATGTTTATATTGTGGAAGAACTAACCAAGAGAAGGTTAGATTTGTTAAACTGTGCAAAGCAAAAATATGGGAGAAGCAAAGTATGGGTTTGGAGGGGAAGTATTTACACAAGAAAAGATGGAGTAAGAATCGCGATAAAAGATTCAAGTGAGTTACAGGCTTAGAATAACAAGGTAGGAGGAAGAGACTATCAATAATGTAGTTTTTTTATTTTGTTTAATATTTACATCTAATATTGGTAACTATAGAATTGTTAGTCTGTTAGTTTTTTTTTATGTGCTTTATAAGTGCATTAAATTTTGTTTGTGTTTTTTTTTTTTGTTCGATCTACATAATCGTTATATTTTATTTTGTACATAGGTATACTGTTTTCGGATTGCATTGTGGTAGTGGATAAATGAACGTAGGAAAAATTCTCCAATAAAGTTTGAGATTTAAATTGGATTGATACGATAGAGCTATTTTGGATATCTTGCAACTAGTGGGAAGGAATTGTTTAGCTTGTCAGTAAAACATATTAAGTTATTTTGAAAGATAAATTTCACCGTATTTATTATCGTTTAGTTATTTAGATAAGAGATTTAATATTTGTATATAGGTGCGTTAATTTAAATTTATACCTGTTTATTTTGATGGATTGCCCTGCGAACTAGCTATTAGGGGTAAACTTTCTGTATTGATATCCTATAATATACTTGAGGTTTGGTGTAGTTTGGTGCAGTTTCGTACCTTCGCGGGATGGGAGATGTGGCAGAATTAACTAATTTGTTAGATAATTATTGTAATGTGGAAGAACGACAGTGCTATAACACAGATGACTACATTAAGTTGATAAAAATAAGTAAATTAAAGTATAGTATTGTTAGCCTTAACATAAGAAGTTTAAAAAAAAATTATGATGAATTTATGATAATGTTGGAGGGATTGATGGGTGGGGGAATCATAGCAATTGTTTTAACCGAAACTTGGCAACTAGATAGTATAGATAATTTTGCTATACAGCGTTTTACAGGTTATTATAATGAGGCCTCATATAACCAAAATGACGGAGTGGTAGTTTTTGTGAGATATGATATAGTAGTTTTAGATATGATAGTTACAGATATTACAGATGTGCGATTAATGAAGGTCTCTATGGATATAGACTGCATCTCAGTCAATATTGTTTGTGCTTATAGGTCACCCGCCACAAACGTAGCGTTATTTGTCGATGAACTGGACTCGTATCTACGTGCTGGTATTGCAGGGGATGTTAATATATTTGTAGGAGATGTAAATATTGACATCTCGGAAAAAAATTGTGACAAAGATCCGATGTCTTCACATTACATGGGCACTTTATATAGATATGGTTTTATGCCTTATATTCGCTCTCCGACACGAATAACTGATACTACCGAAACATGTATTGATCACATATTTGTTAGAATAAATCCAACTATTCGTAACAAGAATAAAGTTTTTGAGTTGCGGTCTGCTAACCTTCATTCGCATATTACAGACCATAATGCTATTTTATTAAACTTTGGTCTTATTGGTTCCACTGAAAAAACTATGGCGAGACCTAGGGTGCTAAGGAGGATAGATTTTCATAACTTGCATGAGAGGCTGAGAAATGAAACCTGGCAATCAGTGTTTTTTGAATCAGATGCACAATTGATTTTTGATAATTTTGTTGATATCCTAAATAAGCATATAGATAGCTCTACATACAGCATACAAGTTAAGTCAAATAACAGAAGAATAAAACCTTGGATAACTGCCGGGATTATAACAGCCATGAAACATAGAGACGCCTTAAAGCAGAAATGGAATAGGGAAAAAACCGTAGAGTCGGAGGTAGCATTTAAACACTACAGAAATATGCTTACAAAACTGATAAGAGTGACACATAATGACTATTATAAAAACTTGATTACGTCACACAAGGGAAATTACGGCAAGATTTGGAAAACTATTAATGAAATCACAAACAGTAATAAACGTTCTAATGTAGTTAAAACAATAATAACAGAAAAAGGGGGTGTTTTGACTTCGGCGAGGGATATTGCATTGGAATTTAACAATTATTTTGTTGAAGTGGGAAAAGGTATATCTCAGAAAATTAAAAGGCGAAATATAGAAACTAGAGCAAACAAGCAATATGGAGATTCCTTTTTCTTGCATTCTGTGACGGAGAACGAAGTTATCGGCATAATCTCTTCGCTGAGGTCAGGCGCTGCCGCTGGAAGCGATGGTATTTCGGCCAATATGATAAAAAATTGTCATCTGTTTTTGGCTAAACCTTTGACTCATTTAATGAACACTATATTTCGGACAGCTATTATTCCATTGCAATTGAAAGAGTCTATAGTGCTTCCAGTTTATAAGTCAGGTGATCATAAAAACGTTTCAAACTACAGACCTATTAGTCTACTTAGTGTGTTTTCAAAAATTTTTGAAAAACTATTGAATATCAGATTAAATGAATATTTGGATAAACATAGCATGTTGTCCAAAAGGCAATTTGGTTTTAGACGAGGACTATCCACTCAAGATGCATTGTATGAATTGACAAGTACTGTTCTCGGAGGCTTTAATAGCAATATGAAAACTTTAGCTGTGTTTTTGGACCTAAAAAAGGCTTTCGATACAGTTTGTCATAAAAAGTTGTTGGCTAAACTAGAGTTGATTGGGATAAGAGGACATACATTGTCACTTTTTGGTAGCTACCTTCATGAGAGAATCCAGCGTGTGAGAGTGGGTGACTGTGTGAGTGAGGGACGAGTGGTTACGTATGGTGTACCACAGGGAAGTATATTGGGTCCAATATTGTTTTCTATTTATGTAAATGATATAATTGAAGACCTAACTTTGGACTGTATACCTATTGCTTATGCAGATGATACCGTTCTGGTGTTTGTGGGAAATCAATGGGAAAAATTGTTTGAAAGAGCGGAGACAACAATCAATCATGTGAAAGAGGTACTAGACAGTAACCTACTAGCGCTGAATCTAACAAAAACATCATATGTGGCTTTCTCACCGACAGCAGCCGGAAGACCATCCTCCAGTCTATCAATTAGTATACATGATGATTGCTGTAAACTGACTGAGTCTCACAGTGTCAAATATCTTGGTCTGCTGGTAGACAATAATTTAAAATGGCAAGAACATGCAGCGTATATGAATGCAAAGGTGAAAAAGATTATATACAAATTCTATACCCTGCGAAATATTTTAACAACAGAAAACCTAATACTGGTTTACAAGTCTCTCGTGGAGTCTTTTGTGGGGTATGGTATTATTTTCTGGGGTGCGTGCTCTGAAAATGCATTAGCTGCGCTTCAAGTTACTCAAAATAGTATATTGAGAGTCATTCTTCATAGGGATTCTAGTTTGACGAAGTCTTTATTTTCAGAACAGCTGTATGTACTGGAAACGGCCGTTCGAAAATAAATATAATATAATTCATACAAATAAAAATTCCACGCAGTAAAAATTATTATCTTCATCATTAACATTTCTTAAAAGTACGCATTTTCGAATTATCGCGGCGGTGTAAAAACATATCTGCAGAGATAAGGATAAGGTATCTTGCACCGATTAAGATGTTTCAGCCGGGGACTGCAGACAGAGAGAATTTAACTACTGAGGTAGATAGTTGACCGTTCGCCGTAGCGTGTTGAAGAATATTTAGCTGGAAATTATATTCAAAAAATTAGAGTCAATTTATAGAAGTGGTAGAGGAACGTCAGTATACCGTACCCTCTTGTCCGTGATTGTGAGAGACAAGTCCGTGGCGCAATAAACCTATCTGACGCCGTCGAGGTAAGAATATTTTAGTTTTGCCTTATTTGATATAATTGTAGCGAATTTTCGGATATTTTCTCTCAGTCCCCACGTGCCTACCCGTCGACGTCGAGACCACGAGATTTAGTGCCGTTCCCCTCCATAATCCTATCCCCTCATTGTCAGCGTGTCATAATACTTCTGGAAGGTGATGCTGTATCTAACACAGACCTTCTAAGGGTATTAACTACGACGGTTCCAAGTCGACTCTGGTCTGGACGCTGTAGTACACAAGCAGGCCAAGGTCGAGTTGGTACACGACAATATCCTTTCGCAGGGTGCTCCCCTGTAACCCTCCCGTTCCATATCGACGCCCTGACGTCGAGGCGTTGGATCTCTTGTTGTCGACTCCGTCGGATAGGCGCCATTTTTGCTATTTGAGGAGCGCGTCTCCAATTGACCCATTTAACGGCTGCATCCACGGGTTGTAAACCACCGCACTCGAGGTTTCCGTCCGCGTGACTCCCGCATTTTCTTTCCGTGGGGAATAAGTGATTTCGTTTGTCCGTCACCAGCAATACGACTTGTCTTAGAGTAAGTTAGAGCGATAAATACATTTCATATTGTGAGCATACCAGTGTGTTGTAAAACCTTATAATGTAATAAATAGAGTGGAAACTACGTTCAGTCTGTTCCATAATCTTAAATAAATCTGCTACACCCTTATAAACTTTCGGAAGGTCAGGTAAATACCGGGGGAGCGATTAAAGCCCGCAACCCCGGAGGTATCTATACGGCCTGCTACATAACAGGCTACCGGACCCTCTCCACGGAGCTACCCAGGCACTCCGGCCACGTCGGTGGTCGGAGTCTTGTGACGAGGTCGCAGACACCCTCGTAGGGAGTAAACCCTCTAAAATCTGGCGCCCGGGACCGTTCCTGTAAATCCATTGATCCGTTCTACCGTATAATTCACCCCGCAAGTCAGGCCTCGTTACACTAGGTCTAGTACGAACTTCCTTTATAGTAACGACTATATTAAACTACTCGATATAAGAGGAATGTTTATATTAAATGTACTAAAACATATGCATCATCATTTTCGGGCAATAAATGTGGTGGACCACACATATGGCACAAGTTGTAGAATAGGTGAAAACTTGACTATTCCACCGGTAAATAGGAGCGTTTATAAAAGATCGGTTTTATTTTGGGGTCCAAAGTTATATAATCAATTACCAGCAAATTTGAGGATTTTATCTAAATCTAAATTTAAAAAAGAAATTTTTAGCTTTGTTATTTTGAAACAGGTCGAACTGAAAGCAATGTTAAAGTAGAGAGCAGTATGATAGTTGAGTGGTATGGAGAAAGTGGAGTGGATGTGTTGCCTGGGCAAGGTGCAGGGAAAGTAAGTGTGTGCTGTGTGGAAGTGTGCTGTCGTGAGTGCGTGTCTGTGTGCATATGTGTGTGTAAATATAATATGCATGCGTGGAGAAATGGGTGGGTGAGTACTATGATGTGTATGAACATTTTGGTTGTGGGTGGTATAGAGGTGTTGGTTGTATGGATATCATATATGCAGAAGAAAGATATGAAAAAGGGAGACTAAGGGTTGACAAAATGGACTATATTGAGTGTAGGATATGCTGTTGATTCCCCTACTGAGGTTAACACTAAGACATTGTTTTGGTTTAAAGTTGCATCTCTCATCTTTTGAGGATCGGGGCACATCTGGTTAGATAGGGGCACAAAAAAAAAAGAGGGAAAAGAAAAACTAAAAATTGTGGATATTAAGTGGTTTAAATTAATGTACTGGCGATTGTGTGGAGTTAGCTGTAAAGGATACAAACAAGTCATGTTGACTTAGGTATCCAAGAAAATATATTTTAGTTGTATTAATAAATGTCTGATATTTGGAAGTGTTTAGGATCTTAAGTTCTGTGTATGATCACGTGTAATGGTGGATTGAATTGAATAAATTGAAATTGAATATATATATATATATATATATATATATATATATATATATATATATATATATATATATATATATATATATATATATATATATATATAAACATATAAAAATTGAAACTGACCCCGGATATGGGTTCTAGGGGTCCTAGTTCACGCTCATTTGCAAAAAAAATTTCAAAATTCAAAAGTCGGATCTCCCCATTAGTGAATTTTTTCTATGAAAATTCACCAATAGGTCACAAAAGGATCTTTTAGTAAAAAGTCAACATTCATTGATTGAATCATTAAAGGCACAAATTACTCTGATTAATGGAAAACAGATTGCAGCCTAGCCATGCCATCTACTAGCAACATTGTGAAAACATGTGTCCACGAGGACTCTATTGACACTAGCGATAAGATTTCTGATAATCAAAAATCTGTAAATACTGTTGCTGAAATGGCTTTGAACAGGCAGAGATCTGCAAATTCGGCGGTTATTACACGCAGCAGTAAAACAGTCGTAAATGGAAAATGTACTGTTATAGCAGGACAGATATCTACGGCCATTAAGCAGGCTATAGTTAAAAAAAAGTCAATGATGCTTTACACTTAATAAGTGAAGATTTAGCTTTCACAGAGGTTAAGCATGTTGGTAGAGTAATTTTATCAATATTTAATTAGTAGGCATTATAGTGAGTAGGCAATAAGTACCATAGAGCAAATGAAGCGTCATGACAGAATTGTAAAAATCAGACATTGTTGAGTTGTCAATAAGAAGAGTTAGAAAATTTGTTTTAAGGTTAAGAAATAATAGTTCCTTTTTTTTAGTTACACCACTATTGTTATTTCTGTTATAGTCTAGAATGTACTGTATTTGAGTTAATTATTAAATAAATATATCTTAAAACGATATAAAATGTAGATTTGTCATCAATAATCAGCAACTTACAGAATATAGCATTCAAACTAAATTCACATGATCAGAAGATAGATGATAATATGATAATGTCAAAAATTATTTGCATACTACCTGATGAATATAGACATTTTAGAACTGCATGGGAGTCAACAGCAACACTTGAAAAGTTAGTATCCTGATTATTAGCAGATGAAGTTAAATATAAAATCTCAACTGAAAGCGACAGTAAAAACACAGTAGCTTTTAAACAGTAAATGCCTTCTATCATAAATCAAAATATCAGCCAAAACCAAGAACTGACATAAGTAAAAGTTGTTTTGTCATGCCCAGAGATATATATGTCACGTAATAAGCCAAATAATACAGCATGTTCAATTTGTAAAAAGGTAAATCATCAAGAGCGTGATTACTATTTTCGTAACAAACAAATCAGAAACTCAAGTAATAGTAAAATGGCATTTTTAAGCTATGCCAATAACCTAAACAATAAAAACAAAGAATTTGTAGTAGATTCAGCATGTACAGGTCATATGAGTAACAACAGAGATTTATTTGTAGATTTTAAGGAACAAAAATTATCTGTTTTGGTAGCGAAAAGGTCACATTCGATGAGATCAGAAGGATCAGGCCTCATTGAAGGTAAAACTTGTATTTTAAATGATGTACTATACATACCAGAGCTGTCAAAACACCTAATGTATGTGAAAGCTATTACTGAGAAAGATCACAAAGTAACATTTACTAAAGAAAAAGTAATCTCTAAAAATGATGAAGATGTCTTAGAAGGACGAAAACAACAAAGGGCCTGTATATTGTTAATATATTTGAATCATCATGTAAATATTTTTTAGCAGAATCGAATGATGATGCTATACTGCTGCATAGAAAGTTGGGACACTTGGCACCTTTTGGGATGAAGAAATTGCTAGATATTGCAAACGGAGGTGGTGTAACGACCACAGACATTGATCACATTAATGATATCTGTGAAGTATGTGTTCATGCTAAGCAGACCAGGCTGCCTTTCTCAACAGAAAGATTTCAAGCTACAAGACCTATTTAGATTTTGCACTCAGATATATGTGGACCAATTTCACCTCCAATGTGGGATGGAAAGAGGTATATACTTACCATATTAGACGATTTTTCTCACTTTGTGATGGTTTTTTTATTAGAAAGAAAAGATGAAACTGTTGAATGTATAAAGTCTTATATTAATGAAGTTGAATCATTTCATAATTTAAAAGTTTCAAAACTAAGATGTGATGGAGGAGGAGAATATACAAGCTCCAAGTTTAGGGAGTGGTGTAAAGCAAGAGGCATTATTTTAGATTATGCAATACCTTATACGCCACAGCTGAATGGCAAAGCAGAAAGGTGTAATAGAACTATTCTGGAAAAATGTAGAGCACTTTTGTTTGATTCAGCAAAGTCACATGAGCTATGGGGGGAAGCAATATTTACAGCTGCATATCTCTTAAATAGGAGTCCGACAGTTAGTCATGACATAACTCCATATGAAAAATGGACAGGTAAAAAGGCAGATATATCTAAAATACAACTGTTTGGGTGTGAAGCTTAAATCTTGGCCACTTAAAGAAACTTGAATCTCGAAGTACAAAAATGATTTTTGTTGGATATGCACAGAATGGATATCGACTATGGAATATGTTGAAAAGAAAAATTGTTGTGTCCAGAGATGCTATATTTAGTAGTTAAGTAGGTAATGAACAAAGTAACAAAATTGAAATGATATATTTTGATGACCTACTTGACGAAATTGATGAGGAATTAAATAATGTAAATATAGACGCTGAAATTGATACAACACAAGACAGTAATTAAAATATTGAAGATCACCAAGAAAGCCAACATTCAGATAACATGGTAGATAATAGAAGTCCACAAAGATTAACGAAGTTACCAAAGAAATATAAAGAATTTGTAATGTTGATATATCAAGAAGCTTTGTTAGGCCCTGATAGAGAAAATTGGGGTAAAGCAATTGAAGATGAGAAAACAAGTTTGTTGGAAAACAAAGTTTGGAAAATAGTTAACCGAAACGAAGTACCCGCCAACAAGAAAGTTCTCACCAGTAAATGGGTGTTGAGACAGAAAGATAATGGTTTATTTAAGGCCCGACTTGTTGTGAGAGGCTGTGAACAAAGACAAGGTATAGATTATCAGGATACATTTAGTCCAGTGATAAGCAGCTCCTCTTTACGAATTTTGCTCGCGCTGGCATAAAATAAAAACTTGAAACTGATAACATTTGATATTAAAACCACATTTCTTTATGGAATGCTAGATGAAGAAACCTATATGTATCCACCAGAGGGTATGAATATCAAAGGTATCTGTAAACTGCAAAAGGCACTTTATGGCATGAAACTGGCTCCAATGAAATGAAGTCAACGATTGACAGAAGCTCTCACATCAAGAGGACTACACAGACTAAAAGGTGAACCATGCTTGTTTAAAAATATAGAAAACACTCTGTATTTGGGTATATATGTTGACGATGGAATTGTAGTAGGAGAAAACGAGGATGATTTGAAACATTTAATTGAAGAAGTGAAACATGAATTTCAGATTAAGGTAGATACTGACCCGAAGAAATTTGTTGGTATAGAAATTCGGAGGTATGGAAATACAATTCACTTAAAACAAGCTGAATTTATAAAACATTTATTACTTCAATATAATATGACAGAAGCAAAAATTGCACAGACTCCTATAGAATTAGGAGAAGGTGACAAAACACTTGACACTTCAAATTTTCCTTACAGAGAACACCTGGGTAGTTTATTGTACCTCTAATAAAACTAGACCAGATATTGCTTTCGGAGTAAATATGTGTGCCAGGCATACTGAGCAACCTACAAATCATGATGTTGTAAACCTGAAAGGAATTCTAAGATACCTTAATGGTACTATTGAAAAATGTATAACCTACAATCAAGATTCACAGATAACACACCTAATAGGATGGTGTGATTCTGATTATGCGGGTGATAAAGAAACAAGACAGAGCACCAGTGGATACATAATCTACTTCTGCGGGGGACTGGTCAGCTGGACAACCAGGAAACAACCAATTGTAGCCCTGTCGACAACTGAAGCAGAGTTTATTGCAGCAGCAGAGTGTACTAAAGACTTACTCTATTAGAAGAGTGTGTTCGAAGAACTTGTTTGTGAAAAAGTTGAAGTGAAGTTATATGTAGACAATCTAAGTGCTATAAACTTGATTAAAAATGGTATTCTGAACAGAAGATCTAAGCATATTGACGTGCGGAATCATTTCATTAGTAAAAAAGTAAATGAAGGTCAGCTTGAAATTGTATACTGCCCAACTGGAGAGAAAATTGCTGACATATTAACCAAGCCTCTCTCTGCTGTTAAATTTAACAGACTTGTAACCAAATTATCAAGTTAAATTTTGCTGTTTATCTATACTTATTGCAATTGATAAAATTATGAAAAGGTGTTGGTAGAGTAATTTTATCAATATTTAATTAGTAGGCATTATAGTGAGTAGGCAATAAGTACCATAGAGCAACTGAAGCGTCGTGACAGAATTGTAAAAATCAGACGTTGCTGAGTTGTCAATAAGAAGAGTTAGAAAAATTGTGTTGAGTTTAAGAAATAATAATTCCTTTTTTTATGGTTACACCACTATTGTTATTTCCGTTATAGTTTAGAATGTACTGTATTTGAGTTAATTATTAAATAAATATATCTTAAAACGACAAAGCATAGCAAGAAATACAGATGTTTTAATACTGCGGTGTTAGGAAGCTGCGAATCCGACACCAATTTAAGAGCAGCGAACAATTGTGGTTTTCTACATGTTTATAAGTTGCATCCATTGACAAATGTGGAAGATGTCACTGCACATCTGATTTCAACTTTTCGAGAGGTCAAATGCAAAAAAAATGAACTCCAAGGATCCAGATTACTATTCTTCTTCAGTGGTTCTGAAGGAAGAAAATGTAGAAACAGCAATGCAACCCTCTGTATGGCCACATGGATTTTGTGTCAATCGTTTTTTTTTTTTTTCATTTGTGAAGCCACCAACATACTGACGAAACCTTAACTCTAATCAGACCTGCTATTGTTAAATATACAGTGCTTTACAATTTGCAATCCCTGCTGTCACTGGTCATCTGATTTCAACTTTTTGAGAGGTCAAATGCGGAAAAGTGAACTCCATGGATCAAGATTACTATTTTTCTTTTAAAGTGTGTCTTTTATTTCAACAACACACCACTAGGGCTCACAGCCTAAATACTATCGTACCATGGGTGTCGACAAGGAGGAAAGAGGCAACTTTTTAATTCTGGACTCGAAGGTTTGGAGGAGAAGGAAAAACATGTGCCGGCAAGGAATTCCACAACTTGGAAGTCCTCGGGACAAAAGAGCGGGCATAACAAGATGTATTATGTCTGGTGACCTGGACAGTAAAAGGGTGCATTCACTCTGTTCCTCTGGTAGATCTGTTGGGGGCAGCAGGTGGAGTAACTATGGAAGAAAGCTCCTCTAAGCAGTGCCCGTGCAGATATCTATGAAAGAGAGAGGGCACCAACGGCACGTCGGTGGGCAAGAGATGGCAGTCATTGGGTGAGGGTAGGGTCACCGATGAGACGTATAGCTCTATTCTGAATGCAGTCCAGGATAGCGAGTGTAGAAGCGGCAGCAGCACCCCATATGTGGGAGCAGTATTCGAAGTTTGGCCTTATTTGTGAAGTATATAAAGTATAGAGATTAGCTGGTGAAAAGTATTTGCGAGCCCGCAAGAGGAAACGTTATTTCTTAGTAGCCACTTCTACAATTGTTGTTGCAAGATATTACGAAATAATAAAGAGGAATTGTTTACAATAAAGTTAGATTTTAAATTATACCAGACAAATAAGAGATGCACTCACCTGTGTAATGGACTGTATCTTCACGTGGGTTTTAGGGTCTTCTTTGGAGGTCGGGCGACTATCTTCACCCCAAATGAGGCAAAAAATTATGTAACAAGAAAATTAGACCAGAAAATCTGGAGCACATCCCTAGTCTGGAGTACTAGCAGTTTTCAGGACGACTGATTCTAACGCAGTGACGCTGGTTTTCGTCGCGAGAGAGAGAGAGAGAGGCTGTCACAAAATCTGCCCCCTCTCCTCCTCTCAGTGGTGCCAACCACGGCGAGCAGCAATCCCTAAATGTCTGGCGGCAATTTCAAATTCAAAAATATATACAAACTTGCATCAACATTCCGCCCACCAAATAAGGACTACTTATTTCCGATTAAAAAATGCAAAGATTAAATTAAATTGGTAGATACACACTATAACTAACTATACAAATGGGAGATGCGTACTGGCCGTTTACTGCGAAGGTAAAGGGCACAGCTTGGTCATAGGACGATCTAAAATACTTGTGCTTGTTCGTACTTGAGCGACACGGGCAACGCCATCACGACCCGGATAGAGTTTCAATATGAGCCCTAACTTCCACACAAGCGGAGACACTGTCTCATCTTTGATGACAACGAGAGTACCAATCGAAGGAGCTTCTTGGGGGGTAGACCACTTATTGCGCTGCTGCAAGGTGTGCAAATATTCACTTTTCCAGCGTTTCCAAAAATCTTGATGCATTCTGGAAACAAGTTGCCAACGAGAAAGTCTGGTAAGTTTGACATCAGTCACGTCTGGGTCAGGTGGGGCACAAAGAGGCTCCATGGTCAAGAAGTGCGCAGGGGAAAGCGATGTCATGTCATTGGGGTCTGTACTAAGACTACAGAGCGGTCGGGAATTAAGAACTGCTTCAATCTGTGCCAGAACAGTGGTCAGTTCCTCGAATGTCAGAACCTGTGTGCCAACAACACGACGCAAGTGAGTTTTAATGGAACGAACCCCTGCTTCCCACAGTCCTCCAAAGTGCGGCGCTGCTGGGGGATTCCAATGCCACTCAATTGACAAGTAATCAGTCACCTGATGTGCGTATGAAACCAACAATCGGTTGGCCCCGACAAAATTAGTGCCGCAGTCACTGTAGACATTGTCACAACGACCTCTTCGAGCCACAAAGCGCCGAAAAGCAGCAAGAAAAGCCTCCGAGGTGAGGTCTGATACCGATTCAATATGCACAGCCTTTGTGGTCATGCAAACAAAAATACACACATATGCCTTCGCACTTCTGACACCACGATATCTTCCCTGGGTAACGAGAAATGGACCGGCAAAATCAATTCCAGTGTGAGAGAATGGTTTCAGCTGAGAAACTCTTACTGGAGGAAGATCCCCCATTACAGGTGTCAAAGTTACCGGGCGAACACGGAAACAACGATAACATTGCCCAAGCACACTATTAATTGCCCGGCGGGCCGAAAGAATCCAAAAATTTTGTGACAACAAATACTGCAAGGTACGAGGTCCAGGATGTAAGTGTTTCTGATGGACACTACGAATCACCAAGTCAGTGAGCAAGTGTGAACGTGGCAGAAGCATGGGATGCTTTGCATCAAACGACAAGTCCGAGCATCTAAGTCTACCGCCCACCCTGAGAACACCGTCCCTATCCACAAATGGGGCCAGCCTACGGATAGACTTTACACAAGGTCGACCATGCTCAATGTCACGCATTTCCCTCTCAAACGCCAACCTTTGTACTGCTTTAACAAGAAAAGTCAGTGCAGTGTAAAGCTCCGCCTCACTCAATGCGCCCGAAATTCTGTCCTTCCGGGGTAATTTCAGATCTTTGACAAACCTCATACTGTAAGCAATGATACCTTGAATTTTCCTCAGCGAAGAATACCCTTCTAACAAATTCAGCGGCCAATCACACGAAACAACCTTTGTCATGCACACAACTTGCCTCTGCTCCGACATCATGACATCAGACTCTTCACCTAAAGATTCTGCGCTAATCCATGTATCGGATGGTTCGGACAAGAAAGCCGGACCCGTCCACCATAGCGGGTGATTGAGAAGCTCATTAGGAGTAAGTCCGCGCGATGCACAATCTGCAGGGTTGATTAACCCCGAAACATGTGACCAGCAACCAGGGGGTACCTTTTCTTGTATGAGCGCCACTCTATTGGCCACAAACGTTTTCCATCGATGGGGAGATGACTTAATCCACTGAATGGCAACTGTGGAATCAGACCAGCAAAATATATTATCAATAGAAATAGTCTTTCGGTATGTAACCTGAACGAACTCCATCAACTCTGCTAACAAGGCTGCTGCACAAAGCTCCAATCGGGGTACTGATACTTTTTTTAGTGGGGAGACACGAGACTTAGCACACAAGAGAGATATCTTTATGGCTCCGCTGGCGGATACAACACGAAGATAAATTACGGCCCCATAACCAAGCTCAGACGCATCCGAGAATCCATGCAATGTAGAAGAAGTAGTACCTTCAGCAGACACATACCGCGGAATTGACAACGATGACAAACAAGAAAGTTGCGATTTGTATGTGTCCCACCTGGATTCGACTTCTAGTGGTGGCTTTTCATCCCACGAAATGCCTAGCTGCCACAGGAACTGCATCAGCTGCTTCGCAGAGAGGGTGAGGGGAGACAAGAAACCCAAAGGATCAAAGATTCTAGCAAGCTCTGACAGTATGTTACGCTTGGTGCATTTGCGTTCAATTGGATGTACCTTGTACGAGAAGCAGTCAGTCATTGGACACCACTGTAGTCCTAAAATCTTGACAGACACTAAGTCATCAGAGTCGAAACACAGAGATTGCTGATGACTACTGGGGAGAGACGCAAGAAATTCGGGATCATTGCTTGCCCATTTTCGCAACTCAAATCCAGCCTCTCCGAGCATTCCTATCAGTTGAGATTTCACTTAGCGCAGATGTTTCAAGAGCCTTGCACTGTTTTTCTAAAAAATCACTAAGGTGCGAGTACGTGGGGACCTCACAGTCACCAAACTGTATTTCAAATTGCTTTCGGATAGAGGAATCTAACTTTTGCAAAAGGAAATTGAATTTCGTAAAGTCCCACAAATCATACTGCTGCTCTTGATATAAATCTAACGCACATACGTTTTCAGTAAATGTTGTCAACAAATTCCTTAAATCTCGAGATGAATCGCCTGACACCTTCGGAGCATTAAGAAGAGCTAACCAGTAATTCGTAAGCAACACACGTTTATTTTCATACCTTGAAACCAGCGAATTATATGCCACTTGGTAATTATCCGAGATGAGGGGTAGGTTTTGAACTATTGAAGCTGGTTCTTTTGTCAAGGAAGCAAGAAGATACTGGAAACGCTCAATATCTGACAAAGTGTCATTTTCATGAATCAGAGTCCTAAACAAATCGAAAAAACGTGGCCACTGACCAATCGCCTCGTCAAATTTCGGAATATCGATCTTAGGCAATCGAACATTACGTCTGCCACCCGTTCCACTATCAGAGTGAGCCTCATTATCGAGCGACTTAGCTACATCGGCAGCATCAGCAGTAACCTTACCACAAATTTCAAAATAGATTGACTTGATGCTGTACTGTATGTTGTCGAAGTCTGTCTGAATCTCCGATTGTAAAGCCAAATTATCCTTATCCTTCATTAAAGACACGATGTCCAGATGTAAAGAATCAAACAAATTTACAGAATTGTTAAGACCTTGGTATCTGATTCTAAATTCATTCCTTTTTGTGGGTTCAGCCTTGGCGTCTAATGCAAACCTTGATAGGTGTTGCACTCGATTCATAACAGAGTTACGTTTATTTATCAACTTTTCCACCTCCATTTCAAAAATGACAAAAAACGAAAAGGCAAACTAGAAAAGACTGATATAACCTGAACCCAATCGGATGATAACCACGTGTTTCACGTCGAAAAAAACACGTTTCAAACAAGTAACAGAGCTCGAAAATCGCCGATTGCGAGACACTGAAAAACAAAACAATTTTGACGCTAAAAGGCCGTAAAACAAATTAAACAAGCAAAACAATTACACTAACACGGATTTGCCGACCCGAACACGTGTTCTAACCAAACCCTGGAGGCTATAAATTACGATTTTTAACAACAAAACCGCCAAACACGTGTGCATAAATTCACGATATGAACACCCACAAGTGTCAATTCTAATCAAACAAGCATCGGCTTCGATGGACCAAAATGTTGTTGCAAGATATTACGAAATAATAAAGAGGAATTGTTTACAATAAAGTTAGATTTTAAATTATACCAGACAAATAAGAGATGCACTCACCTGTGTAATGGACTGTATCTTCACGTGGGTTTTAGGGTCTTCTTTGGAGGTCGGGCGACTATCTTCACCCCAAATGAGGCAAAAAATTATGTAACAAGAAAATTAGACCAGAAAATCTGGAGCACATCCCTAGTCTGGAGTACTAGCAGTTTTCAGGACGACTGATTCTAACGCAGTGACGCTGGTTTTCGTCGCGAGAGAGAGTGAGAGAGAGGCTGTCACAAAATCTGCCCCCTCTCCTCCTCTCAGTGGTGCCAACCACGGCGAGCAGCAATCCCTAAATGTCTGGCGGCAATTTCAAATTCAAAAATATATACAAACTTGCATCAACAACAATTGATGTGACATGTTGGTGCCAATTCAGATTTCGATCCACAGAAATGCCAACAAGTGAAAAACACTCATGACTTTAAATAACTTGGTTGTTTATTGTGATGGGTCTAGGGCTGGTGTATCGCTTATGAGATAGAAAGCAAGACCGAGATTTGGTGGAGTTGAATTATACAAGATTTTTACTTCCCCAGTCTAATATTTTTTGGAGATCCACAGAGACGGAACCCTCCATGAGTCTGCGATCCTCATCTAATTGGGCTAAAGAAACAGGCTTAGAATATTGTATATTTGAGTGGAGCGTGCTGTCATCTGCGTAACTGTGAACTGGGTTGGATGTGCTAGAGAGGAGGTCATTGATGTGGAGAAGAAACAAAGTAGGGGATAAAGTTGAACCTTGAGGGACTCCTGCATTAATTGGATACAGTTTAGAGGAATGGCCATCCACGACAACGAAATGCTCCGGTTGGAGAGGAAATTTGCTGTCTAGGTACAGATTTTTTGTGGTAGCCCATAGGCCGGAAGTTTATTAAGCAGTGCTGCGTGCCAGACCTGGTCGAATGCTTTGAATATGTCTAGAGCGACAATCTGGGATTCACCATGTAGTTCCATAGACTTGTTCCAAGAATGGGTGACAAAGGAAAGGAATTCTGCAGTTGATCTGCGCTGACGGAATCCATACTGCCTGTCGTGGATTAGACTGTGTTTTTCAAGAAATTTTTGTAATTCGGTGATTATATACTTTTCCATCACTTTAGAGACGACTAAAAGGAGAGAAATAGGCTTGTAGTTGCTAGGAAGCGCTTTGGATCCTCTCTTGGGGACGGGTTGTACTCGAGCAGTTTTCCACTTACTTGGTGTTGATGCAAGTTTGTATATATTTTTGAATTTGAAATTGCCGCCAGACATTTAGGGATTGCTGCTCGCCGTGGTTGGCACCACTGAGAGGAGGAGAGGGGGCAGATTTTGTGACAGCCTCTCTCTCTCTCTCTCGCGACGTAAACCAGCGTCACTGCGTTAGAATCAGTCGTCCTGAAAACTGCTAGTACTCCAGACTAGGGATGTGCTCCAGATTTTCTGGTCTAATTTTCTTGTTACATAATTTTTTGCCTCATTTGGGGTGAAGATAGTCGCCCGACCTCCAAAGAAGACCCTAAAACCCACGTGAAGATACAGTCCATTACACAGGTGAGTGCATCTCTTATTTGTCTGGTATAATTTAAAATCTAACTTTATTGTAAACAATTCCTCTTTATTATTTCGTAATATCTTGCAACAACATTTTGGTCCATCGAAGCCGATGCTTGTTTGATTAGAATTGACACTTGTGGGTGTTCATATCGTGAATTTATGCACACGTGTTTGGCGGTTTTGTTGTTAAAAATCGTAATTTATAGCCTCCAGGGTTTGGTTAGAACACGTGTTCGGGTCGGCAAATCCGTGTTAGTGTAATTGTTTTGCTTGTTTAATTTGTTTTACGGCCTTTTAGCGTCAAAATTGTTTTGTTTTTCAGTGTCTCGCAATCGGCGATTTTCGAGCTCTGTTACTTGTTTGAAACGTGTTTTTTTTCGACGTGAAACACGTGGTTATCATCCGATTGGGTTCAGGTTATATCAGTCTTTTCTAGTTTGCCTTTTCGTTTTTTGTCATTTTTGAAATGGAGGTGGAAAAGTTGATAAATAAACGTAACTCTGTTATGAATCGAGTGCAACACCTATCAAGGTTTGCATTAGACGCCAAGGCTGAACCCACAAAAAGGAATGAATTTAGAATCAGATACCAAGGTCTTAACGATTCTGTAAATTTGTTTGATTCTTTACATCTGGACATCGTGTCTTTAATGAAGGATAAGGATAATTTGGCTTTACAATCGGAGATTCAGACAGACTTCGACAACATACAGTACAGCATCAAGTCAATCTATTTTGAAATTTGTGGTAAGGTTACTGCTGATGCTGCCGATGTAGCTAAGTCGCTCGATAATGAGGCTCACTCTGATAGTGGAACGGGTGGCAGACGTAATGTTCGATTGCCTAAGATCGATATTCCGAAATTTGACGGGGCGATTGGTCAGTGGCCACGTTTTTTCGATTTGTTTAGGACTCTGATTCATGAAAATGACACTTTGTCAGATATTGAGCGTTTCCAGTATCTTCTTGCTTCCTTGACAAAAGAACCAGCTTCAATAGTTCAAAACCTACCCCTCATTTCGGATAATTACCAAGTGGCATATAATTCGCTAGTTTCAAGGTATGAAAATAAACGTGTGTTGCTTACGAATTACTGGTTAGCTCTTCTTAATGCTCCGAAGGTGTCAGGCGATTCATCTCGAGATTTAAGGAATTTGTTGACAACATTTACTGAAAACGTATGTGCGTTAGATTTATATCAAGAGCAGCAGTATGATTTGTGGGACTTTACGAAATTCAATTTCCTTTTGCAAAAGTTAGATTCCTCTATCCGAAAGCAATTTGAAATACAGTTTGGTGACTGTGAGGTCCCCACGTACTCGCACCTTAGTGATTTTTTAGAAAAACAGTGCAAGGCTCTTGAAACATCTGCGCTAACCGTAGCACCGGTCTCAGTGAAGAAGGGTCCTCAAATGTTGAAAGGGAAACAGTTCGTGCAGCCGAAACCAACCACTTCTTTGGTGACTAGTGTTAGTAAGTCAGATTCATCAATTTCTTGTGTGTGTTGCCAGGGGGAACACTCATTGACGAAATGTGACAAGTTCTTAGAAATGTCTCCTAAGGATCGTCATACCTTAGTGAAGAGGAAAAGTCTGTGCTATAATTGTCTGGCTGGGTCTCACAAACTCGCAGGGTGTACCTCGAAATTTAATTGTCGTGTTTGTACTAGGAAACATCACACATATTTGCATTTTACATCAAGCTCTGGTCAGACTGATACACAAACATGTGAGCAAGGTGATAACAGACCCGACCAAGTAACCGGTCAAGTCGTATTGACAAGCACGCTTCCCAGCTTCCCTGTTGTATTATTTGCCACATGTAAAGTGGATGTGTGTGATGCTTATGGGGTGTATCATAGATGTCGTGTGCTGCTCGATTGTGCAAGTCAGGCAAATTTCATTACGCAGCGCCTTGTAAGCAAACTTTCTCTGTCGAAGTCACATGCTTCTGTTCCAATTCAGGGGATAAATCAGATGGCCACCGTTACTGATTTGGGGGTTACTTCATTTAGGTTGAGACCTCGGGACAAACCTAATCCTAGTTTCGATATCGATGCTATTGTGGTTCCCAGAATCTGCGACAAGGCACCTTCAACGGACGTACAATCATATGTCTGGAATCATATCAAAGACCTTGCTTTAGCGGATGATACTTTTGGTCAGCCAGGGGACATTGATATTTTATTGGGTGCTGATATATATGCAATGGCATTGTTACCGGGACTTAGAAAGGGTAAGGATCAGGAACCTACTGCTATCAATACAGTGTTTGGTTGGGTAATCTTGGGTAGTGTACCAGCCCAATCGAATTTAGTGGTTGATTCCTTTTGTACGTCGGTCGATGTTTCTCTGGACAAAACTCTCAGACAATTTTGGGAATTGGAGCAAGTGCCTCAGTGCACATTAGCGAGTCCGGAAGATGCCCTGTGTGAGAAGATCTTCCAGGACACTCATTCACGTGACTCTAATGGTAGATATGTCGTGGGCCTGCCATTTCGTGATGGGATGCCAGATCTGTGTGAGTCACATTCCATGGCATTGAGACGGCTTCATGCTCTAGAGAGACGATTGTCCAAAGAGTCAGATATCCGTAGAAAGTATGTGGCTTTCATGCGTGAGTATCTGAGCGATGGGCACATGTCTCCTGTGTCGTGTAAGGTATCACATCCTAGTGCCGTCTACTACATCCCTCATCATTGTATCTTGAAACCCGAAAGTACCACTACAAAGTTACGGGTGGTGTTCGACGCCAGTGCTAAGACCTCAAATGGCGTCTCGCTCAACAACACCCTATTGGTTGGACCCAAGTTGCAGCAGGATATTGTGACAGTCCTGTTGAATTTTCGGGCTCATCGAGTCGCCTTTACTGCAGACATTAAGCAAATGTTTCTGCAAGTATTGGTGGCAGAGGAGCATAGGGACTTCCAGCGCATTCTTTGGCGGTTTTCCAATTCTGAGCCAGTGCAAGAGTTCAGACTCAATACAGTGTCCTTTGGTGTTGCTTCTAGCCCCTATCTTGCCATTAGGACCCTCTTACAGGTGGCAACAGATTTAGGTGGTAAATATCCTCTTGCAGCAGACGTCATAAGGTCTGACACGTACGTGGATGACATAGTAACTAGTGTGCCAGATTCCAATTCTGCAATTGAAGTGAAATCTCAACTGATAGGAATGCTCGGAGAGGCTGGATTTGAGTTGCGAAAATGGGCAAGCAATGATCCCGAATTTCTTGCGTCTCTCCCCAGTAGTCATCAGCAATCTCTGTGTTTCGACTCTGATGACTTAGTGTCTGTCAAGATTTTAGGACTACAGTGGTGTCCAATGACTGACTGCTTCTCGTACAAGGTACATCCAATTGAACGCAAATGCACCAAGCGTAACATACTGTCAGAGCTTGCTAGAATCTTTGATCCTTTGGGTTTCTTGTCTCCCCTCACCCTCTCTGCGAAGCAGCTGATGCAGTTCCTGTGGCAGCTAGGCATTTCGTGGGATGAAAAACCACCACTAGAAGTCGAATCCAGGTGGGACACATACAAATCGCAACTTTCTTGTTTGTCATCGTTGTCAATTCCGCGGTATGTGTCTGCTGAAGGTACTACTTCTTCTACATTGCATGGATTCTCGGATGCGTCTGAGCTTGGTTATGGGGCCGTAATTTATCTTCGTGTTGTATCCGCCAGCGGAGCCATAAAGATATCTCTCTTGTGTGCTAAGTCTCGTGTCTCCCCACTAAAAAAAGTATCAGTACCCCGATTGGAGCTTTGTGCAGCAGCCTTGTTAGCAGAGTTGATGGAGTTCGTTCAGGTTACATACCGAAAGACTATTTCTATTGATAATATATTTTGCTGGTCTGATTCCACAGTTGCCATTCAGTGGATTAAGTCATCTCCCCATCGATGGAAAACGTTTGTGGCCAATAGAGTGGCGCTCATACAAGAAAAGGTACCCCCTGGTTGCTGGTCACATGTTTCGGGGTTAATCAACCCTGCAGATTGTGCATCGCGCGGACTTACTCCTAATGAGCTTCTCAATCACCCGCTATGGTGGACGGGTCCGGCTTTCTTGTCCGAACCATCCGATACATGGATTAGCGCAGAATCTTTAGGTGAAGAGTCCGATGTCATGATGTCGGAGCAAAGGCAAGTTGTGTGCATGACAAAGGTTGTTTCGTGTGATTGGCCGCTGAATTTGTTAGAAGGGTATTCTTCGCTGAGGAAAATTCAAGGTATCATTGCTTACAGTATGAGGTTTGTCAAAAATCTGAAATTACCCCGGAAGGACAGAATTTCGGGCGCATTGAGTGAGGCGGAGCTTTACACTGCACTGACTTTTCTTGTTAAAGCAGTACAAAGGTTGGCGTTTGAGAGGGAAATGCGTGACATTGAGCATGGTCGACCTTGTGTAAAGTCTATCCGTAGGCTGGCCCCATTTGTGGATAGGGATGGTGTTCTCAGGGTGGGCGGTAGACTTAGATGCTCGGACTTGTCGTTTGATGCAAAGCATCCCATGCTTCTGCCACGTTCACACTTGCTCACTGACTTGGTGATTCGTAGTGTCCATCAGAAACACTTACATCCTGGACCTCGTACCTTGCAGTATTTGTTGTCACAAAATTTTTGGATTCTTTCGGCCCGCCGGGCAATTAATAGTGTGCTTGGGCAATGTTATCGTTGTTTCCGTGTTCGCCCGGTAACTTTGACACCTGTAATGGGGGATCTTCCTCCAGTAAGAGTTTCTCAGCTGAAACCATTCTCTCACACTGGAATTGATTTTGCCGGTCCATTTCTCGTTACCCAGGGAAGATATCGTGGTGTCAGAAGTGCGAAGGCATATGTGTGTATTTTTGTTTGCATGACCACAAAGGCTGTGCATATTGAATCGGTATCAGACCTCACCTCGGAGGCTTTTCTTGCTGCTTTTCGGCGCTTTGTGGCTCGAAGAGGTCGTTGTGACAATGTCTACAGTGACTGCGGCACTAATTTTGTCGGGGCCAACCGATTGTTGGTTTCATACGCACATCAGGTGACTGATTACTTGTCAATTGAGTGGCATTGGAATCCCCCAGCAGCGCCGCACTTTGGAGGACTGTGGGAAGCAGGGGTTCGTTCCATTAAAACTCACTTGCGTCGTGTTGTTGGCACACAGGTTCTGACATTCGAGGAACTGACCACTGTTCTGGCACAGATTGAAGCAGTTCTTAATTCCCGACCGCTCTGTAGTCTTAGTACAGACCCCAATGACATGACATCGCTTTCCCCTGCGCACTTCTTGACCATGGAGCCTCTTTGTGCCCCACCTGACCCAGACGTGACTGATGTCAAACTTACCAGACTTTCTCGTTGGCAACTTGTTTCCAGAATGCATCAAGATTTTTGGAAACGCTGGAAAAGTGAATATTTGCACACCTTGCAGCAGCGCAATAAGTGGTCTACCCCCCAAGAAGCTCCTTCGATTGGTACTCTCGTTGTCATCAAAGATGAGACAGTGTCTCCGCTTGTGTGGAAGTTAGGGCGCATATTGAAACTCTATCCGGGTCGTGATGGCGTTGCCCGTGTCGCTCAAGTACGAACAAGCACAAGTATTTTAGATCGTCCTATGACCAAGCTGTGCCCTTTACCTTCGCAGTAAACGGCCAGTACGCATCTCCCATTTGTATAGTTAGTTATAGTGTGTATCTACCAATTTAATTTAATCTTTGCATTTTTTAATCGGAAATAAGTAGTCCTTATTTGGTGGGCGGAATGTTGATGCAAGTTTGTATATATTTTTGAATTTGAAATTGCCGCCAGACATTTAGGGATTGCTGCTCGCCGTGGTTGGCACCACTGAGAGGAGGAGAGGGGGCAGATTTTGTGACAGCCTCTCTCTCTCTCTCTCGCGACGTAAACCAGCGTCACTGCGTTAGAATCAGTCGTCCTGAAAACTGCTAGTACTCCAGACTAGGGATGTGCTCCAGATTTTCTGGTCTAATTTTCTTGTTACATAATTTTTTGCCTCATTTGGGGTGAAGATAGTCGCCCGACCTCCAAAGAAGACCCTAAAACCCACGTGAAGATACAGTCCATTACACAGGTGAGTGCATCTCTTATTTGTCTGGTATAATTTAAAATCTAACTTTATTGTAAACAATTCCTCTTTATTATTTCGTAATATCTTGCAACAACACTTGGGAATATGCCTCTATTGTAAGATGTCTGAAACAGACTAGTCAGGACAGGAGCAAGTTCTGGTGCGCATTTTTTGAGAACAATTTCTGGGATCTCGTCAAGGCCAGAGGCTCTCCTGGTGTTAAGGGAAGAGAGCATCTTTCGTACCTTTTTAGTTTTGAAAATGATATCCGTCATTTTATGCACGACATTGGGGTTTGTTGCTGGTTGAACATTTGGAGGTGGGTTGAGAGTATAATTGCCGGCGAACAGCGAGGCAAAAAGGTTAGCCTTGCCCAGGGCAGTATAAACAATTTCATCCCCTGAATCAAGAGGTGGGAACGTGCTATTGCAGAAATTATTCCCAATAGATTTAGCAACAGTCCAGAAAGGTTTGCTGCCGTTGGAGCTTAAGAGGACTTTGTTTTTGATGTGGTTATTAAACGAGTTTTTTGCCTCAGAAAGAATGTGGACATAGCGTTTCTTGCATCATTAAATGCTTGACGCTTTTCTTGACTGGGATTGTGTAGAAGCGTTTTGTGAGCTTTGACCTTTTCAAGTCTGGCCTTGTCACACGATTTAGAGAACTAGGGCTTTTGAGTGGCTGAAGAGGTTTTCTGTGTACATGGAATAAATAATTCCATGCCAGCTTGGATGATTTCGGGGACGTTTTGTGAGATATCAGAGGGGTCAGGATGAGAGAACCGGACAGATGCCCATGGAAATGACGAAAAGTAATCCTGCATTTCGTCCCAGTTCGCGGAGTTGTAGTGCCAAACGATACATGGGTGTGATGACTGTGTGACCTCGGGTTGCATTGCAAAGAAGCAGTGACCATGCCGTGGTCTGAGCGACCAAGGACTGATTTCTCATAGCATTCAGGTTTTGTAGTAAGAAGGATATCCAAGGGATTTGAGCTGTGTGTTGGAATGTGAGGGAAGTAAGTAGGTTGCTGAACCATATTGGCTAAAGAATTGCCGACTGCGAAGGCCTCCGCTGCTCTCCCTTGTGGATCGGTTTCTGAAGGAAGAAAATGTAGAAGTAGAAATGCAAGCTTCTATATGACCACATGGAGTTTGTGTCAACCGGTTGTTTTCATTCGTGAAAATACCAACGTACTGACGAAACCTTAACTCTAATCAGAGCTGTGACATGCTATTGTTAAATATACAGAGCTTTACAATGGGGTCGTAACACATAATAAAAAATCACAGTTTTAACATATAGAAATTAATATTTGGTGGTTATAGAAGAACTCTATGGAAAAACTATGAGGATTTCCCTTATAATAAATTATTAATAAAGAAATAAAAATTGGCCCGCCAAAATGCTAAATAATATGCCGGTACCTTGTGACGTACTAACCCTAAAGAATCTGATTGGTCCTCCTCTTCTTTGTAAATAATCTTAAAAGTGTTGATAACTGGATTTACTGGATTATCAACAAGAAGAACAGTTTCTGACATTATGTTTGAAATGACTACTGTCAGCTGTCAGTCCGTAACATAAACAAATAAACAAAACACAAAATAATATCAATTCTGGAAGTTGGAACAGCGTGTGTCAAAATATAAGTGTTTTTATTGTAATATTGATGTTGTAGTCTTGTGTTCGATGCTCATTTGTGTACAGAAAATATGAAAAGCGTTTTTGAAAAAGCAAATCGCGTAATAATCTACCTAGACAGCAATCCCATTCACTGTTGTTATTTAACTCATCCGTATTTGTTACTGTGTGAATAAAGGTAAGTAAGCATGTTTTTATTTTATTATTTTTTTTGTATTAGAATACTGCAATTATCAAATCAAACCTAAAACGGCCTTATATTATTAGTTTTGTACAGCGGTAAACGTAAGTCAAGGTCACGTCATGATTTTTCATATTCATGCGATGTGTACATGGTTGTCAGATTTATGTCCAACATTATTAAAAAAAATACAAGGTGTACAAATGTAATTATGTCTGCTTTATAATTAATTGCTTTCCCGAGTCTTTTAGATATCAAAGCAAAGAAACAATAGGAGAAAAAGCATGAAACATAACTTTTAGCAAAGCAGTCTACCTCAGAGGTCACTGCACAATGAAGGATTATATTATAAGGCTGTTTATCAAATGTTATTGACTTGTATTTATATTATGGTTATTATCTTCACCATCAGTCTAACGACGATGTCGCTTTTTCATCGCAATCATGATTGACATGGTTGCTGTTTTGGAAAAAGGTAAAACACATATTTTTTGCCCAATTTGCATGCAATCTTTGGTTTTTATATTACTTTTTTGATACGTTATTAACGCACCAAAAAGCAGCACAAAAAAATGTAGGGGTAATCCAAAACAAAACATTGTCATCATTGAAGAGACACCAGAGATATGCTGAAAATATATCATCTTTTTTGCAAGGATTATTCTCAAATGACAAATTCACCTTCTACTTCCAGGGCTATGAAGGAATCTTATGCAGTGGGTGTGTGCAGTGCAGTTTATAAGAGAAGTGAACACCTGTACTGTTAAGGCAAAAATTACTTCCAAACCCAACATAAAGAAAGTTCTCTACAATGTGACAGTCATCATTGATGAAGAGGAACAATTGTGTTTCTGAAGATTGCACAGCATCAGAAGGTATTATGTTTATTATTTTAATTACCTTTATTTTGAGTCACACAAGTGTTATTATTAAACGTAATTATTGTAGTAATTTTTTGTTATTTGGACATGTTGCCAATTCAATGTGCCTTTGATGGAGCTTTTTAAGATGTAATGCAAAATCTCATATACCAATATTATGCAAGCAGTTACACAGATACAAACGCACATAAGCTCACATAAAAATATAGAAATGACAGGATTTGAAAATTCCAATGTCTGACAACAGTGTCTCAAACTCTCAGAGCTCGTTTTGGTGTTATCAATTACCAACATGTATATCAAATATATATATATATATATATATATATATATATATATATATATATATATATATATATATATATATATATATATATGAGAAACTTGGCTCTCAGGTGGATCTGTGTCCAGAAATTAGGTTGGGTTTACCATAGTTCATTTATAGGGCCTCAGTCTGCCTACTCGAACTAACCAAATTACAACAACCCAACCTATCCTCATCCACCACTCTAAAAAGTAGATAATTGAGGCCTTAGAGTTTCTTTCCTTTCATAGTCCCTTAACAACTTAAAATCTCCGAAACAGGAGCCGAAACGTCAAGTTTTAATAAATTCTTGATGCGGTTCAACCCAAGAACCAAGTATCTCACATGACTGTTGGAAAACCGTTATATATATATATATATATATATATATATATATATATATATATATATATATATATATATATATATATATATATATATATATATATATATAATAAATGTATTAAGCGAGAATTAATTATCTCTGTGATTACATTGAGTAGATTATTGAAATTTTTAGTCTATTTATTTCAAGTATTTCCAAGAGGTTCAATTTCAATGATCTAGTACCATTATAAAGAATATTACTTTACAATGGTATCAGAGGATTAAAATTGAATATTTGTGAAATACTTAAATTTTGCATTCCTTTCCTTACATAAGCAGATTTTGTTGTTACTTTTAAAACTATTTTTATCTTTCCATTGGAGCAACAGTGATTGCGAAAGTGCTGTCAAAATTATTTAATATGCAAGTGAAAATATAGTTATATTTTTGTTATTAGTGAATTTTCATAGAAAAAATTCACTAATGGGGAGATCCCGACTTTTGAATTTTGAAAAATTTTTTGCAAATGAGCGCAAACTAGGACCCCTAGAACCCATACCCGGGGTCAGTTTCAATTTTTATATGTTTATATATATATATATATATATATATATATATATATATATATATATATATATATATATATATATATATGTATCCGTCTGATAACTCAAACAATAATTAACCGATTTCGATGAAACTTGGCTAGTGATATATATATATATATATATATATATATATATATATATATATATATATATATATATATATATATATATATATATGTATGTATGTATCACACCGATAACTCAAAAAATAATGGGCCGATTTTGATAAAATTTGGCATGTACCTTTCTTTTGTAAATGGCTTGGATAAGTTCGTTAGTCAGGAAAATCGGACGAGGTTTTCCGGGAAAATTTTGAGTTTTCATTCGAAAAAAATTCTTATCTCAAAAAGTAATAAGCCGATTTTAATAAAATTTGGCATGTACCTTCCTTTTGTAAATGGCTTTGACAAGTTTGTTAGTCAGGAAAATCTGACGAGATTTTCCGGGAAAAATTTTTATCACAAAGAATAATGGGGCGATTTTAATAAAAATTGGCATGTACCTTCCTTTTGTAAATGGCTTTGATAAGTTCGTTAATCAGAAAAATCGAACGAGGTTTTCTGAAAAAATTTTGAGTTTTCATTTGAAAAAAATTTTTATCTTAAAAAATAAAAAATCTATGATAACCAAATTTGGTAGGTAGGTTTACGATATAAAAACTAAACTATACACCAAAATTGAGATTTCTATGTTACAAGAAAAAAAGTTATAATAAAATATTTTTTGCCAGATCATTTCTATGAAAATTCATTACCATAACGCACTTGCTGCGTCCCGAGATTTTATTTATTATATATGAAATATTGCTGTTTACATCAAGTTTTAAGTCATATTAAATAAGAGCAATAAAATACCATTGTGTTTCTAAGAAGTTATAACTATCCATCACTTCTAACAAGAAGAAGTTATGAAACGTCATTGTTTCACACAGATTTTTCTATTGGTTATCCTGTTGAATAATTATCAGTATCAGATTTATTTTACATGTTTTCTGAGCAAAGAAGGATGCTTCCTTTGTAAATTTGAGTATTACCCTTCTAGATTTATTATTAACCAAAAGTGGTAAATTATACAAAAGAATATTCTGGTTGGTTTTTTAGCTTTCAAATAAAATTTAGCTTAGATTATACCTTATTATATAATGTAGAATGAACTTTTTTTATTTTTAGAGGGCGGCAAACATTGTATTGGATTGCTGTTTTGGCTCCAGCGACACGGTGAAGAACGTTCTCTAAGTGAGACTGAAAATTAAAGGAAAGCCACTCCTTAATCCAAAGCTGGGAGGTCAGTGGAGTTTATGAACCATTCAGCATTAATAGGGAAAAACATACCAGCCTTTCAAACCAAGGTCTTCACATTTCTTGAAACTTTTAAAGGTCTTATTAAAGACCAAGGTATTTGCGACATAATCATGGAACCAAAGTTTTTGAACGTCTCTCTTCATCAGCTATGAATATCCTATAAAGAAACAGTTGTTGGAAGACAGAAATGTATGTGAGTTCTTGGAAATAATTTCATCTAAGTTAATCGATTATCTATGCAGTAGAATTGAATATTGCACCCGTGAGCAGCCAAGATCTCCTGATGGTATGAGCATCGGCATAGGTGATTAACAGGTTCAGTAATATATGAGGCCCCAAAATAGCTCATATAGCCCAAGATAGCTCATTAGTGGAAGCTATAATGGGGGATGTAGCATTGCCTGAAACTCAAGTCGTACAGAGCCGCTGTTTATGTGAAGATGAAGTGAAAGAAATATCGATGGTTTGGTGCTTCACCAGATGGCAACACAGACATATTTGTCATTATCCCTCTAAAGAAAGCAAAGGTAAAACCTGTATCCTGGACAGCATTAATCAATCTAAATATTTGGCTTAGATACAGATTGAATTGTATTTTGTCAAAAACACTATGGCCTATTTTGTATGGGAAATCCAGATTTTGATGCTACAAGTGGATGAAAATTTATGTCAGGACTTAATACATGATGCTTTTGTATTTAGAGTAAAGTGATATTATATCCTATTTTAATTAGTGAATAAAATGAGAAAAAAACACTTTTTGGATTTTTTTGATATGTAATAAGTTATCTTTTACATATTTAAGGATGTTTAATAAAAAATTTTTGTGAAGGTTATTCGAAAATATACAAGGAATAAGATCAAAGTAAACATCCATTAGATTTAATGATTAAAACCTAAATTACATCTAATTCATAATTTAAATATTTGGTTTTACAAATCTTATACCACAGTTAACAAATGCGGGATGTTGTTATGGGTATTATTAAAATTAATCCATATTTTTCTCTTATATTTATTGACAGATGCAGATGTGAAAAGTATGTCTCAAGTATATATATATATATATCAACAAAAACATGATTGTAACTAAAAAATAATAATATGCAGTACATGTAATAAAGGAATTGAAATAATTTTTTCAGTGATAGAGAGGTATCGATGGTGAGACTTTGCAAAAATTATTTCAAATGAGTGCGAACTAGGACCCCTAGAACCCATATCCGGGGTCAGTTTCAATTTTTATATGTTTATATATATATATATATATATATATATATATATATATATATATATATATATATATATATATATATATATATATATATATATATATATATATATATATATATATATATATATATATATATATATATGTATCCGTCTGATAACTCAAACAATAATTAACCGATTTCGATGAAACTTGGCTAGTGATTTTCTTTTATTAATGGCTTGGATGAGTTCGTTGGCCAGAAAAATCGGACGGGGTTTTCCGGGAAAATTTTGAGTTTTCTTTCGAAAAAAAATTTTTCTCCGAAAGTAACAAAGCTGTTTTATTGAAATTTACTATATATGTTGCCTTGGGAGAGATCTTACTACGTACTGAAATTTAACTTTCTAAGTTTATAAAAAATTGAGTTATTCAAATTTTAAATTTTCTTTCGAAAATTTTTTTTTCACCGAAAATTACAAAGTTATTTTAATGAAATTTGGTAGATATCTTGCGTTAGGAGAGACCTTACTACACACCAAAATTAAACTCTCTAAGTTTATAGAAAATTGAGTTATTCAAATTTGAAGCATTTAATATTTAACATGAAGTTTTTACCACAGAAATCGTAGAAACGACGAAACGATTTTCACGTCTCTAGTATCAGGATCACATGAGAGGATAGGCAGTGGCAGTGTTTAAGTTTTGTTTAGTATAGTGTAATGCATGTGGCGTCTGGCGATCACTTCAGGTCGGTATTGGTATTGGCACATGAATAAGATCTAATATCGCTTGCGTCCAAAAGAAAAATCATGGAAGTTATGCGATTACGTGCCTAATGGACAGTCAGTTTTAATCAACAATACACATCCCTTCCTTTTAAGTTAAAGGCAAGAATTTTAGGCTGTTATTGTATTCTAATTTTAAGAATTTAAATAATGAAGGGAAATATTTATATAATTATATAGTGATAAAACAAATTATTACGATATTCACTCTATATAATTATAATATGAACCGTTTCGTTAAATGTGGCTTCTTCAGAAACAAAAGCAAAATGCATGTAGTAATTAGCTACAGATGCAAATATTCATTTGTTTTATTATTTACGTTTGAATTGCATTTACATCAGAGATTATTAGTGAATTTTTATTTTAAAAAAATCACTATTAGAGAGGGATCGATGGTGAGACTTTGCAAAAAAATTTTCAAATGAGCGCGAACTAGGACCCCTAGAACCCATATCCGGGGTCAGTTTCAATTTTTATATGTTTATATATATATATATATATATATATATATATATATATATATATATATATATATATATATATATATATATATATATATATAATATATATATATATATATATATGTATGTATGTATGTATGTATGTATGTATCCGTCTAATAACTTAAAAAATAATTAACCGATTTCAATGAATAATGGATTGTATGAGTTCGTTATCCAGGAAAATCAGATGGGGTTTTCCGGGAACATTTTGAGTGTTCCTTCAAAAAAAAATTTGTCTCCGAAAATAACAAAGCTGTTTTAATGTAGTTTACTATATATGTTGCCTTGGAGGAGACCTTACTAAGTACCAAAATTCAACTTTCAAAGTTTATCGAAAATTTACTTTTTCAAATTTTAAATTTTCTTTCGAAAAAATTTTTTCTCCAAAAATTACAAAGTTGTTTTAATGAAATTTGGTGAATATCTTGCCCTCTGAAAGACCTTACTACATACCAAAATTAAACTTTCTAAGTTTATAGAAAATTGAGTTATTCAAATTTGAAGCATTTAATAAAAATTCACTACCATAACGCACTTGCTGCATCCAGAGTTTTTTTATTTTTAATTATAGGGAAACAGCAAGAAAACAAACTGTTTTAGACATTGTATATCTAATATTAGTAATCTACTTGATCAGAATTGATGTTAAAATTCAGATCAATTTTATTCTTTAAATAAGAGTTAGCTTTAATAAATAATAGTTTTGTTACATATTGGTCTGCCAGTGAAAAAAATGTTTGGTACTATGTGATAATTTGGCAATTTTGGATCTTGCCAAATGCCATCTGATTGTTATTTCTGAAGCATGGAATTTTAATTAAATCTACATGTTACATCTACAGAGTTATGAACACCTTTAAATTTAAATTCACAGGCGTTTTGTTTTAGATATGATCTATATATATATATATATATATATATATATATATATATATATATATATATATATATATATATATATATATATATATATATATATATATATATATATATATATATATATATATATACATATATATATATATATATATATATATATATATATATATATATATATATATATATATATATATATATATATATATATATGTATGTATATATATATATATATATATATATATATATATATATATATATATATATATATATATATATGTATATATTTTTTAAGTTATCAGTTGAGTATATATAAATATAAACATTAAAACTTAAACGGACCTTGGTTTTGGGTTCTAGGGGTCCTAATTCGTGCTCATTTAAGAGATTTTTGCAACGCTCACTATTGATACCTCTCCATCTCTTAATAAAATTCGTTAAAAATGCACAACAACCACTTGGCTATGATTTTTCAGTAGAAGCATTTTTATATAGTGTATAAAGATATATATATATATATATATATATATATATATATATATATATATATATATATATATATATATACTATATAAAAATGCTCCTACTAGAACATATAATACACCAAAAAATAAGTGTAATTTACTGTATAAAACTATTTCCTAAAATGCACCCTTAAGGAGCTACAGCCCCTAGAAGTCTCTGAAAAATATTTTTTGTCATTTTCTTCCAAAGTACAATAGGTAACAATGAAATTTGTCACGGGGGCGTAGTTTTTAGGAGAATTATTACTAATTTGTTAGGATCATCATATTACAGTTACAAGTGGGCTGGAATGGTCCAATTTCCATATCTTTTTTGTGTGGGGTTTTATCGAATAGATTTATATCGAAGATCCCAAAGATTCATTTATTTGACATAAAAAAGGTATTCTTGCTAAAATGATTTAAAGTTGACCGTTTTCGAGTAATTTGCAGTTGAATGTTGACGTGTTCTTCAAGCTTTTGAAATAATTTGTCCAAAATGCCTTCAAAAATCCTTTAAATAGGATATGATATAATTAAGCAAATGAGCAGGATGTCAGCTTGACATTATTTGACGGATTGTAAGTGTCACATTATTTCTGTTGTTTTCTTCTTATGCAGTTTTATTTTTCAAAAATTAGTTTTACAAATACGTCAATGTCAAGCTGACATCCTGCTCATTTGCTTGATTCATATCATTGTCTATTTAAAAGATTTTCGAAGGCATTTTGGACAAGTAATTTAAAAAGCTTAAAGCCCCCTTGTAAGTTACGCCTCTGAATAAAATATGGAGATTCTAACAAATTAGTAATATTTCTCATAAAAAACTACGTCCCTGTGTCAAATTTCATTAAGTTACTTGTGGTAGTTTTGAAGAAAATGCCAAAAAAACATTTCTTAACGTCTTTTCTAAGGGCTGTAGCTCCTTAGGGGTGAATTTTCGGAAATAGTTTTATAGAATAAACCACCTATTTTCTGGTGTACTATACGCCATAGAAATTTTGGCTGACATTTTTGAAACACCTGGTGTATATACATATATATATATATATATATATATATATATATATATATATATATATATATATATATATATATATATATATATATATATATATATATATATATATATGAGACATGCTTGGTTCTCGGGTTAAACCGGGTCTAGAATTTATGGAAACTCGACGTTTAGGTTCCTGTTTTGGAGCCATTTTCAAGAGGTGAAGGAAATATGTAAGGACACTCTAAGGCCTAAATCTGCCTACTCCTTAGAGTGATGGACAAAGGTGGGTAAAGGAAATATGTAAGGACACTCTAAGGCCTCAATCTGCCTACTCCTTAAAGTGGTGGACAAAGGTGGGTAAAGGAAATATGTAAGGACACTCTAAGGCCTCAATCTGCCTACTCCTTAGACTGGTGGACAAAGGTAGGTAAAGGAAATATGTAAGGACACTCTAAGGCCCTAATCTGCCTACTTCTTAGAGCGGTGGATAAAGGTAGGTTGGGTTGTTGTAGCCCGATTACGGGGCCTCAATCTGCCTACTCCCCAAATCTCGCCGGAGATCGTCTGTGAGGTCTCAGTGTGTTCAACCCTAGGCCTCAGAGAGATCTGGCAGTTCATTGCAAGTCTTGTCTTATATATGTCGTTCCGTCTACCTGTTTCGTCATCAGTGAAAGTAGTGGGGTCACCGTCAATTAAGTGGGGGGCTATGATCACGGTATTTAAGGGAGGATTAAGAGGGTCACCGGTATTTGTTGAGGCAGATAATGATGCAATAAAATTCTCTGTGGAATTTATTTCCTTTTTGTGTGTTTGTAAAGAAGATATAATAGGTTTCCAAGTAGTCGGAAGGCTAAGACCATCATCTCTCTTATTTAAACAATCGGGACGTTTTTCAATCTCGATTGCTTCGCGGATAATTCTCGTTTTGAAATTGTAAACCGGTGCTATTGTTTTGGCATTATCGAAGTCTATTTTGTGCCCTGTATGAATATGATGCATGGCCAGTGCGGATGAGGGGTCGGATTTTCTAACTGCGAGGATGTGTTCATATATTCTATTGTGGATGTGTCTGTTTGTTTGTCCTACGTAAGTTCGGGAACAGTCGGAACAAGGAATTTCGTAAACTCTGTGGGATTCGTTTGGAATCGTATCCTTGGGAGTTTTTATAAGATTTGACAGTTTTTGATCTGTTGTGAATACGGTTTTGATATTATGGGTTCTGAAAATTCGGCTGATTTTGTCGGTGACACCTTTAATGTATGGTAAAAACGCTGTGTGTTGTTGTGTGGACGCTGTTTGTTCTTGTTGTGGTGTAGTGGTTTGTTGTTGTGCGTTTCTAATGTTTCGTAGTATGTGATTGTTGTTGTATCCGTTTTCTAGCAATGTCTGTCTTAAAAAGTTTAATTCTGTCTGTTTGTTGTTGTTGTTCGTTAGTCTAAGGGATCGTGTTACTAATGTTCGAACCACAGAATTTAGTTGCGATGGGTGATGGTGAGATTGGGCGTTAAGATAACGATTAGTGTGGGTTGGTTTTTGGTAGACAGTGTAAGAAAATCCTCTGACTGGGTTTTTAGTGATGCGTACATCTAAGAAAGGCAAAGAAAAATTATTTTCCATTGCCATGGTGAACTGGATTTGGGGGTTGATGTTATTTAGGTAAAAAAGGAATTCGTCTAGAGATTCTTTGCCGTGTGACCAGACAGCGAAAATGTCGTCAACGTATCTTAACCAACAGGTTGGTTTAAGTTGGGATGAATTGAGGGCTTGTGTCTCGAAGTTTTCCATGAAAATGTTGGCCAATGCAGGAGAGAAGGGTGAACCCATTGAAGCACCTCGAACTTGTTTGTAAAATTTGTTTTGAAAAACGAAATAAGTGTTAGATGTGCAGTGTTCTAGAAGAGCTAAGGTATCGTGTGAAATATTGTGTTTATTTTTGAGAATGTCAAGGGTTTCAGATAGAGGTATATTGGTGAATAAGGAAACTATATCAAAGCTAACTAGGATGTCGTTTTGAGAAATGGTGTTGTTTTGAAGAAGGTCAATGAAATGGGTGGAGTTTTTGACATAGGATGTAGCGTTTTCTACTAAAGTTTTTGTGTGGGTGAACGGTGGGCACTTACGATAGGGCGAAGGGGAATATCAGGTCAGGCTTATGGATTTTCGGGAGATCATATTTTCTATCCAAAAGTTTTAATTTTGCACCAACCCCTAAATTCATCCCAATAGAAAAGATAATTTCTCAATCAGAAGATGCGATAACACACTTACCGACTGACGAAGCTGAAATTACGAGACAAGACATTGCCAGGATATTACGTTCTGCCAAACCTCCACCTTCCAAACTTTCTCCTCACGAACGACAGTCAATCAGAGACCTAAACCGAAACACAGAAATTATAATCCTACCAGCAGACAAAGGCAACGCTACAGTCATACTTGACAAAACAGACTATATACAAAAGATGGACAATATACTAAACAATACAGACCACAAACAAATCCCTAACGACCCTACAACTTATCTCGAAAAGAAAACCAAAACTATCATCAACAACTCCCAACTCAATCCTGACCTGAAAAAAGAACTAATCCCCCGCGAAAAATCATCTCGCTCCCTAGAAAATATGGTCTCCCGAAAATCCATAAGCCTGATATTCCCCTTCGCCCTATCGTAAGTGCCCACCGTTTACCCACACAAAAACTTGCAAAACATCTAGCCAAAACTCTCCAACCATTAGTAGAAAACGCTACATCCTATGTCAAAAACTCCACCCATTTCATTGACCTTCTTCAAAACAACACCATTTCTCAAAACGACATCCTAGTTAGCTTTGATATAGTTTCCTTATTCATATATATATATATATATATATATATATATATATATATATATATATATATATATATATATATATATATATATTGGTAATGTAGTAGTAGTAGCAGTGGTTAGGAGGCCAACGCCAAGCAAGTAGGCCACCATGGGCCCTTTTTGCCAACCCCAGCAACCATGCTCTACTCCTCCTCGGTTCCGTCGCCAAACCGCCTCGACCTCGAGATGAAGGCCGTGACGGTCTTCAATTGGACGGTACTTACCTGATTCCTCTGCAGAGTCCTCGATCCGAACAATTCTGCTCGAAGACTCCCAAAAGCCTCGCATTCGTACAGGTAGTGGTAGGACGTTTCCTCATCCTCGCCGCATTCCTGACAAATGGGATCCCTCTCTACCCCTATCAATGTGAGGTGTCTTCTAAGGGCGCAGTGGCCTGTGAGCACCACAAGGATGCGGCGAAGCGTAGGTCGACTCCTTCCGAGTAGCTAGACAGCTTTATCTCTGTCCGGACCCTCCACGAAGTCCCTCGCCTGCCTGCAGCCACCAACCGACCCCCAGTGCCTATTCATTGCTTCCTCGGTCCACCTGTCTAAGGCGACGGAGACTGACTTCCTACTTATACCTATGGCCGGCTCCGGGCCACAGAACGGCCGCCGGTAACCAAGCCTTGCGAGATTATTCGCGACTTCATTGCCCGCCACGCCACTGTGTCCCGGAACCCACAATAGTTGTACCTCCTTTGTCCTGGCTAACCCTCTGAGGGCGTCAGCGCACTCCTGAACCAGTGTCGACCTGATTCTGGCCGCGCAGACTGCCCGGAGGACTGCCTGGCTCTCCGAGCAGATGTACACATATTTCACGGGACTCCTCTTCACATCCTGTCTGTTGGCCACAGACAGGATAGCGTACACCTCTCTTTCGAATGCCGTGGTATATACGTCAAGGGAATAACTCTCGCGCACTCCCAGGCCCTCGATGTATATTCCTGCCTCGGAGGATTGCTGGTCCTTCAGCCGCGATCCGTCGGTGAAACAGACCAGGCTTTCGGGCTGGAATTCAACCTCATTTTCCCTCCACTGATCCCTACTGGGGATCCTGAGGGTGTATGGCCTAGTCAACCTAATATCATCCTCGGCATCCCGCACCTTTATGGCGGAAATCGGAATTTCCTATTCCACCTCCTTGGCGACTCTTGCATGCCCTATTACTGCTCCCTCTCCACACCGGTTTCCTGTGTCTCGTATTCTGAGATGTGACGCCATCGCCTCCCTCCTGACACAGGTGGAAAGCGATGGCAGCATCAACAGGACCTCTAGCGCGGCTGAGGGTGTCGTCCTCATAGCGCCTGTGATACCCAGGATTGCCAGCCTTTGGAGTTTGGCCAGCTTCCTGCTGGTAGTTTGGTTAACACCGCTCCACCAGACCAACGCCCCATAGAGGATTCTCGGCCTGAGGATCGCAGTGTAGATCCAGTGAAGGATCTGAGGATTAACTCCCCAGGTCCTCCCTATCACTCGACGCAGCTGCCAGAGGGTCGCTACTTCCTTCCTTACAACCTGTTCTATTTGCGACCCCCATGTTAGTTTGGAGTCCAAGATCACCCCCAGATATTTGACCTCCCGCCCTAAAGCTAAAGGTTTTCCAAACATCACAGGCGCCCTAAACCCCTCTACCTTCCTCTTCTTGGTAAATAGGATCATCTCCGTCTTCGCCGGGTTTACGGAGAGTCCCAGCTCATCACACCACCTTTCGATTATGCTACAGGCAGCTTGCATGCACTCACAGACGACGCCGAGGAATTTGCCGGTGACTAAGACCAGTCCATCATCAGCGTACGCCTGGGCGTAGAAGCCGTTCTCGGAGAGCCGGTCCAAGAGGCCGTCCATGACCAGACACCATAGATGGGGCAAAAGGCAGCTGCCCTGAGGATAGCCGCCCGTCACCCCGACGTCGAGCCCCCGGCCCCCCAAGGTCAGCGAAACTCTCCTGTCCTCCAGCATGCTCGCCACCCAGCTTATTAGGGACCTCGGCGTTCCCCTTTCCTGTAGGGCGGTACAAACCGTATCCGTCCTTGCCTTATCAAAGGCCCCCTCCACATCGAAGAACACAGCTAATGTGCTCTCCCCGTAGTGTAGGGCCCTTTCCACCTTCCGCGTCACAGCATGGAGCGCCATTTCCATCGACTTCCCCCGCTGGTACGCGTGCTGACCTTTATGGAAGGGGTGATCCTTTACGATCTCTCCCAACATAAACCTATCTATGCCTTAAGCAGGAATTATGTAAGGCTGATTAGCCTGTACGCCTTGGCCAGCGTGTAGTCCTCCCTTCCCGGCTTGGGAATGAAGACCCCCCTAACCCGGCGCCAGGCCTTTGGGACGTAGCCTCACGCCAGGCTGGCCCGGAATACCTCCCTTATGTTGGAAAGCAGTGTATCCAGGCCCCTCTGGAGCAGTGCCGGAAAAATCCCATCACAGCCTGCGGACTTGAAAGGAGCGAACTCGCCCACCGCCCAGGCTATAGAGCCATCCGTAACCACCCCCTTCGCCAGCTGCCAGTCAGCATTCGGGACCGCCCTCCGGCCCAGGTCGGCAGCCCCTGTGACGGCTCCACCGCCCGCGAGGTGAACTTCAGCGAGATGACGCAAGGTCTCCTCACCGGTGCTTGTCCAGCTCCCGTCCGGTTTCCTTAAGGATCCTACATTAGTACCTACCTCCTGTTTGAGTACCCTTACCAGCCTGGCTGCGTCAGGCAGGGAGTTGACTTCCCCGCAGTACGCGCTCCAACTGGCTCGTTTACTCTGTCGCAATTCCTTCTTAAACTCCCTTCTGGCAGTCCTGAATCCGTCCCAGGCCGTTTCACTCGATTCTCGGACGGCTCGGTTTAAGGCCCGCCCGCGTAGTACGGCGAGATCCATATTCCACCATCTGACTTTGATGGACGGTTCCCCCCTGAGTGGTGACGCGGCATGGTAGGCTGCCATTATTTTACCTTCTAGGGCCTCGACCTCACTATCTAATGCCCCCGTAGACAGTCTTCACCCCCCTGGGCACCTTGGCGACCCTCCGAGGCCTGTTACATAGGCATCCCAGTCAGTCTTCCTCGGATTTCTCCTGGGGGGGGGGGGAGTGCTCTCACGGTCATCCAATTCAAAGCTGATCATAGGATGATCAGACATTGATATGTATTCAGTCACCCTCCAGTTGGATGTATCCTCTGTTGTTCCTCTGCTCGCTAACGTAATGTCGATCACCTCCTGTCGGGTACGATTGACAAACGTTGGAGCTGTACCTCTATTTAATACCTCTAGGTTCGTTGCAGCCAAGTACTCTAGTGGAGCCTCACCGCGTGGGTTGGTATCCGTGCTGCCCCACAATCTGTGGTGAGAATTGGCATCGTAGCCTATTATCAGTTGTAGCCCATGCTCCCTCGCGAAATCGACAATACGCACCAATTCCTCCGACGGAGGCAGCCCCCGACGATCGTAGGGAACATAAAGGCTGCACGTCAGAACCTTAAGCCTAATATTACTCACCTTATACTCCAGGACAGCTGCTGTGGCGTCCCTGGACCCGAGCTGGGGCAGCAACATCACGTCCAGATCCCTCGACGCCAGTATGCATGTCCTTGGTTGTTCTTCCTGTGCTTTACCACCAACGAGGATGTTGCAGCCAATTCCTCCAAGCCCACTAACTTGCTTCCTAAACACATAAGGCTCTTAAATCAACACTACGCCGCCTGGACCGCCTGCGAGGAGCTTTGCTAGCTCTACCGTGGCATCCCGGCTATACTGAAGGTTGATCTGGCCCACCCGCAGCAGCCCCGCGGATTTAATCGCGACGCTGCTCGGGCGGTGGCCTCCCCTGGTCGGAGCCCGTCCGTTCGCCCGCCGCAGGCCGGGCGGAGGCGACCGCACTCCATGTCGGAACTCTGGTTACACTCAGAGTCACCAACTCGAAATACAGCCACCAGCCTTGCCCGTCCAGCTCGCGAGCCACCCCGGGCCCCACCGAAAAGACCAGACGCCATGCCTCAGGTCCTCCTGCCGTCTCCAGGTGCCGCCATTGCCCAACATTGAGCGAGCGGTTCTGGAGCGCAAGCATCCTGACAACATCCTTTAGGTCCACCGCTTGACTTCTGAGCCAAAAGCCGATCCGGACCGGCGATGGGGCGTCCCCTGCCCTTACGGCGCTGAAGGCGATCTCCCCCTCCGTCGTCCTGGACCAGCCGTTGAGAAGCCAACTCAGGGACTCGTCATCCTCGGCGGTCACCAAGAACCACCCCGGATCGACTATCCCCGAGTTGCGGAAGCGGAGCTGCAACGCCCTGTCGGATACCGTCATGGCGTCCAACATCCCAGCCAGCAAACTCCTCCTTATTGGCTCCGCCTCTTCCGTCAGGACTACGCCATCCCCCCTGTTGGAGGTGATGACTACCTGCATTTCCCTCCTACCCGCCGGACCTGACGTTCCCGACGGGCCAGGGTCCGCCCCAGCAGCCAGGGTCGCGGCCGCGCCCCGTCCCCGCAGGAGTGGGGACACATTAGCCGCTTCCCCCAAGCCGCCGGCGCACACCCGCGGCTAACCCTGTTGGTCCGCCTCTCCGGCGGTGTTTCTTTTTCATCTTTTGGGCGCTTAGCCTACGCGCCCCCAGCTGACTTGGGCCAGCCTGGCGGCCTCGACCGTGGAGAGCCTGATGGTCCTCGCTGAGTCGGTGGCCGCCTGTCCAGCTTCCGTCCCTGTGAGCTAGGCTGCGCCTCAAACCTATTTTTTTCCTGCTTCTCTGCCGACCGCCCGGGGGGCGACACAGTGGTAGAGCCTTTCGGCCCCTCCCCCACACCTCGACCCTCGCCCGGTCCCGTCGGCAGGACAATCACCTTCACTTCCTTTTCTCTCGCCTCATGGTGCCGTCGTCGCACCTGCCGCCAGGCCCCCCGATCCGGCAGCTTCCCAGCCCTGAGGGTTCACCCGGCTCGGAAGCAGCCCGACCGGCCGCAGAGGCGAAGGGGATTTGCGGCGGTCGCCCGTCTTGCGGGGCCGCCGCTGCCGAAGCAGCCTGCGCCTCTGAAGGGCCAACACCCCCCGACGACGCTGCTGCCTCAGCTCCTCCCTCTCTCGCCTCCTTTTCTGGGCTCTCCACTTCCTTTTCCTTCCTCTCTTCCGCTTCCTTCGCGACTCCTCGTCTTCGGCCCCTCCCATGGACACGTCCATGGGCCCGGCCAGATTCGCAGCCGACGGAGTTCGCCCCCCGTCGCTCCCCTTGGCAGCAACGTCCTCGACGGACCCGTACGGTTCCACCCCGGACCCCACGCCGGGAGGGCGGAAGAGCATTTTCTCCAGTTCCCTGCTGGAACTGCTTGAAGAGACGGGATCTCTCTACCTTCTACGTCCTCGCTTATTTTTGGCACGTTACCTTTATCTTTTTTGTCCTGGTCCATGGTTGCTAGAAAAAATTTTGTGTGATGGTGTGCTTATGGTTTGGTGAGCGTATAGATACAGGAGATCACCCCACCGCCCCCCGGCGCTTCATCCATGATGAGACTTGATTCCGTTAAGAGCGGCTCTGCGGCCACGCCGTGGCGACCCGGAACGTGCAGCTAACCCCCTGTTCCGGAGCTACCCGGTGCTTCTGACACGATCGAGCAGTTTTCGAATGGATGATAGAGCAGCCCCCTACACCGGCCAAGGCAAGGGTGGGCCCCTGTACTGTCCATACGGCGCCAGGTGTGCCGGCCCTGGTTTGCACAGCGCTGCCAGTCCAGAGCAGGCTCCGCTCGGAGTCCCTCCTCGGAGTCCGCGCCGAAGGCCGAGAAGCCCCCATCCCGATCTATGTGTCTCGTGTCTGTATTTGTATGCGTGTGTATGATGTGTGTGTGAAGGTTTAAGACTTTAGTAGACCATCGGCCCTGGGAGTTATTCCCATTGCCGACAGTCGCGCCAGGGGTGGCACGTGGAGCCAGTCTCTAGGAGTCCATTAGCTAAGTCACAGGTTGATCGATCAAGAGAACGACCAGCGCACGACCAGACTAAGGGACCACCTCCCCCATTATTGGTAATAGTAAACTCAATCTGCATTTGAGTAAAGAGTCTAAAATATTAAAAAATAATGAATGGGACAATAAAAACAATAGATAAACTTCTAGAAAATGTAAATATATGAACAACATACAAAACTATAACATTTTCAGTAAATGAAGAAAAAAACAAAATTCTCATATAGTATAAAAACAAACATTAATTCTAAATATATACATAAATAAAAGCTTCTAAACAATTTAACATATATATTTAATGCAGCACAAAACAATACATTTTCCAACTAATCCTAAATTTATAGAAAAACAAAGTCTCATAATATAAATATAAAACTAACAATGAATTCCAAAGGTGTAAGTAAATGCAAACGTCTATTTTATGGACCACAAAACAATATTTATTCAGTAAACACTAAATAAAAAAACAAAATTCTCAATACAAATCTAAAAATAAAAATGAATTTAAAACATATGCATAAACTTGCTGGAATTTGTAAACATAGAAACAACAATGATCCCATATTGTCTATATAAATTAAAAGTTAAGCTATAAATTTCCATTTTTTTTAAAGTGAAATATGCTTTTTGTCATTTCTCTGTTTCCGCTGTCTTGCTTGATGGAACCACTCCGAACCAGAAATTTCACACCCTTTTTCTTTTAGTTGGTTGTTCTGCAGAATTACATCTGAAATTTCAAAAACGAGCTGTTAGAAAAATTGGTATTATTTTTATTGTTGTTTTATTAAAACACTGTGTCAACCTATTTGAGTCCACTGGAGGTAGGGATGATAATATTAAAGACATAAATGATGATAGTGCTAATGCATCATCAACAATATTTTTAGGTAGTGAGAATTGATTAATAGCGGAAGTTGAATTCGGCTCGACATATGGAAAAGTTGCAACTTCCCTATGTTATTTCTATTGTAATCTAAAATTATTTCCCTGTATGGCAATGAGGCATGACTGTTAATTTGTTTGTCTTTTAGGTTTCGCGTCTTTTTTGTCTTTATGAAATCAGTGAAATTACCTTTTGATATTTTACATTAAAAAATGGACGACAATAAAATTATCTAACTCAAATAGTTAACATAAACAACTCAGCATAACAATTGTTTCTTACGTTGTGCAAACACAAAAGTAATTCTGATTATGAAATGCTGATTAATAAAAATTGGCGCTAACTCTTGACAATAACAGATACCTACGTGCAGTAAACATTTTGTCTGGATTCGCGATTTAAGCAGATAATTTTCTGTGGCGGTTTTACTGCTACTGCATACTGCCATGTTAAATCCATGTACACAAATTCTGTATTGTTTGTAAACAATTGATTTGATTTGCCAAACATATTAGATGTTCATCATATAATAAGTAGGTATATACTTAACCTAGGAAATGTACTTATTGGGTAATAGATATATTCTATATAGATAGGTACTTACCTCGTAATTGTAATTGCAGGATAATGCTTAATGTACAAACACAAAAAACTTCTGCCTAAAACCTAAATTGCAAAAAATAATCCAGATCCACAACAAAACACGAAAATCTTGTATGTCATTGTCGTACATCACATGTCACACACAATAAAAGTTAAAAAATAACAAAGGTTCAATGTCAATGCAATTCCAGCAATGACAAACGGTGTGGCGGTGGCGTGAATATGAACTGTGAATTTATAAAGTAACGGTCATCATGTGTTAATTACACGCTTAGCATGTTATTTTTCTGAAGTAACAGCGATATAGTGTATATTATCGCTAGCATATCATTAAAATTAACTTCTGAAACGTAAATTATTGCTATGTCGCTGTTATATACTTGGCATGTAAAGGTTAGCCATGTTTCTCAAAAGTAACAGCTAACATTGCTAGCATGTACCAGTGTAAGCGCAAAATCATAGGTAACAGAAAAGAATCCCAGAAACATGACATGCATGTATCAGGATATGTCGCATTGGTTACTTAAAAATAACATCTCAGCGATGTGAATATCACAATTGTGTTGCCTGGGATGTTAATAGATTGAAAATATGGCCAAAACGTGACATTTGGACATTTATTTGCAATATGAAGTTGATAGTCTTGGTGTCAGTGTTTGAAAACATCCTTGAATGTTATCAGTTTAATGTTGAAATAATTGAGTGATTTGTGTCACATGGCAAAAAAAATAAGAAAATTTAAGTGGCTGTTAGAACTGTCAAAAAATTTTTTGAAGTAAATATCCTGAGTTCTTTGAAAGCCAATACATGTTGATGGTGGTGCAGGTATTTATGACTTTGGAACAGTTGTTCCATCAGTCACAGACTTTTGCTAATTCCATACATGTTATAAATGCCTATTTAATCAAGCAAGATGCTACATTAACCATTGCACAGAGGAATGTCAACGTGGGAATAATAAGGATATGTAACCATACCCCTAAGAAGATTTTAAGGCTGGAAATTAATCAGCTGAAGAGGGGTCCTCAATTGTTTCTTGTTAGAAGATGTCGATACATACTTGAGGAATTCTTCGACCCTTCATATACAGTTGAAGAATTTGAGACCAAAAATAGATTATAAACCTAAAATTAGCGTTTTTAATTTGTTGACATTTATTTTGTTTGTTAATTTTTGCTGTTTTGATTGTTTGTATTTCATATTTGTATGTTACTGCTCTTTTATATTAACATTTTTAGGTTTAATTAATATTACATATATTTTTTTGTTTTGTGTCTTGACTACACATCTTGAGAATAAAGCATCTTTATTATTACTATTGTTCAGAATATTTATCATATAAGCAAGACTCTAAAAACGGCATCACCGCATTCACTCGACAACAACGCCTGCTCTAAAAGGAATTGGTTCCGAGCAGACACTCAAGAAGAAGTCATCACGCAAGCTAGTGCATTTACTGGTGCTTATTTGTTTCTTAGTTGTTAGTTTGTGTTATTAAATGTGGTTAATCTAACAACTATTATTAATCAGAATTGCATTATTTACACCCAAAAGTTTTAAATTTATTTGTAATGTGTTTTGCACAATTGATATCACAATAAACTATAACTATAAAAATAATTAAACTAAATCTGGATCTGAAAATACTTTATTGTAACAATCAGAATTGTTTTCATACCTATTTACTTATACACTTTTAATTGGTTCTTGAGCTCATAACTTAATTTGTTTCAGGCTGTGAAGCTACTACGTTTATTACAACAACGTTCAGATATACACACCAAAACAATGTTTTCTCATGGTGAAATTAAAGAATTGGCCCAAAATGCTGGGATAAATGATACAACTAAATTCTACAATATATTAGAAAGCTTAAACATCCAAGGATATCTATTAAAGAAGGGCAATAATAATTTTCAACTTGTGACTGCCAATCTCTGAGAAAGCAGTTAAATTTTGTTATTGTTCATACTGAACATTTTTTGAGTACAAGAAATTTTGTTTTAATTAAGGTGGATCATAATAGGGTTACAATTTTAAAGTGGCATTCTTTACATTAAACATAGCTATAAAATAAAATTAGAAGGAAACACAATAAAATGATAGTAGTGATTATTTTAGTATAAAATTTAAAATCTTCTCTTGCTTTAGAAACATTAACTATTCTACTAGGCATGTCCGTAAAATAGGGTCTCCAAAGCGCTGGAGCCATGAGGAACACTTTTACGCAAGATCCAACAACACTAGTGGCACTGTAGCTTGGTTCCCCTGCTACGAATCTTCACCACTCCGAGCTGTATGGTGAGTAGAAGCTGTACTCGCCAGGTGTGTTACCCTCTGTGATTCGTTTTTTGTGCGCTAAAGACACTAGGTCTATATAAATTCATCGTCAGTTATGTAAAGTGTATGGACATCTGCAAGGTGGGTCACCAAAATGCTCACCAAAGATCACCAATGGCAAGGAGTTGAAACCGCCCGCGGATTCCTTGAGTGCTATGCACAACAGGGCAAGGAATTTTTGGATTCACCAAAGCCAAAAAAGTTAAAACAAATATTGTCTGTTGGCAAAGTGATGGCCACTGTGTTTTGGGACAGGAAGGAGGAATTGTTGTGCGAGTTTATGCCTACTGGGACAACAATAAACGCTGGTCGCTACTGTCAGTCTTTGAAAAACCTCCGTCGTACAATTCAAAACAACAGAAGAAGGTCGGGCTGACGAACAGAGTGCGTTTTTATCAGGATTATGTTCGCCCCCTCACCGCCCGTGCATCAACCGATCTCCTCAACGTGATGGGACGTCACACACCCCTCTTACAGCCCAAACCTAGCACCAAGTGATTATCATTTCTTTCCTGCGTTGAAGTCATACCTGGGTGGGACATATTTCAAGACCGACGAGAAGTTGTAAGAAGAGTTTGTACGCTACCTGCGCGATGCGGCGGGAGAGTTCTATGATATGGGCATACGAAAAATGCCACACCGCATGCAAATATGCATCAATTGCAACACGGGGTATGTAGAAAAATAGTAGAAAGTCCACACTTTTCAACAATTTACAATCCATTGCAAATAAACTTTTTTTATTTGTGAAAAAAAGTTTGAGATCTTATTTTACCGACATGCCTCTTACATTAATTGAGGTTTCCAGAGTAAGACCTAAATTGACCAGAAATTTTGCTAAAGTTTTGTGGTTATCAAGATGCTGCTTGAAAAATCATTCTAACAGAAAGTACAGACGACATACAGATGTAGACTGCTTCTCTGGCTTTTTGCTTGCTTGTTTCTTTCTCTGTGACCAGTTTTGCCCTGTTATAGCTTCGTAAAAGGGCAAAACCGATTAGAGAAGAAAACAAAACTGTGAAGGCACAGAAGAAGTTTCCAATTCTGTATTTATTATAGAACTGTTTCACCAAGTAAGAGCAACAGTAATTAAGAAATCACAGAATCTAGAGCATTAAAATTCGAGATGTGGCAAGTGCTTTATAATAGCGAATTTTCATAAGTTTTGTAATAATAAACCGTAAGAGAAGTATGCAAAAATGTAAATTGTATGAACAAATCAGTAGAAGTATTTGTGAAGCAAGAGTGTCCTCAAGAAGCTACAATTTTAAGAAAATTAGAACTGACAATTCTAAACAGTTCTTGACATTTATTTAATTAAATCTGTGATTAAATTGTGTCTTACATACACAAGCGAAAGCTTATTTGTATGACACATTGTACTATCTATATGGAAAATAAACTATACTAGTTTGGTCTCGTAAAATTGGATCAGCTGTTTGCAGTAGAAGAATGGTGTTCAAAATACTTGCAGGAAAGTTAGTGAGTAAAAAATTTTTCGGAAATTCAGTTAAATTTACAAGTGAAAAACCAAGTGACATTTACTTGACATTTAAATATATTTTAGTATTTATATCTAAAATTGTGTTCAATACATTCACAAGGAAAAGCTTTTCTGTTTAATTGATCATTTAACGTGTGTGTGTGTGTGTGTGTGTGTGTGTGTGTGTGTGTGTGTGTGTGTGTGTGTGTGTGTGTGTGTGTGTGTGTGTGTGTGTGTGTGTGTGTGTGTGTGTGTGTGTGTGTGTGTGTGTGTGTGTGTGTGTGTGTGTGTGTGTGTGTGTGTGTGTGTGTGTGTGTGTGTGTGTGTGTGTGTGTGTGTGTGTGTGTGTGTGTGTGTGTGTGTGTGTGTGTGTGTGTGTGTGTGTGTGTGTGTGTGTGTGTGTGTGTGTGTGTGTGTGTGTGTGTGTGTGTGTGTGTGTGTGTGTGTGTGTGTGTGTGTGTGTGTGTGTGTGTGTGTGTGTGTGTGTGTGTGTGTGTGTGTGTGTGTGTGTGTGTGTGTGTGTGTGTGTGTGTGTGTGTGTGTGTGTGTGTGTGTGTGTGTGTGTGTGTGTGTGTGTGTGTGTGTGTGTGTGTGTGTGTGTGTGTGTGTGTGTGTGTGTGTGTGTGTGTGTGTGTGTGTGTGTGTGTGTGTGTGTGTGTGTGTGTGTGTGTGTGTGTGTGTGTGTGTGTGTGTGTGTGTGTGTGTGTGTGTGTGTGTGTGTGTGTGTGTGTGTGTGTGTGTGTGTGTGTGTGTGTGTGTGTGTGTGTGTGTGTGTGTGTGTGTGTGTGTGTGTGTGTGTGTGTGTGTGTGTGTGTGTGTGTGTGTGTGTGTGTGTGTGTGTGTGTGTGTGTGTGTGTGTGTGTGTGTGTGTGTGTGTGTGTGTGTGTGTGTGTGTGTGTGTGTGTGTGTGTGTGTGTGTGTGTGTGTGTGTGTGTGTGTGTGTGTGTGTGTGTGTGTGTGTGTGTGTGTGTGTGTGTGTGTGTGTGTGTGTGTGTGTGTGTGTGTGTGTGTGTGTGTGTGTGTGTGTGTGTGTGTGTGTGTGTGTGTGTGTGTGTGTGTGTGTGTGTGTGTGTGTGTGTGTGTGTGTGTGTGTGTGTGTGTGTGTGTGTGTGTGTGTGTGTGTGTGTGTGTGTGTGTGTGTGTGTGTGTGTGTGTGTGTGTGTGTGTGTGTGTGTGTGTGTGTGTGTGTGTGTGTGTGTGTGTGTGTGTGTGTGTGTGTGTGTGTGTGTGTGTGTGTGTGTGTGTGTGTGTGTGTGTGTGTGTGTGTGTGTGTGTGTGTGTGTGTGTGTGTGTGTGTGTGTGTGTGTGTGTGTGTGTGTGTGTGTGTGTGTGTGTGTGTGTGTGTGTGTGTGTGTGTGTGTGTGTGTGTGTGTGTGTGTGTGTGTGTGTGTGTGTGTGTGTGTGTGTGTGTGTGTGTGTGTGTGTGTGTGTGTGTGTGTGTGTGTGTGTGTGTGTGTGTGTGTGTGTGTGTGTGTGTGTGTGTGTGTGTGTGTGTGTGTGTGTGTGTGTGTGTGTGTGTGTGTGTGTGTGTGTGTGTGTGTGTGTGTGTGTGTGTGTGTGTGTGTGTGTGTGTGTGTGTGTGTGTGTGTGTGTGTGTGTGTGTGTGTGTGTGTGTGTGTGTGTGTGTGTGTGTGTGTGTGTGTGTGTGTGTGTGTGTGTGTGTGTGTGTGTGTGTGTGTGTGTGTGTGTGTGTGTGTGTGTGTGTGTGTGTGTGTGTGTGTGTGTGTGTGTGTGTGTGTGTGTGTGTGTGTGTGTGTGTGTGTGTGTGTGTGTGTGTGTGTGTGTGTGTGTGTGTGTGTGTGTGTGTGTGTGTGTGTGTGTGTGTGTGTGTGTGTGTGTGTGTGTGTGTGTGTGTGTGTGTGTGTGTGTGTGTGTGTGTGTGTGTGTGTGTGTGTGTGTGTGTGTGTGTGTGTGTGTGTGTGTGTGTGTGTGTGTGTGTGTGTGTGTGTGTGTGTGTGTGTGTGTGTGTGTGTGTGTGTGTGTGTGTGTGTGTGTGTGTGTGTGTGTGTGTGTGTGTGTGTGTGTGTGTGTGTGTGTGTGTGTGTGTGTGTGTGTGTGTGCGCGAGTGCGAGTGCGAGTGCGAGTGCGAGTGCGAGTGCGAGTGCGAGTGCGTGCGTGCGTGCGTGCGTGCGTGCGTGCGTGCGTGCGTGCGTGCGTGCGTGCGTGCGTGCGTGCGTGCGTGCGTGCGTGCGTGCGTGCGTGCGTGCGTGCGTGCGTGCGTGCGTGCGTGCGTGCGTGCGTGCGTGCGTGCGTGCGTGCGTGCGTGCGTGCGTGCGTGCGTGCGTGCGTGCGTGCGTGCGTGCGTGCGTGCGTGCGTGCGTGCGTGCGTGCGTGCGTGCGTGCGTGCGTGCGTGCGTGCGTGCGTGCGTGCGTGCGTGCGTGCGTGCGTGCGTGCGTGCGTGCGTGCGTGCGTGCGTGCGTGCGTGCGTGCGTGCGTGCGTGCGTGCGTGCGTGCGTGCGTGCGTGCGTGCGTGCGTGCGTGCGTGCGTGCGTGCGTGCGTGCGTGCGTGCGTGCGTGCGTGCGTGCGTGCGTGCGTGCGTGCGTGCGTGCGTGCGTGCGTGCGTGCGTGCGTGCGTGCGTGCGTGCGTGCGTGCGTGCGTGCGTGCGTGCGTGCGTGCGTGCGTGCGTGCGTGCGTGCGTGCGTGCGTGCGTGCGTGCGTGCGTGCGTGAGAGAGAGAGAGAGAGAGAGAGAGAGAGAGAGAGAGAGAGAGAGAGAGAGAGTACTGGGTAACATATTGGTTGTGCAACCCTAGTGTGGCCCTGTTTTTGCCCTTGGTCGCCCAGCATGACTGGATGCTCAACGGGCTGTGATCAAGGCTGCGCAGGTATGTGGACACAGTATGTTAGGTGCGGTTGCTGAGAGACAAAATTTTCTTTTTATGGGATTACGTTTTAACATAATGTCTTTAGTATCAGCTTAAATCAATCTTTTATTTCAATGTAACCTGTGTCATTCATTTTAGTAATACCAGTGTTATATAAGTGGCCTCAAACGGGCTCGAACAGTAATAAATAGGGACAGTTTAAACATATCTCCTTGTAAAAGTGAATTGGGAATTGGTAAATGGTTATTGTGATTGTGTGTTACCACAAGAAGTTTTCAATGCTGATTCCCGCTCCCGCACCACCTGTGGATGACATCATCTTAACTGCTACTTCCAAAAGATACATGAAGGTAGCCACATATGTTTGTAATGAGGGCTATCGTTTTTGTCCTCACCAGCTGGCGCCACTGGCGTGTAAGGACCTGTCAGTTTTTGTTAGCATGGAACCAGGCTATTAGGGTGTTATTTGTTAGTTTAAATTTTTAATAATTCAAAACAACCAAATAAATTAAACATTGATTATGCCTCAGTGTTGCGCAATTCCGTTTTGTTCCGAAAAAAGAGGAGGACATAAGTTTCCGAAAGATAAAAGTCGCCTTAAACAGTGGTTGGTAGCGATTCCCAGGGATAAATATACCCCCTCAATACATCCGCGTATTTGTAAACAATATTTTAATCCCGACGATTATGCGTCACCCAAGCAACCAGCTACAGAAAATAGTAAGTAATACTCCTGATCGTTCATATTTTTCATTATGTTTATGCTTGCTTAAAAACAATCTGACCTAACTTTGAAACAAATTATCAGAAAGTACACTGGGCAAGTTATTCACTAATTTCCTTATCTGTTATTAATTTGTTGAATATTTTTAGCTACTCCTTTGCTAAAGCAAACAGCAGTGCCTAGTCGATTTTTGTGGAACCGTGAAACCAAAGATATAAAGGAAATTAACCAAAAACATGCGGAAAGAGCTAATGAATTTCAAAAAAACGAGACTGCAACTGCAACACTTTGTTCAAATACAGATCAATGTAAATCTGAAGAATATTTTGTAAGTAATATTGTTATTCTTATAAATTTATTACAAGTTGTCTCATTAGCATGGCTGTTATTTGTGCTTGTAAGAATGTTTGCGTGTGATTGCATAATTACATAAAACATTTTGAATTCCAGACTTTTGAAGAAACATGCGACGAAATTGATATTGATAACTCAAGTAAAGATGCATCAGTACAATGCTCTTTATGTAAATGTGATGAAAAGAGCTTAAATGATAGTACCGATTGGCCAGAACATGGGAGCAATAGAAAAAGTAAATTAAACATGTTTCATATTGAAAACCTTAAAGATAAATCTGATATAGTGCGATGTTACACTGACTTTGACAGCTACAATCATTTTATATTTGTTTTCAGCCTTTTTGGAGATGAAGTGAACAATTTAAATACTATCCATCATTGCAGCCAGCTTGAGGAAAACATATATTGACACCATGTAATGAATTTTATTTAACACTTCAAATTGCGAAGAAATATGTCTTATACAGAGCTATCTTTTCATTTTGAAAAAGCAAAACTTCTGTGAGTAAGTACTTCATAACTTGGATTAATTACCTTTACTGCAAATTCAAGCATTTCAATGTATGAGTACCGAAGGAAACGATTGATGAAAATGTAATGTTTCAAAGGAAGATTAATACATGCACGGTTATTATAGATTGTACATAAACAAAAATTGAGAAACCTTAAAATCCAGTTTCACAACAAGCCACCTATTCCAACTACAAATCAGCCAATACACTTGAAGTATTGGTAGGTGTTTCCAACTCTGGATGCGTGACATGTTTCAGGTGCATATGGTGGATCTATCAGTGATACAGAGTTATTTAAAAAGTGTGGTATTATTAATCTACTTCAAAAAGCTTTCATGCTTGCCAATTTTAGGAGCAATATATTGTAAATATTAATTTAACATTTCAATATGTATGTAAGGCTCTTAGGGAAGAAAATGAGCCAGGCCTGACAATTTACCTAGATGGCGACCCTGTCATCCATCTCACGATGTTTTTTTTATTGTAATTAAATAAACATAATACGAAGTTATGGGAGCCTTAACAATAAAAATAGAAGTAAAAATAAAACAACATAGGAACTTTTATTTATACATTTACCCTTTCCTATCCAAATTTTCACAGATGGCATACTTTGCAATACCTTTACTTAATACTTTTATTAGATAAAAACAATCTGTTAATCTCTACTGATTTATTATCAATCTAACTAGTTTTAAAATTATCTTTGATATATCCCTTTATTCACTGAGATTTATAATGCCTATAAAAAAACTAATTAAAAAAGGAATTGGTAGGTAAGCATATACCCTGTGCCTACAAGGTAACACATAAATTCAATAAAATTGAAAGTGACCATTATCAAGGAAAATTCAAAAACAAGTGGTTTTTAATAAACTTACTTTATGATATAAAAATTTCATCCCTATCCTTATACCACTTTAAGGGGTAGCTACTTCTTCGAAATTTTAAAATTGGATGGTGGTGTGATAAATCTTTTTAAAGCTAACCTGATTCTCTATTCAGAAACCATTTTTTTTTTGTAGAAATAAAAAAAAGTGAATATTTAACATTTTTATTATCAGTAACACCTAACACAAGTGAAGCCTATAAAGAAGTACATAGTTCAATCTTATCTAATCTAATGCTCGAAATGCCCGCCTTCTTGTGCCTGACAATATCCCAAATGGTCGACACATTCTTGTTGGATTCTATAATCTCTGGAGAAATGTTAGTACATTCAGTTCTAATGCTTGTTTTTAATTCGTATTATTTGTATCATAGTCTTTAAGCCTGTGAACAGAAAAAAAGCTCAAAACTCTACAATACATACTTTTGACAAATAAATATGTTGTAAACACACAGGTAATAACCTTTGATTTAGCTGTTCTTTAGGTCCGTTTAATTTGATACCTCTTTTTCTAAGCTCTTCTTTTAAAGCACTAACATTAATTTAGCCGTACCGTATGTATGCCATAATTAATCAGTGATGGCACAATCTTTACAATAATAATGAACAATTAGTAAAAATTAGCGATAAAAAAAGACCAAAAAAGTAAACGTTGTGTGATTGACATTTGACTATCTGACATTTCCAAAGACCTTACCCTACACTAGCGCCTTTAGCGGTTAATTCAAGCACGATGGCCCTCATTGAGGTAAAATTACACAAAACAAATGTAAGTATTTTGTTTATTTTACTTCGTGTAACGAACTGATTATATTTTTATGCATCGGATTAAAAGTTGCTATAATTTGAGAAGTACCAATGCCGGTGTTAAGAGTGCTCAGAACAATACAGATACTGATAATCCTGACGAATTTCAAAGTAGTGTTAAATCTGACTTTATTGATTCCAACATGACTGCCACGTTATCCTCTGAACAATTTCAAGAACTTTTAAGTAAAATAGGGATTCCTAGTGTAAACCGTGGTAGTTTCGCACCATGTTCGTTGCAATTTAATGGGTTAAAGGACAGTGATGTTAACACGTTCATTGATGCTATTGAGGCTTTTAAAGAGTGTTCAAACGTGACCGAAGAGAATGCACTTCGTGGACTATTAATGCTTCTAGACGACTTCGCCGCGGGTCTTGTTCAGTGTTGAAGCGGAACATGGGATGATGCTATAAAATTATTAAGGTTGACCTTTGGACCTAAGAAACTTGCGTACAAGGTATACCATGAGCTTTTTGCGTCAGAACAGGAGTCTATTGACAAATGTCAAGAAAGAAAATTAAAGTCTGGGAGCATCTCAAGTGTTCCAACTCCAGAGACAACTCCTACTCTTCCAAAGCCTCAAGCTTCAGGAATTTCAAGGTGTTATGGATGTGGTGCAGTTGGCTACATCAAATCAAATTGCCCAGAATGTTCAGTTGCATCTGCAAGTTCGAACTTCTGTGCGTTAGATAATTCAATAGTGTCTCCACAACCAAGACCGATGCTTCGACTTGGCATACTTGGAGCTAATGGAACGGCGATCATTGGTACAGCTGCCACATTAAGTGTGGCGAGCGAGTCCCTAATGAAATTGTTACAAAATAAGGAATGCTCGTTCTCGTGTTACAGAACGCGAATCAAACTTGCTGACAGGTCAGAGAAGTTTATAGATACCCTTGTAACTAATGTAAGTATAAGCCTAGAAGGAAGACAGATACCAATCACGTTTCTAGGTATACCGGGTGCTCCGCTAACCCTACTAAGTATTGATTTTCTAGATAAATCTGGAATTGCACTTGACTTTGGAACTTGGAGATGGTATTTTGCTGATGGTCCCATGAGAAAGTTCAACATACTGTTTGAAGAAAAGGTAAAGTCACAGCATACTGAAGTTCTATCCTTAAATATACTTCGACAGGACGAAGGCACGATGCTGGATGACGACCAACGTGAAATATTGAATCTGGTGCTTTGAGCAAATCAGGACTGCTTTGCTCTAGAGGGAGAGCCAACACCCTATGTAGAACACCACATCGATACTGGTTCCCATGCACCTATTTCAGTACCACCTTACCGAATGACTCCAGGCAAGAAACATTGTTTGAAGATGGAACTGGACAAACTTCTAGAGACTGGCGCTGCTGAAAAATGCGAATCCCTGTGATCTGCTCCAGTGGTGCTGGTGCCAAAGAAAGACGGTGGCATGCGCATGTGTGTAGACTATCGTGCTTTGAACTCTGTTACTACTCATATCCACTTCCACACATGGACGACCTGCTACATAGTACCAAAAGGACAATTTTCATGAGTGCCATGGACTTACGTGCCGGTTACTATCAAGTGAAAGTGAAAGATCGGGAGAAAACGACGTTTGTGACCCCTTTCGGAAATTTTCCCTTGAAAAGACTTATTGATAGATTCAGACGTGGGCTGTTCGAAGTAGATTTAGATTAGAGACTATATTTGTTGTGAGTGGGCTATTCCAGTCCCTCCACCACGACCTTAGGTCTATTGTGGCTCACATCTAATTATAGTGATGGGTTGTTATTTAACAGTCTGTTATATTTTAACTGTTGTCGAGCCGCAGCAGTAACAACCTGTTATGGATATATACAAATAACAGGTACAGTGGAGGGGATGCTGTTGCGCAGTGAGTCGTATCTGTTTCTGTTGTCGTATCTGTTTCTGTTGCACTGCTACGATGAAGCAGCTTCTGTTTTCATCCGCAACTGTTATAACAGGATGAATGGACATGAGACTGGGAATTGGGTATAGAGTATAGAGCGGACTTTACTTTATAACATACTACTGTTTTCATCGGCAACTGTTATAACAGGATGAATGGACATGAGACTGGGAATGGGGTATAGAGTATAGAGGGGACTTTACTTCATAACATACTACTTTATACTAGTGTGCTCACAGCTTTGGGAACGTAGGGTTGTCGGTACAATGAAACTCTTAAATTTTGACAGGTTGTTGATTCACACAAAACACACACATATATTTACAATTTATAAACAAACACAAAATATGAAAAATGTAAATAAAAAGGCTGTATATGTAGCAAGTGAAAATTATTAAAAATGAACTATATCACTGTAAAAATAAAATCAGGTCACCGCGTATATAAAAAAATAATCACATAGGCATACGTAAACTCAATCTTCATTAGATAACTCGATATGCTGATGGCACTTTTGTTTTAAGAAAAAACTGATATGTATACAAACGTACAGTTATGCTTTAACGTGAGTCCTTAGGTATTATATTATATTAGGTAGTTTTTTGCTCATTCTTCTTTGCCTTATGTAACTAATAAATCAATATTCCTTTTTACTTTTCACTTTGGAAATCTAAGAAATAGGTCCGATTTTAAACATCTTTTTTTTATTACTACTGCAAAATAAAAAATCCCTGAAACTTAAAAAATCTCAGAAACAGTACCAATTTTAATGAAATTATAAAAATATTCCCTGTACCCGGTATAGTTGAAACCAGACACACTTCGCCCTATAGGTAGAGAGAAAAAAATTAGTTTTAATTTTTTTAAAATTATTTATTTTATTTTTTGCTTACAATAATTCATTTATTTCATATAGCTCTCATTTTCAAGGAAAAGATGGCTATAGAGGTTTTCAAGCTCAATGCTTAACTAATACTTAATTAGTTAAGAAAATTCGAAAAAAATTCTGCATTGTTGAATTTTTTACCAAATTATTATTAGTGATGAATACCCAAAAAAAACCTCCATCATTTTTTTAATAAAAAAGTTATTAATTGTTTTAAACATAATACAAGAATATTTTTTATTTTAAACATTACCCAACTACACCACCGGACGGGTTCAGCTACTGTTACTACGTCTACGTGGAATTCTTAATAATTCATAGTTCATACTGTTATTTTCAACCTGTTATATTTAACTGTTATTTCTAAATAACAGTAACAAGTGCGACCTGTTAAAGCAATATAACAGTTTTTCCCATCACTATCTAATTATTTAAATTCCAGCTCCCTGTGGGAGTCGATGTTTTCTTGAGGGTGAAAGTTTGTTTGGCAGGTGTACTGCCATCTGAGTTGTCAAGTCGCTTGCCCGTTTCGAAGTTCAAAGAAAGATAAGCTCTCTCCGAGTTTGTCTGGATCCGACATTCGTCAGTGTTTGCCTCGAGGCGGTATCATGAAGTCCCGCTCTCGAGCAGCATCCAATTTCCAGTTGTAATCCACCCCTAGAGATCTCAGCTCCCTTCCAGGCTCGTCTAAACCTGACACCCAACAGTGTTATACTCAAGGCAACATCCCATCGAGTCCCGCCCTCGAGCATCACCCAAGCGAGGCCGTCCGTCCGTTTCGTAGCACACAGTGGGGGCCTTAAACTCCGGGTGTATACCACTCATCAGAGATCACAGCCCCCTCCGGGTCGTCTGGACACACGACACCTGCTAGCGCTCAACCCAGTGCGGTATCATCTGGAACCCCGCTCCCGAGTAACAACCAAGCGAGGCTAATTGTCCATCTCTAAGCCCACAGTGCAGGCGTCAAAATCCGGGTGTGTATCACTCCCCAGAGATTTCCGTCTCCCTGCAGGCTCACCTGTACCAGACCCCCGCCAGCGTTTCATTGGCTCGAGGGGGTATCATAAAGTCCTGCCCTCGAGCAGCATCCAAGCGGGGGCGTTTGCCCGTTTCGAAGCTCACAGAAGAGGCCTCAATCTCTAGTTGTAATCCACCCCTAAAGATCTCAGCTCTCCTCCGGGTTCGTCTAGACTCGACACCCACCAGTGCCCATTTCGAAGCTCACAGAGTAGGCCTAATCACCAGGTGTAATTTACCCCTAGAGATCTCAGCCAGCCTCCGGGTTCGTCTCGACCCGATACCCTCCAGCGTTTGCTTAAATTTCACCAAACAAATCGAGCTTCCTGCAGGAGACGATATTTGTGAGGTGAAACTTTGTTTGACAGATGTACTGCCATCTGAGCGAAGTCGCTTGCCCGTTTCAAAGCTCAAAGAGAGATAACCTCTCTCCGAGGTCGTCTGGACCAGACATCCGTCAGTGTTTGACTCGAGGCAGTATCATGAAGTCCCGCATCCGAGCAGCATCCAAGTGAGGTCGTTTGCCTGTTTCGAAGCTCACAGAAGAGGCCTCAATTTCTAGTTGTAATACACCCCTAAAGATCTCAGCTCTCCTCCGGGTTCGTCTAGACTCGACACCCACCAGTCCTAGACTCAAGGCGACATCCCATCGAGTCCCGCTCCCGAGCATCACCCAAGCGAGGTCGTCCGTCGGTTTCGAAGCACACAGTGGGGCCTCAAACTCCGGCTATATACCACTCATCAGAGTGCTCGAAGTAACTCTGCTAGCGTATTTGGATGATTCGATTATTTTGTCAGACACATTTGAGGGACATGTAAAGGATTTGCAGACAGTCTTCAATCGTTTGCGAATGTTTAAGTTAAGAGCAAAACGCAACAACTGTTTGTGAGTGCGACCATCTGCTACTTAGGATACATCATTACGAGTGCAGGTATTCACGTCGATCACGACAAGACTACGGCTATTGCAATGTTTCCGCCGCCCCAGAACCTGAAGCAGCTGCAATCGGTCCTAAAAACATGCTCTTGGTACCGACGTTTCGCTGATAAGTTTTCTGAGATAGCCCGTCCTCTTACAAATCTTTTGAAGACGCAGGCTACCTGGACCTGGGGAGGTAACCAACAACATGCTTTTTTTATGGGTTGCGGTGCTATCGGGGCGGCAAGGCCGCGGACGAGCCCTGAGGGAACAAAAAAAAAAAAAAAACAACATGCTTTCGATTCGCCAAAATCTGCTCTTCAATCCCCACCAATACTGCAATAGAGCGACCCTTCAAAACCCTACAAATTACGAACAGACGCCTCAGCCTACGCTATAGGATCTGTCGCAAGGTGAAGGCGTTGACGAATATGTTGTGGAACATGTCAGTAGACTACTTACCGCCAGTGAATGCAATTATAGTACGACGAAGAGGGAAGCTTTGGCTGTAATATGGGCACTTAACAGGTTCCAAGGTTACCTGAATAACACTTCTGTCATCGTGATCACGGATCATCAACGATTGAAATGGCTACTCTCGCCCAAATCGCCCAGTGGAAGGTTGGCACAATAGGCTCTGTTGATCAAAGGTAATAACCTTCAGATCCAATATGCCTGTGGCGGAGAAAATGTAGTGGCTGATATGCTGAGTTGTCCATCACATGGACACACGGCTTAAGAACAGTGTGAGATATGTCAGATTATTGTCGATATGCCCACCAGCAGAGGTGTGTGCAGAACAGATGAAAGACGCGGATCTCCGCAAAATCATCCAGTTTTGAAGACCCTGGAAATACAGAATATTCCAAATGAACCTCAAGGGCTATTTGTTGTCCGGTGGTATCTTATATAGGTACTCTGACCAAGATCAGGAGGAAGCCCAGCTTGTGGTCCTCCGCTGTGAAAGGGAGTGGGTGTTAAAAGACCACCACGACACCCCCACTACTGTCCATGTGGGAGTAGGAAGAACTATTCGGCGCATTTTCTGGCTGTATTATTTTACTGGAATGCGCAGATCCATCACTGATTACATAAGTGTCTAGAATGTCAGAGGTATCAAGCCTCGAATTAGAAGCCTGCCGGCCTAGTTCAAACCCCTACTTACAACCAAAGGTTTGAAGTAATTTCAGTTGACTTGTTTGGCCCACTGCTTATGTCTGAAGAGATAGCAGTGGATATACATCATTCAAGATACAGCCACCAAGTGGGCAGAGCTGTTCCCTCTACAAAAGGCAAGTGCTGAAGTATGTGCCAAGGTGTTGGCCAATGAAGTATTCCTCAGGTGTGATGTGGCTCGCAGAATCATTTCAAACAATGGCGTCCAATTCATATCTGCTGTTATGCTAAAGCTTTACCATTGTCTGGGCATTAGGCAGAGCCAGGCACCAATTTATTAGCCTGAAGTCAATATGGTGGAACGGAACAATCGTGACCTCAAGCCGTATTTGTCCATCCTTATAGGGAACGAAGGTCACCATGTTTGGCCTGACATTGCCTACAGTAAGATTCGTCCTGAACTCCATGAAATCTCAATCCATGTGGTACTCCCTAGCATACCACGCTTTTGCAAGAGAATTACGATCTCCAGACAAAGTCCATAACGTCCTTCGCAAGGTCCTACAAGAAGAGAACTTCGTCCCGCAGATCACTCCCTATTTAGATAAAATGGATAGTGTCTTAGTTGAAGCTCGATCCATTCATGAGAAGGAACAGGATCGACGAAAAGCATATGTTAACACTCATTGTGGCCCAGATCCCATATAGCAGATTGGCGATAAGATTTGAGTCATGACCCATTTAAGAAGCCACGCCAGCCAAGGCCTGACCTCCAAGTTTTATTCCAAAAGGGATGGTCCATATCAAATCTGTAAGATCATCTCAGATATGACCTTCAAGGTATCGCCCATGGATTCCCTAGGAACTCCCCTTGGAAAATACCATGCTTCGCAATTGCCCATTTCAAAGGAGAGTCATTTTTTTAAATTAATTTATTCAACGGATCAACCATTTACAATAATAATAAGAACATTTAAAACTACATTAGTCTTAAATAACCTATCTCAATATGAGAACATAAGAAAAAAGTAAAACATAACCAGTACATCGTATGTATGACAATTCAATCAATAACACCTCTCAAAATGCCTCTAATTAAACGGTCAGAATCATTAAGCATATCCAAGAACTCCGAATACTCATTTGCCGCTCTCGCTACTCTCGACATTGGACTGAAAAAGCCATAATTGGTTCGATGGAAGGGAACCACAAAAACCTCCCTTGCTCTCGTGCGGTCCGGAATCCTTAGAGAGACTAACTCAAGCAAAGAAGGACTATCAATTTTATTCACTAATAATGTATGCAAAAAACAAACATCACTGACAATCCTTCTACCACTGCAAGTGCAGCCGATTCCGCAAATAAGAAAAGGTAAGATCATTTCTCTGCAAGCCCATTCTGTAAGCACAAATTCCTAAGAATCTATTTTCTATGGCCTCAATCTGATTGATATAAATATTGTAATTTGGACTCCAGACTACAGAAGAGCATTCCAACAAAGAGCGAGCCAGACCACAATACAGTCTTCTCAAGCTATTGCATGAAAAATCCAGAGTTAATCTATGAATAAATCCCAACATTTTATATGCTTTAGATACTATGTATTCTATGTGATCCTTAAAAGATGATTCCCTATCCAATACAATGCCCAAGTCTTTAATCATTTCCTTCCTCTGTAAAGCATTAGAGCCTATGTAGTACACAATCTGGCGCTGTTGAGGCGGCAACCCCTACAAGGCCTATCCGTCGCAGAGAAAGACCACACAAGTGTAGCATATTGTTTGTGCAACCCTAGTGCGCCCCTGTTTCTGCCCTTGGACGGCAGCGTGACTGGATGCTCGACGAGCTGTCATCAAGGCTGCGCAGATATGAGAAAATGTAGTGGCTGATATGCTGAGTCGTCCATCACATGGACACACGGCTTAAGAACAGTGTGAGATATGTCAGATTATTGTCGATATGCCCACCAGCAGAGGTGTGTGCAGAACAGATGAAAGACGCGGATCTCCGCAAAATCATCCAGTTTTGAAGACCCTGGAAATACAGAATATTCCAAATGAACCTCAAGGGCTATTTGTTGTCCGGTGGTATCTTATATAGGTACTCTGACCAAGATCTGGAGGAAGCCCAGCTTGTGGTCCTCCGCCGTGAAAGGGAGTGGGTGTTAAAAGACCACCACGACACCCCCACTACTGTCCATGTGGGAGTAGGAAGAACTATTCGGCGCATTTTCTGGCTGTATTATTTTACTGGAATGCGCAGATCCATCACTGATTACATAAGTGTCTAGAATGTCAGAGGTATCAAGCCTCGAATTAGAAGCCTGCCGGCCTAGTTCAAACCCCTACTTACAACCAAAGGTTTGTAGTAATTTCAGTTGACTTGTTTGGCCCACTGCTTATGTCTGAAGAGATAGCAGTGGATATACATCATTGAAGATACAGCCACCAAGTGGGCAGAGCTGTTCCCTCTACAAAAGGCAAGTGCTGAAGTATGTGCCAAGGTGTTGGCCAATGAAGTATTCCGTAGGTGTGATGTGGCTCGCAGAATCATTTCAAACAATGGCGTCCAATTCATATCTGCTGTTATGCTAAAGCTTTACCATTGTCTGGGCATTAGGCAGAGCCAGGCACCAATTTATTAGCCTGAAGTCAATATGGTGGAACGGAACAATCGTGACCTCAAGCCGTATTTGTCCATCCTCATAGGGAACGAAGGTCACCATGTTTAGCCTGACAAATTGCCTACAGTAAGATTCGTCCTGAACTCCATGAAATCTCAATCCATGTGGTACTCCCCAGCATACCACGCTTTTGCAAGAGAATTACGATCTCCAGACAAAGTCCATAACGTCCTTCGCAAGGTCCTACAAGAAGAGAACTTCGTCCCGCAGATCACTCCCTATTTAGATAAAATGGATAGTGTCTTAGTTGAAGCTCGATCCATTCATGAGAAGGAACAGGATCGACGAAAAGCATATGTTAACACTCATTGTGGCCCAGATCCCATATAGCAGATTGGCGATAAGATTTGAGTCATGACCCATTTAAGAAGCCACGCCAGCCAAGGCCTGACCTCCAAGTTTTATTCCAAAAGGGATGGTCCATATCAAATCTGTAAGATCATCTCAGATATGACCTTCAAGGTATCGCCCATGGATTACCTAGGAACTCCCCTTGGAAAATACCATGCTTCGCAACTGTCCCATTTCAAAGGAGAATCATTTTTTTAAATTAATTTATTCAACGGATCAACCATTTACAATAATAATAAGAACATTTAAAACTACATTAGTCTTAAATAACCTATCTCAATATGAGAACATAAGAAAAAAGTAAAACATAACCAGTACATCGTATGTATGACAATTCAATCAATAACACCTCTCAAAATGCCTCTAATTAAACGGTCAGAATCATTAAGCATATCCAAGAACTCCGAATACTCATTTGCCGCTCTCGCTACTCTCGACATTGGACTGAAAAAGCCATAATTGGTTCGATGGAAGGGAACCACAAAAACCTCCCTTGCTCTCGTGCGGTCCGGAATCCTTAGAGAGACTAACTCAAGCAAAGAAGGACTATCAATTTTATTCACTAATAATTTATGCAAAAAACAAACATCACTGACAATCCTTCTACCACTGCAAGTGCAGCCGATTCGACTGGCTCTAATATTGATCTCTGCATCACAGTTACTTGCAAAACATGCCATATAAGCGAAATTCAAATAAAAATGCCAATTTATATGCGCGCGAGCAATACGCACTCTTTATATGTTTAAGATGACTTACATAATAAGGTTATTTGTGTAAAAAAATATGTTGAGTTATTAGATACAAATAAACATACTTGTGGGTTGATTGTTATATATGTAAGAAACTCAATCCTGACTCATCTTAATGAAAAGGTCATTTTCTAATTTAAAAAAAAAAACGATTGATATAAGATTTGTCCATATTTTAATTACAATAATGTGATTTAAAGTGAAGCCATATATTATTAAGCATTTATTTTCAACAAAGTTATCTTTGATGGCATCTACTTTTTCAGATTTTATAATGCACAATTGTTTCAAAATTGATGGTTGCGAGGGCAGAAGGTTAAGTAGTTCTTTTGTTATGAATGTATATAGGCAATGAAGAAAAAATCATTGGAGATTGAATATGTGGTCATGTCATTAAAGTTATTTGTGTAAAAAAATTTGTTGAGTTAGATATATAAATAAATATACTTATGGATAAATCATTGTTTCTGAAGAAGATATAAATAGTTGTAAGCCTGAATAACAATGTCTATACTCAAAGAAACAATGGAGAATGACAGGCAGTTCTGTTATTGTCGTACAAAAATCGAATGATATGTTTTATTCAATTTTTTCATTAAAACAATTTGATTTAAAGAAAAACCAGATTTTCATAAACTTTCTATTTTCTTCTCTTATTGTCAAATAATTTCAAAAGAGCTGTCTTACATTATTTTTAATGCCTTTATTGGCGGCAAATTTATTTTTCAAAATTTATTGTCTCTTTTTTTTAAATAATGAACAAAATAAACAAGGAAAGACATTTCTTAATGCTTACTTGCTGCAAATATATATATATATATATATATATATATATATATATATATATATATATATATATATATATATATATATATATATATATATATATATTGAAACTGACCCTGGATATGAGTTCTGGTGGGGCTACTTTGAAGAAATTTTTTCTAAATTCAAAAGTTGAGATCTCCTCATTCGTGATTTTTTTTTAAGAAACCTCACTAATACATCGATACGCAATAAGTGCGTTTTAGTAGCGAATTTTTATTAAATCCTGCAAATTTGGCTAACTCAATTTACTAATAACCATCCAGCAACACCTCTATGGCAGCTGTTGGGGTTGAAGACGTGGCCCCCGTGATGCCTAGGCAAGCCATCCTTTGGATCTTGCCTAGTTTTTGTTTGGCACTGGATTGTGTCACCTTAGGCCACCAGACCAGTGCCGCATATGTTAACGATGGTCTGACCACCCTTGTGTACAGCCAGTGGGCCATATTAGGTCTTAGTCCCCACGTTTTTCCATATAGCCGCCTAGTGACGGCTAAGGTCATGACTGCCTTAGGCAGAATTTTTCCAATGTGACCATTCCAGGTTAGCTTAGAGTCCAATATGACCCCAAGATATTTTACCTCCCTGACCATTGGAATGCTCCTACCGTATAAAGTGAGAGTTCTGTGGCTGTCGCACTTCCTCCTCGTAAACGGCACGACGGTTGCTTGATTGGGGCTCACCTCGAGTCCTTGGTCAACCGCCCACCCTTTCACCACTTTCAGTGCAGTCTACATGCGCTCTCACACTGCCTGTGTGACCTTTCCTCGGACTATGATGACAATGTCGTCCGCATAGCCGTGTACCTCATACCCCCCTCCCGAGAGCCTCCCCAGCAGGCCGTCCACGACTAGGCACCAGAGCAAGGGAGACAGAACGCTCCCCTGCGGACACCCCGCCAGCAGAGTCCCTCCTGCGAGTGAGGTGAACACCGCCCTGTCCCTGAGGGTCTCCTCTATTCCACGCTCCCGGACAGCTGCCAGAACCGATCCGAACGAGGTGTCGCTCAAGGCCCCCTCTCTGTCTAGGAAGGCCCCCGGCGCCACCTCCCTGTTCTCCAGTTTCAGCACCGATTGGTGCAGTGCTGTTTCTGTTGAGAATCCTGCTCTGTATGCATATTGTCCGCAGTGCAGGGGATATGCTTCCAGTACACCGCCCCTAATGTGCGGGTCGAGCAGTTTTTCCACTGTTTTTAGCAAGAAGGACATGAGACTTATTGGCCTCGAGGACTTTGCCTGGTCTTTTGGACGCCCAGGTTTAGGAATGAATACAACCCTGGCCAGTCTCCACGCACTCGGAATGTACCACAGAGCCAGGCTGGCCCTCATAATGAGGGTAAGCACCGGCGCCAGTATATCTATCCCCTGTTGGAGCATGATGGGCATTATTCCATCAAATCCCGGCGATTTGTATGGCTTAAAGCTGTTAATGGCCCATCTGATTTTGCTCCAGCTAACCACCTCTAGCGACTGTCCACTCTACCTTAGATGCCCGCCTATAAGGCGCCTCCATTTCTGAGTGTTCCCAGTCCAGAGGTGATTGGTTTATTATGTTACAGCCGGGGAAGTGCATCTGGAGTAAAATTTCCATATTTTCCTCCCACGAGCTTTTAAAGCCTCCAGTGGATGTTCTAAGGGAGCCTATGTTAGTCTGAGGGCCCTTGGACAGGATCTTGTGTAGTCGAGAACTCTCGGACGTGTTTTCCACTTCCTCGCAGTGCCTCCTCCAGGACTCCTTCTTGGCGTCCCTCAGTCTTTTGTTATAGGTCGTTAGGGCCTGTCTATATTGATCCGCTGCTCCCGACCTTTTGGCCGCCTTAAACAGCTTACGAACCTGTGTCCTCCTTTGCCTGAGGTCCTCGTTCCACCACGGGACGTTCCTGGTGGACACCCTCATTTTCAGGGGGCAGCTGGCGTTATAGGCCGAGGTGATTGCGTCTCGCAATAGAACTGCTTCAATCTCGAGGTCTATTGAACTGTCTATGGTACTCTTAACACCCCCCCCCACCCCCCGCAGTTCCACTGCTAGGTCTGACCTGTAGGCTTCCCAGTCCGCCTTGCGGGGGTGCCGGTACCGTACCGTTTGTCTTTCGACTTTGGCGATTTCAAACCCGATGTATTTGTGATCTGATCTACTCACTTCCACAGTCACAGCCCAGCTCTTAACAAAGTCACCCAGAAACTAGGTGGAAACTGTTAGATCTAAAACTTCCACACGCCGTGTTGTGACGAAGGTCGGTTTATTACCTCTATTCAATATGTCTAAATTAAATTTCATAAAGAATTGTAAAAGTGCCTCACCCCTAGAGTTTGTGTCCGAGCTACCCCACAACTCATAATGCGCATTCGCATCCATGCCGATGATGGTCTGCCATCCACCTGCTCTGCTACCCACCATCAGCTGCTCCTATTCGTTGGGTGGAGGAGGGTCCGTGCTGTCCCCTGGCAGATAGGCTGACGCGACAGTAATGTCTCTCAGCCCATCCACATCGGATTTTGATCGTTGCCAGGTCCCTGCAACAAATTCATTAAAGGCAGAAACTCTATCCCTTCCCCGACAAAAATGCCGCCCTCGGGTTCTCGCTGGATCTGCTGTAGATGAGCTTTCCAGCAGCTCCGCCGAGTCCCTTGATCTCTCCTTTATAGGAGTACGGTTCCTGGATGAGTGTCACATCCGTGTTCCTCAGACCCATCAGTAGTCCGGCTGTGGCTGCCCCACTGTGTTGGAGGTTGACCTGAAGGAACTTAAATCCCATTAACCCGTAGTTGCTTCCCCAGTGGGCGGAAGCTAACCCTTCCCAGGCCTCAGAATGCCTTGAAAGAGGTTCCTTCAAGGGCTCTGTAAGATGCCTGGTCGATCGAGAAGGCGAGAGTCCGTCCTTTCTCCTCTGCCTTCCTGCTTAGAACCGACCAGTGTTGTGTCCCCAGTTCAGGGTTCTGGATCTTCAGTCTATTGATCACCGTCTCCTGCGGGACGGTGTCAGGGATCCGTACGAGGACCTTGCGTCTCTTTGGGAGTTCCTTGGGCACGACGGCTGTCAAGTCCGCCCCCTCTCAAATCTGACCGAGGCCCCCGATCGTTTTCCGCAGCCAGTCCCGCGACTGTGGGCCGGCACAGGTTATCCAGAGGATGCCCCCCTCCAGGCGCGCCCGGTGGAACTGAGGCGGGCTCTCCCCTTCCTGAAGAGAGTCCAACGCAGCCTGGATCAGGTCCGCCTTCCCCTGGTCTAGCGTGACCTCAGGATGGCGTCTGTCAATAACCGCCATCCCAAGGCCCTCCGCAGCCTCCCTATACGAGCCAGTCTGCGCCGGTGTTCCGGCCTTGGTCCTTTTGGGACGTCTGTCTGTAGTAGGCGTGCTAGGCCAGAGCGCGGCGTCTTCTGACTTGCACTATCCTCTTGCGCCTTTACAGGTGCCCTGGCCCTTTTGGGACGTCTGTCTGTAGTGGGTGTGCTAGAGTTCGAGCGCGTCCTCTTCTGACTTGCACTCCCCTCTTGCGCCTTTACTGGTTCCTCGACCGTCCACGTCCCGGTTGCCATTTTCTGCGCCCTCCGGAACTTCTTTCTTTGCGCCCCGGAAAGACGCTTGGACTGCCGGGGCTGTCCCTCTACTCTTACAGTAGGGTCCTCACTGGTGGAGGGGCCCCGAGAGTCCGCGGATCTCGCCGCCCTCCGGTGTCTCTAGTTTGGGTGTCGAGGACAGGTCTATGGGCCGAAGCTACTGATCCCCCTCCAGAGTCCGCTGCCGCCCCCTGGCTCGTCTCCGTTTCCGGAATATACTCAAGGCACAAGTCTGTAGCCGGAGCCACTCCTCGAGCCTCATTGGTTTTGGTTTTATATGTATTTATTATCTTCATGTTGTTCTCACGAGAATGGGGGAAATATTGTCTACACCATCAGAACCCCCTGTGTGGTGTAAGGTGGGTTACTCTGGAGGGTTGCCCGGTACTCCAGAGGTTTCGTTCACGACACCATAGCCCAGGTGCCATCCATCTCTAGGCACGGATCACGTGACACCGTAGATTGGGGGAGTTTAGTTCGACCTCCTTGTCTAGATCCGTCATGTTTAGTTATTGGCAGGGTCACCTCGTGCAGGATGCGGCTTTTCACCGCGCATGACGGTCTTGGGGAAAGCTTAATTGAAAGTTTCTGTTGTTATTTCCACTTTCTCAGCTTGCCCCCTGGATTCCTTTGGCCCGCGACTCCTTAACCCCACATTTTAAGTTTACTTTGTAACATTTTTTTGCAGTTTCAAACAATAAGTAATTTTGATAAAATATGGTACATTGTTTCTATTATCTATGCTATACCGGTAACGATATTGATCCCCGCTTGCATTAGAGAGACATATTTGCTATTAAAAACATTTTATGAAAATTCACTTCCATAACGCACTTGCTGTGTCCACCCTTTTTTTAAAGCATCGTCAGGCAAGATGAAATTTTCTTTGTGGACCCACAGAATAGTCTACGTCTGTATCTCGCATTGTATACATTTTTATTTATTTCATTAACGAATTTTCATATACAAATTGTTTTTCTATTAACGAATTTTCTGCCAACAAATTTTTTGCGAATTTCCTTGAAAGAAAAAAAGTTATGAAATAAAAATGTTCCTTTGTAAGATTAAAAAAAAAAGATGTCAACGGGAGTCACTGGGATTCGATACTAGGACCAAAACTGTTTATTAAAATTTTTCAATCTTGACAGATATTAAAATGTTTATTTTCAAAACTAAACATACTAACAGATTAAGACTAACCCTGCTTATTGCACCTATAAAATGTTATGTTATCCCCAAACGCTTGCAAGCCGTAGGAGAGATGGGAAGGGAGTAGATCTTCTTTTTTTTCCCCTCAGGGCTCGCCCGCGGCCTTGCCGCCCCGATAGCACTGCAACCTTTGATTGATTGTGCATCTCTTTAGTCTTACTCTACCCATTCCAAAATCACTGTACCTTGAACTAGTCTGCACAGCAATTGGTAGGGTGAAGTTTTATATTGCTCTGTCTCTGGTCTAGACTGACCGTAGACCAGTTGTCTTTTGCGCTCCAGAGCTTTACACTCGCACAAGATGTGCTGGGCTGATTCCTCTCCCTCGCCGCAGAGTCTGCATGCGAGGTCCCCTTCGAACCGCCCCATTTTATGCAGGTGTCCCGTCAAGAGACCTGTTGTGTTTCTGAGCTGTCCTCTGCTAAGATTTAGCAGCTCCACAGCTCTCTTTGAACTGGGTCCGTCAATTATTGACTTCCCATGTCTGAGCCCTGGACAGTCCGCCCAGTACACCTTGTGTTGGTTTCTGACCCAGGACTTAATGGCTCCCCTGGCAGTTGCATATCTTTATTCTTACTCCACCCATTCCAAAATTACTGTGCCTTGAACGAGTCTGCACAGCGATTGGTAGGGTGAAGTTTTATATTGCTCTGTCTCCGGTCTAGACTGACCGTAGATCAGTTGTCTTTTGCGCTCCAGAGCTTTACACTCGCACAAGATGTGCTGGGCTGATTCCTCTCCCTCGCCGCAGAGTCTGCATGCGAGGTCCCCTTCGAACCGCCCCATTTTATGCAGGTGTTTCTTGACGGCCATGTGTCCCGTCAAGAGACCTGTTGTGTTTCTGAGCTGTCCTCTGCTAAGATTTAGCAGCTCCACAGCTCTCTTTGAACTGGATCCGTCAATTATTGACTTCCCATGTCTGAGCCCTGGACAGTCTGCCCAGTACACCTTGTATTGGTTTCTGACCCAGGACTTAATGGCTCCCCTGGCAGTGCTCTTTGTCACGCCCAGAGCCGGTTCTGGTCCCATAAATGGCTCTGCTGACCCTCTCTTCGCGAGACTGTCAGATTCTTCATTGTCTTTGACCCCGGAGTGACCCGGCACCCAGATGAGGGTCACCTCATTCTGCCCAGCCAGGTCGCTCGTCTCGGCACTCACTCACCAGCCAGGAATTTACCCGTGGGCTACTTAGTGCCTTAAGGGCTGTCTGTGGCTATGAGGATCCGCTTGTTGGTGTAGCCCCTCCTCTTGTTCTCCCGCACACAGTGCAGGATGGCGTACATTTCGGCCTGAAACACCGTTGCATGGGCTCCGAGGGAAATACTATGACTTACCCTCTGTCCTTCCGAGTAAACACCTGCCCCTGTCCCACGCTCCCCGCCGGATCCGTCCGTGAACCAGACGAACGCGTCCCGCCGTGGTATGCCCGGCGTCTCCTCCCGCCATGCCTCGCGGTCGGGGATTTCCACTGTGAAGTTGTTTTCCCTGCACATTTGCGGGCTCGCGAAGTCTGACCTCATTTAAAGCATGGGCTCCCTCACGATCCCCTGAATTCTGCAGTAGCCCCTGAAGCCTGGGTTGATCTTCAGTCTACCATTGCAGGCTAGTCTGTATAGTCCTAGCCTGGCCTCCCCCATAAAAACTAAGTGTAGAAGGAGGAGGGGGGGGGGGGAGATCCAGCAACACCTCCATGGCGGCTGAAGACATGGCCCCTGTGATGCCTAGGCAAGCCATCCTTTGGATCTTGCCTAGTTTTTGTTTGGCACTGGATTGTGTCACCTTGTGCCACCAGACCAGTGCCGCATATGTTAACGATGGTCTGACCACCCTTGTGTACAGCCAGTGGGCAATACTAGGTCGAGTGAGAGTTATGTGGCTGTCGCACTTCCTCCTCTTAAACGGTAGAACAGTTGCTTTCTCGGGGCTCACCCCGAGCCCTTGAACAACCGTCCACCCTTCCACCACTTTCAGTGCAGTCTGCATGTGCTCCCACACTGCCTGTGTGAGCTTTCCTCGGACTATGATGACAATGTCGTCCGCATAGCCCTGTACCTCATACCCCCCTCCCGAGAGCCTCCCCAGCAGGCCGTCCACGACTAGGCACCAGAGCAAGGGAGACAACGCTCCCCTGCGGACACCCCGCCAGCAGAGTCCCTCCCGCGAGTGAGGTGAACACCGCCCTGTCCTTGAGCATGGAACCGATCCACCTGCAGCAGGTCTCCTCTATTCCACGCTCCCGGACAGCTGCCAGAACCGATCCGAACGAGGTGTTGCTAAAGGCCCCCAGCGCCCCCTCCCTGTTCTCCAGCGTATTCTCCAGTTTCTGTTGAGAATCGTGCTCTGTATGAATACTGTCCGCAGGTTAGAGGATATGCTTCCAGTACACCGCCCCTAATGTGCCGGTCGAGCAGTTTTTCCACTGTTTTTAGCAAGAAGGACATGAGACTTATTGGCCTCAGGGACTGTGCCTGGTCTGTTGGACGCCCAGGTTTAGGAATGAATACAACCCTGGCCAGTCTCTATGCCCTCGGATTGTACCCCAGAGCCAAGCTGGCCCTCATAATGAGGGTAAGCACCGGCGCCAGTGTATATATATATATATATATATATATATATATATATATATATATATATATATATATATCCCCTGTTGGAGCATGATGGGCATTATTCCATCAAATCCCGGCGATTTGTATGGCTTAAAGCTGTTACTGGCCCATCTGATTTTGCTCCAGGTAACCACCTCTTTAGCGACAGTCCAGTCTACTCTATTTCTGAGTGTTCCCAGTCCGGAGGTGATTGGTTTATTATGTTACAGCCGGGGAAGTGCGCCTTGAGTAAAATTTCCATAGTTTCCTCCCCCGACCTTATAAAGCCTCCCGTGGATGTTCTAAGGGCGCCTATGTTAGTCTGAGGGCCCTTGGACAGGATCTTGTGTAGTCGAGCATTCTCGGACGTGTTTTCCACTTCCTCGCAGTGCCTCCTCCACGACTCCTTTTTGGCGTCCCTCAGTCTTTTGTTCTGGTCGTTAGGGCCTGTCTATATTCATTCCATGCTCCCGACCTTTTGGCCGCGTTAAACAGCTTACGAACCTGCGTCCTCCTTTGCCTGAGGTACTCGTTCCACCACGGGACGTTCCTGGTGGACACCCTCATTTTCAGGGGGCAGTTGGCGTTATAGGCTGAGGTGATTGCGTCTCGCAATTGGACTGCTGCAATTTAGAGGTCTATTAAATTGTCTATGGTACTCTTAACCCCCCGCAGTTCCACTGCTAGGTCTGACCTGTAGGCTTCCCAGTCCACCTTGTGGGGGTCCCGGTACCATACCGTTTGTCTTTCGACTTTGGCGATTTCAAACCGAATGTATCTGTGGTCTGAGCTACTCACTTCCCCAGACACAGCACAGCTCTTAACAGTCACCCAGAAACTGGGTCGAAACTGTTAGATCTAAAACTTATTCACGCCGTGTTGTGACGAAGGTCGGTTTATTACCTCTATTCAATATGTCTAAATTAAATTTCGTAAAGAATTGTAAAAGTGCCTCACCCCTAGAGTTTGTGCCCGAGCTACCCCACAACTCATGGTGCGCATTCGCATCCATGCCGATAATGGTCTGCCATCCACCTGCTCTGCTACCCACCATGAGCTGCTCCAATTCGTTGGGTGGAGGAGGGTCCGTGCTGTCCCCTGGCAGATAGGCTAACGCGACAGTAATGTCCCTCATCCCATCTGCTCCTCCACATCGGATTTTGATCGTTGCCAGGTCGATGGAACAGAAATACATTAAACGCAGAAACTCTATCCCTTCCCTGACAAAAATGTAGGCCCTTGGGTTCTCGCTGGATCTGCTGTAGATGAGCTTTCCAGCAGCTCCGCCGAGTCCCTTGATCTCTCCTTTATAGGAGTACGGTTCCAGGATGAGGGCCACATCCGTGTTCCTCAGAGCCATCAGTAGTCCGGCCGTGGCTGCCCTACTGTGTTGGAGGTTGGCCTGAAGGAACCTAAGTCCCATTAACCCGTAGTTGCTTCCCCAGTGGGCGGAAGCTAACCCTTCCCAGGCCCCAGAATGCCTTGAAGGAGGTTCCTTCATGGGCTCTGTAAGACGCCTGGTTGATCGAGAAGGCGAGAGTCTGTCCTTTCTCCTCTGCCTTCCTGCATAGAACCGACCAGTGTTGTGTCCCCAGTTCAGGGTTCTGGATCTTGAGTCTACTGATCACCGTCTCCTGCGGGACGGTGTCAGGGATCCTTACGAGGACCTTGCGTCTCTTTGGGAGTTCCTTGGGCTCGACAGCTGTCAAGTCCGCCCACCCCCAAAACTGACCGAGGCCCCCGATCGTTTTCGGCAGCCAGTCCCGCGACTGCGGGCCGGCACAGGTTATCCAGAGGATGTCCCCCGCTGAAACTGAGGCGGGCTCTTCCCTTCCTGAAGAGAGTCCACCGCAGCCTGGATCAGGTCCGCCTTCCCTTGGCCTAGCTTAACCTCAGGATGGCGTCTATCGATCATCGTCATCCCGAGGCACTCCGCAGCCTCCCTGTACGAGCCAGTCTGCGCCGGTGTTCCGGCCTTGATCCTTTTGGAACGTCTGTAGTAGGCGTGCTAGAGCCAGAGCGCAGCGTCTTCTGACTCGCACTCTCCTCTTGCGCCTTTACAGGTGCCCTGGCCCTTTTGGGACGTGTGTCTGTAGTGGGTGTGCTAGAGTTCGAGCGCGTCCTCTAAGACCGCTCCCGCCCCCTGGCTCGTCTCCCTTTCCGGAATAGACTCAAGGCACAAGTCTGTAGCCAGAGCCACTCCTCGGCCTCATTGGTTTTGGTTTTATATGTATTTATTATCTTCATGTTGTTCCCACGAGAATGGGGGAAATACTGTCCACACCATCAGAACCTCGTGTGGTGCAAGGCGGGTTACTCTGCAGGGTTGCCCGGTACTCCAGAGGTTCCGTTTACGACACCAGCCCTGGTGCCATCCTTTCCTAGGCACGGGTCACGTGACACCGTAGATTGGGGGAGTTTTGTTCAACCTCCTTGTCTAGATCCGTCATGTTTGCCTATCTCAGCTCTGATTATAGCTACTCGAGCTAAACCACACCTACCAAGGCAATACATTACCCATTACATTCAACCAATCTACTTTTCAACATGCATATTAAATAAGTAGATGTATGGAGGGTTGCAAACATTTAGGCAGTGTCGCTCAAAACTGCTGGACTCCTCCATTTATGCTAAAGTATGTGATTTTTTTATATCAATTAAATATGAAGTCACTCAAGTAGTGTAAAAGTCTAGTAAAAAATACAGCATTTTCGAGAACAAAATGTACAATTTTTCATGAAAAAACTTGACTCAAAACTGGCTAACGAACTTAGCCTCCAGAAAGGATTTTCCAGTGTAATGAACTAATTTTTTAGTCTTTATGCTATATAAAGTAAATAATAGATTTCACGTGTTATTTATTATATTAAGAATCAAAAATATTTATAGTTAATCAAAACTGCATCAGGGTAACATTAAAAATGTTTTTTTATGTTTGTCAAGTGGATTTACTAAGAAAAAACTATGTAAAGGTTTTGTTTCATTTCTTTGCCAAATATAGAGCATAATCAAAGTTTTGACTGAAAATTCTGAGATTTAGTATTGGTTAGGAGGACTGACAATTGAAAAAATATATACAAATAACACATTTTTATTTCTTTTTATTTAGTGTCCTTTGCTTTTCAGCATGTATTACAACTTGGTCTTCAACAGGCAAACCTTTACGTCTTCTTACGTCCTTTCTCAACTTACTTGCTCTAAATGCGAGTTCAATATTTATATCATCTTCATCTGCATCATCAATTGCTGGCTCATAAAATGGATCTCCATCAACAATTTCATAGTGGCTAAATTTCAAAATAGGAAATGCTTGACCGGAAGTGGTTTTTCTAATTTCATTCGCAAAGCCTATGCTTTCTATGACTGGTATTTGCGCCTTGACCATAAATGTTTTTTCTTCTTCGTCCATTCCAACAGCATCCAAAACTTTTCCCTGGCGCTTATTGACCACAGTGTAAACCTTACCTAAGATATTCGGATTAACCTGGATATCTGTTGTAAAAATAGGTTCCATTATACGTTGATTCTGCTTTTCAAAAGCTTCTCTGAATGTACATCTTAAAACTAGATCTATACCTGCTGTATCATATGAACTAAGCTCAAAATTTATAGTGCTTATTTCTGGGTTTATCTCATAAGTTTTAACAATAAAAGCACAATGCATTAATGGTTCTTCACACAAAGGTCCAGCTTTACAACAATTGCTAAAGGCATTAACTATACAAGAATCTAAACAAGATCTTGCATCACATTCATTAAGTGTATGAAAGATATCACGTGGCTGGTAAGTTTCTGTATAGTTTATTAGTAAATTTATGCTGTCACTCATTTTACCTATACTCCATATTTTACCTTCACAAGTTGGCCATGGACCATGACAAGATGCAAAAGTGGCACTTAACACTTTTTTTATCCTCTGCATTGCATTATTATTAACTTCACTAACAAAGGTTTTTTCTTGAGGTCCTTTTAGGTCACCTGTAGCTACTTTCCTCTTCATAACAATATCTATACTAGCTTTTAGTTGATGTTCTTCTATGGTATGCAAACGATCATAAAATGTTTCTATCTCTTTTGCAATTACTTCCGGGAGAGGCACTGCACCAACTTCAAACCTAAAGTGGGTGGTTTTTACAGAAATCGTATGCATATTGCTCAGAAAATCAAGTTTTTTAGTTGGGTCTGTAATTGTTTCTCTCAAACTTACCATGGGACTTGAGACATTTATTTCAATTTTTGCAAACTTTGATGTCAAATCTTCAAGACATTTAGCTAAATGAACATCACCAGCTGTTACTAACACATGTTCACCAGTTTCTTGAGTTATAACCTGCACACAAGAGTCACTCTGCATTAGCATTCTTAATCCATGGCGTAAAATCGAAAGCTCTTTAGGGTTTACTGGTTCTACAGCATTGCGCACCACTGGAGGTAATGATGGTCGTTCAATTATCGGTACACATTCTTTTATACTTGATAATGTGGCCGTTCGTATAACAGACCCTTCTAAACCACCTATCCCGCAAATGTTTCCTGCTGGAACATTATCAATTAAAACAAGTTCCCTTCCAAAAAGCATATACAGTTCTGCTACAATCACTTTCTTGATGCCTTTTTGACTGTCTAATTCTGTATCATTTTCTAATTCTTGTGCAATATAGGTTGAAGATAGGAGATACATTTCTTGCCCTATTTTCAAGTTTCCAGAAAATACTCTTGCCATTCCAATAACAACAATATCTTCTTCGTGTTGTAAGATATTGTAACTATCTATTTCTATTTTTTTTAATTCATTTGCATTCTCATACTTTGTTTGCCTGTCTTTTTCATCTTTCAGGATGGGCCTTGGTCCTGGAATAAAAACTCTAGGTTTGTTCTGGGATAAACTCTTTCCAGTTACACAAAACATTTTTGACACATAGGCAACAGTAGGTACTTTATCATCACTTACACAATTTTTAATGTTGGGCAACAGTGTTTCAACACATTTATTCAAATGGCTATCTTCTAAATATTTATTTCTGTTGAGGAGGTAATGGACTCGTTCTATGCTAATATCATTAGGTGAAGGTATTATTTTCTTGCACTGAATTAAAATAGTTTCTGCAAGTGGTTTCCAGGCTTGGAGTATTGCCCTAACTTGTACTTTGTGATTAGTATGATTCATATCTCTACTAATACTCTTAATACCAAGCTTTTCCAAAATTATATTTAACTTATCTTTCTCCATTCTTAAAACAATAGTAGAGTATATATAATGTATGGTTTTTAAGCAAAACTGTATAAACAGATTAGGTTTCTTGTTGTCAGTAGCTCCTTTTTTAATTACCTTGTTTTTCCCATCAACATAATTATCAAAATCCCACATCTTTTTGTCCAAAGAATCAACTGTTTCACCTTTAACAAGACCAATAAACATTTCTGCTACTTGACGAGTTGTGAATGCCCAACCATCAACTGCACTAGCAAACACAACATTACCCACATCTGGAGAAAACAAATAACCAGAATCTTCTATATCACAATCACTTTCTCCACATTCATAGTGATATAGTTCAGCAATTGTAGCATTACAATTTTCTATACATCTTAATATAGATTGAAAAATATCATCAACATCTTTTTTTAAATCAATTATCAATTTATCTAATTTATTCAACACCAAAATCATTTTAGTTCTTTCTTCGAAAGCTTGTTTAATTGCTTCCTTGGTCTGGACACATACACCTTCCACCACGTCAACTAAAATGATTGCACCATCACAAACACGTAATGCTGCACTAACTTCTGAAGAGAAGTCTATATGTCCAGGAGTGTCTATTAAATTAACAAGGATTTTGGAGTTTTCTTCTGTTTCACTGTCATGGATGCTATTCAAAAGAGAAACACCACTACTTTTCATAGTAATACCTCTTTTCTGTTCATCTTCTCTGTCATCTAAGTACCTTAAGCTACCAGCTAATCGTTTACTAACCAACCGGTTAGTCGCTAACAAAGAATCGGCTAAAGTTGTTTTTCCATGGTCTACATGTGCCAGTATGCAAATGTTACGTATACAATCTTTATTTACCATGTGGCTACATATTTCCTGAGAACTTGGTTTAACTGCAGCCATCATTTATATTGTTAATTTAAAAGTGTTTTAATAATATTTTTGAAGGCCAGTATATTTTTCCACATTAAATTGGCCACTTTAATCTGATCCCATGGCTAAAAGACATAATTCACATTATTAGTTTTTATTTAATAAATAAGTATACAAATGTACTCACCTTCCCTAGTTACAAAAATATTCGCAAATGAGAAATTACTGTTATTCACCTTTCCCTGTTTCACAAATACAAAGGACCGTTCAGAAAATTGTAGCTTGTGGTTTAACACGCTAAGATGTTAACGAAATATACTGAGAAATGGAAATTACGAATAATGAGGAGTCACGAACAGGAATGAGCCAATGATGCTACCAATACCATTACTAAACCTCAACCTCATTATTATTGTTCAAAAATGTTCCTTCCTTACTATCCTTACATATTTATTTTATAACCTCAAAACGTTTACTATTTAATTTGGGAACTAAATAACAAATATCCCTACTCTAATTGGTGAATTCCTTGCGTTTTCAACTACTTCTTTCGTGAATTTTACAGTACATAGACAACGTGGATATACTCAATGGATTTTTCTTAGAAGCAAAGTTGTGGCCGAGGCCAAGAGCGGAGTTTAAGCGCTTATCTGCGAAACTACTGATACAAGGGGCGAATTCACCCAAGATCAATAATCTTCGCTGGGAACCATTTCATCCCATCGTGCTCCTTAGTTCCTTCTTCTTTTTCGTAACTCATAACACAAGTTTGATGCAAATCATTCGTAATCGATATCTCGAAATAGCATTCGATCATTGTGGTTGATTATTTCGATTCATTCGATTATGGAATTACATCGATTATGCCTAACCCTCGTGTAAACACGTCAGGGAGGTCTTTTATTTCCTTACTTAAAATATTATGGAAAGTGCGCGTGATCAGTGCAACTGGTAATTACTGTGGAGAGACGCTCGTTTATTTGTTTTGTCCATTACTGGAAATATAATGGGGTCGTAACACATTTTCTTTTATTGCATATATCGAAAGTTCGTATAAATAAGTCTGAGACACCATTTATTTTTCTCTAAAGTGTTCTAATGTCGCAGAGAAAAATTATCAAAGATTGCAATAATCGTGTCCCTAAATTTGCCCACCTAACTAGGGTTAGACGTCACAAAATATAGATAGTTCGTTTCCGACTCAAGATGGCGCCGGCGTTAGCGGTTTGCGCTGTCACTTGTGTCACAGAATATTTAAACGATACTTTGCGGTCGTGTTTTAGCACCAGTGGAGCATCCTTGCAACGTTGCCATGTTCACAATTTTTACCTTGGATTTGAAAAATAGTAGGTCCAAGGAGTTGTGGTAGTTTTATGAACCAGATTCCTGCTCTGTACTCTATCATTCATTATTCATTGTGTCCTTCACTTTCGCTTCCGCTATTCGCCGTTGCGCTCCAGTTTTAAATCATCCTCGCCTTTGTATAAGTTAGTCTCCCCTTTGTTGTGTATTTTTATTGTTACATAGTTAGAATTTGTATTGTTCATTATATTGTGCCATATTTATTAATTATTGAGATAAATTCATATTTAGAAGTAGACTTTATTTAATAAATTCCTTGTTTCCTTTGTTTTTGAGTTGCCTTTGTGGCAGTTAGTTTTCCTTTGTTTTATATTTTTATTGTCATATAGTTATAATTTGTATTGTTTCCTTAGTGTGCTAGATTTAATAATTATTTACGTATATTTATATTTTAGAAGCTGATATTTATTTAATAAATTAATTTTGTCCTTTGTTTTCAGTTAGTTTAGCTAAAATATATTTTACTTTCAGTAGTTTCTTGTTAGTTTATAGTTTCAATTAGGTAGCTTTTAGTAATCTTGTATTGTTCATTCTGAGATAGTATTTATAGTATTGAGAAGTTTCAATAAAATTAATAGTTTCTATTCATACATAGACTACAGTATTTAGATCTGCAACAGTAAAAGATGGTTATTAAGTATTGTTTTATGGAATCCTGTCCCAATAATTCCCAAAACTGTAAGAAAAAATACTTTCTCAGTGTACCTTCAAACGAGCGACGTACGATGTGGTTTGCTGCTGTCAATCAGACGTATACAAGACAAACGAAAGCTTTACATTGTTGCGAAGACCATTTCAATGTAAGTATACTATATATTTGTAGCCATTATACTATAACAATATATGATACACGTTTGTATTTGTTGAATGTGATTTTGTGTTGAGAGTTAAGGCTAAAATAGTAAATCAATTGATTGTTTTTCAGTATTTAACACATTTTCTTTCTCAAATTACTTACAATTTTAAATTACTTTTACTTACTACATGTTATCCAAATTTATATAACAAAGTGTATAATAGACTACTACTGCCACCATCAGTCACGCCATTGCCATGAAGGCGTGGGTACACCACAAAGTCTATGCTGTTTATTAACAATGTTTCTCTATGCACTTGTGTCCTGACAAGCTATTTTCAGATCTTCTACATTCATACATCTCTGCATACACACTACATCATATTATGTAAACTTTTAACCTCTTGAATATATCACCCACAACATCCGAACAAGTTTTCCTGTATCTTCCAAGGCCTTATCTTACCAATTACATTCTCTCTATAAATTATCCTTGTCATTATATCATTATCCATTCATTTTATGTATCCAAACCATCTGCTCTCATACTTTCCATACACTTTTCTACAGTAGATTCCCCCAGAACCCATTCATTTCTAACTCTGTCTTTCCTTGATTTACCCGTCACTTGTCTCAGGTAGTCCATTCCAACAGCATCCAATTTTCTTACATACTTTGCCTGACACACCCAACTTTCAGACTCATATACCACATTCGGTACCAGTACGCTGTCATATACATCCACTTTGGCCTCTTTAGATATACATTCACTCCTCGCTACAGTGGTCATAGCTCCTAGCACCTTTTTTGCCTGTATTTACTCTACTTTGTATCTCATCATTCTATTGTACCGTTGTTTGAAAACAATCTTCCTAAATATCTAAATTCCTTTACTTTCTCTACTAGATTACCATTTACCCAGACTGTACTGACTCGTTTCAACCTCTTTATCAAACATCACATAACTTTAATCTTTGCGTTCACACGCGATTCTTACTGTCACCCAGTCTCTCTAACACCCACTGTATTTCTCCTTCAAAATTACTAAGTAGTACTGCATCGTCAGCATACACTAACATTTTTACATCAAAAGCATTACTCTTTACACCTTTTGTCTCTGAGCAAATAACTATTATACATTTGTCAATAAATATGTTGAATAACCACAATACATCACACATAATAAGAGTTGAAGGAAGTAGTTTTTTTAGGACATAACAAATGTTTTGTTAATTCGTTTTACGTGAAGCTAAATGCACTGAAACAAATGACTACATTTTCAACAGGTTTCACAAACAACTTGGTTAATGTTTAAAGATGTTGTGAACATATAAACAAAAATATGCGTATAAATAAATCCTTTTTAGCAAAGGATACCTTACTATTATTAAGTAATGATTCAGTTAAAATGCAAATAATTGAGAAAACAACCAGTTAGTAAAATTACGATGACACACATGAGAATTTAATATATTGCGTAAAAATGGAATATTCCAGAAAAAACATAATTTTATAAACCGCGCAAAGTTACACTGTCTACTTTAATAATAGTTAATTTTATACAATCACTGTTAATATAATTGTCACATTTAAGGGTTTGAACATCATTATGACCAAATAAAGTTTACTGTAATGTTTTTCAATATAATTTAGCTACATTTAACTTCCTTTTTTAGTTACTGTTAACGCAATATTGTACTTTTAAGTTTCAATATGAATTAGCTGGTAAATTATTTAAACAACCTTTAATTATTCATGATTTCATCAAGTGTCTAGCTTTCTGCACAAAATGAAAAGTTCTTTTAATAATTGTACAGGGTTCCCATTTTTAGTGTCAATTTCCCTGATTCAAAATTCAAATTTTCCATAACTTACGGAAGTTGTTTTTTTTTTGCTTTAGTCAAATGACTTACAAGATCATAATAGAATTAAATTAACAACTGGTGAAACAAGAAATCAATTATTTTTGTACTTTCAGCAGTTAACAACTTGTGAATATGTGTAATTTTATATATAATTATATTTGGTTTTGTAATTCTATTATTTTTGTATCTTAGTGACACTTTTTTATGGCTTATATTTTATATTTTCCCTCTAAATTCTGTTCTTCACTTTGAAGCGTCTTAATCTATTATTTTAATCCCTTCTTGTCTGTCTTGGCCAAAATTCAATCAAACTTGGCAAAAATCAGCCTTTATGCTCAAGTTTTTCCAGTGGTATATCGGGGAAAACTGTTTGAAAACACTATATTTTTGTAAGTATCAGACTGGAATGAGACTTTGCATATGGCTAGAAATAGTACAAATAAACCTATGTTGTGAATTTTAAGTAGTTTGGTACACAATATTTACAGTTTTTTCCAAATTATAAATAAAATCCTAAAGACATGCGTTGAAACGACTTAGTGGTTAAAGTCCAATGCCTGACAGAGTAGTTAACTGCCACGCGTAGATTGATTCATACAACAGGTATAAACCATACATCAACGGTAACCAAACTAAATATATACCAGGCATAAAACACACTACCCGAACCAACAATCGTGAAATCTCAGCCGCAATTATGGAAAATGACAGACGACATGAAATTAAAAATTTGTCAAGTGATTGTTATTTAACTGGAAGATTCAATCAATTATTAAAATATGTACACTATATTTGTAGCTTTATTCACGGCCCCAAATACAGTTTTAGCGCAGCATAGATATATTATGTTGTCGCATAATATAGCAGAAATGTAAAACATAAACCAAATCAAAGTCTCTATAAAAATGATTCTAAAATAGCTTCTTTTATCTTTAAACTTAAACATAAGACGTCATATAAGACCGAAACAGTCGTGGGATGTGTTTCAATGGTAATTGTACGAATTCTGTACCTACTTAATTGTAACATATACTTTGAATATAATATCCCGAGCATGAAGGCGATCTAAAGTATTACGCAAATAAAACGTTAGTTGACGTGTGTCTAGATGGCGCAGGGGGCATCAATACATGTATCACACAGATAAGTCAAAAAATAATGGGCCGATTTTGATAAAATTTGACATGTACTTTCTGTTAGAATAATGTATACTCTGTGCTCCTTTTCTTTCTGTGTAAATCATATAGGTAGCTATTATTATTATTATTATTATTATTACCTTAAAAGAAAAATAATAAGAAGTAATAATGTAATGCAGGTTAATTGACACAATAAGTTAAGTTATGTTATGCACAATGTATTAAGAAAACAGTGTTATGTTTCTAGTTATTAAAGGGTTTTAAAACGTATTTGGTTAATTAATATAATAATCAAAAGCATCCACGGATATCCTCAATCAATTACAGGTTATGGGCTCAGATATAGAAGAAAATATTAATTAGATTAAAATGGATAATTAAAAGATAAAGTTTAGCGCAAGACGCATGCCATCTTTTCTACACGAATTAAGAAAGATGAATTCTACAGTTATTTATCCCATGATACAAATAACGAGAGATATGATATTCCGACTGCCTATTTTTAGACATGTCACGCGCATGGTGTCAAGTGGTGAGTCCAATGCAACAATAATATGCTGTCGTACAGTGAGGTTTGACGTTTCATCACTACCTCTTAACAAATTACGTATTTTACTAATATTTAAGTGCATACAGTTGGAAGTAATAAAAATAAAAAAGGTTAAAATTAGTGCTGTGATCTATATTATTTTAAAAAGACAATATAGGCGTAACTTCAACCGCATTAAACTGACGTATAGAAACTTTTTCATTGAGAATGACTTTGTTTTAAGTGTGTAGTTGGACATCTATAACGTTACTCACCGCGTGTCGTCAGAGGAGGGGGCGGGGCATATGCGCAATATCATATCTCTTCTAAGTCATTATATCATGATTTATCCGTTGAGTTCAAATAATTTTAACAATTGGAAGTTCAGAGTGTCAGCCCTTTTAGAAGAAAAACAATTGAAGGTTGCATTGGTGAATAGTATTGAAGACTTCACAGATGATAAGAAAAGAGAAGAGTTTCAAATTAAAAATGCTAAAGCCAAATCAGTTATTATTCAGTGTTTGACTGACAAGCACCTTGATATAGTTAAAGATGCAGAAACGGCAAAACAAATGATGAAATCTCTCGAAGATGTATTTCAGAGAAAGAGTGTATTTACTAAGTTAACGTTGAAGAAGAAATTATTGACTCTAAAATGTACTTAAAATGACAAGTTAGAGGATCATTTTTTGAAGTTTGACTCCATTATAAGATAAATTGAAAGCATAGGTTCAAAAATCGAAGAAAGTGACAAAGTATGTCATTTGTTGCTCTCCTTAAATGATGATTATGATTCTGTCATCACAGCAATTGAGACATTGAACACAGAAGTTACAATGGATTTTGTTAAAGCAAGATTACTAGATGAAGAATTAAAAATGAAAAATAAATCTCAAGGCTCGACTAACTGTGGAAGTGAAGTTACATTCAAAGCCAGCCAGTATCAAAATCAAAGTCGATTATATGTGTGTTATAGGTGTGGTAAACAAGGCCACAAAATATCAGAATGTCGTCAAAGTGGGCCATTTAGAGGAACCACCTCTAGCTTTCGAAGTCGAGGAAGGTCTGACAGTCGTCGCCGAGGAAATGCTAACATAACCACAAACCTAAATACATTTCAGACAGAAAATGATATATCATTTTTAGCCCTAAATTGTCATGAATTATTAAATAACAAAAATCATTTCATCCTAGACTCTGGTGCCACGCAACATTTGGTAAATAGTGAGCTAGAAAAATGCATGACTAATATTGAAAACTTAGACAAAGAAGTGAAAATTGGTGTAGCAAATGGTGAAACAATTGTAGCAAAAAGACAAGGTGTTCTACATGGAATTTGTCAAGGAAGAAAATTATCAATGACAGCTCTAATAGTTGAAGGACTGAAACATAACCTAATTTCAGTTGCGCAGCTAATAGACAGGTATGAAAATAACTTTTGATAAAGATGTAGTAAAAATTCAGAAGAAAAATTGTCAGCTTAACTGTAAGAGAGTCAGTAATTTGTTTATATTGAAAATTGATATTCAGGGGGAGTATTGTTATAAAACAGTAGAAGATTCTAATGTATGGCATAAGAGACTGGGTCATCTCAACAGATACAGTCTTAAATTGTTAAATTTACCATATTCTAAAGATAAGTGTGATGAATGTATCCAAGGAAAAGCCAAAAGATTGCCTTTCTATCGTACAAAAAAATGTTCTAAAAATATTGGTGATCTAATTCACACAGATGTTGCAGGCCCCATGACACCAGTTACTCAAGAAGGTTATAAATACTTTCAAGTACTCATGGATGATTATTCTCATTTTACTGTGGTAAAATTATTGAAAACTAAAAATGAAGCTGAACAGAGTGTAATAGATTTTGTCAAGTTAATTAAAACCCAGCATGGTTTAAAAACAAAGAAGATCCGATGTGATAACGGTGGCGAGTTTTCTTCAAATCATTTCAAAAGATATTGTATTGATAAAGGGATAGAATTGCAGTATACGATTCCATATACACCTCAGCAAAATGGTACTGCCGAAAGACTTAACAGAACATTAATGGATAAAGTATGTACAAAATTTGCAGAAACAAATTTACCAAGAGAATTATGGGGAGAAGCAGTTCTGTGCTCAGCATATGAGTTGAATCGATGTCCAACAGTCGCAAATAAAGGAGTGACACCTTCAACGTTGTGGTATGGCAAGAATGATTTATCCAAATTACGTGTTTTTGGAAGTGAAGCATGGGTGGTAACTATTCCAAAGTCAAATAAAATTGACATGCGAGCTGAATGTGGATCAATGATTGGTTATTGCGGTGCAGGATATAGAATATGGCTTCATGAGAAAAATCAAATAATTTGTTCCAGAGATGTTACTTTTAATGAAAATAAAACTAAGTATTATGAAACTAAAACTGGCAACAATAAAAACCAAATTGAAAATGAAGATACAGAACATATTGAAAATGAAGATGCTAAAGGTTTATGTGAAGAAAATTCAGTAAGTTCACAAGATGAAGAACAAGAAATCAGTATACAAAAAATGGAAATTTGCAAAAATGATGAAGCTACACAAAACACATCAAGATTAGGAAGAATCATCCAACCCCCACAGTACCTGAATGAATATGAAGTTTATGCTGCATACTGTTTATTAATGTGTGAAGAAGATCCAAAAGACTTTGAAGAAGCAATAAATTCAAAAGATTGGTATGAAGCAATACAAAAGGAATTAACGTCTCATGTAAAACAACAAACATGGTCAGAAGCTGAATTGCCAAAAAATAAAACTCCAATTGAGACAAAGTGGGTATTTAGAACCAAAGAAGATGGAACTAAAAAGGCAAGAATCGTTGCTAAAGGATTTCAGGTGAGTGACTATAATAAATTTGACCCATTATATGCTCCAGTGGCTAGAGTATCTACAATTAGAATACTTCTATCACATGCTACTTTGATGAATTGGAATATTAAGCAAATGGATATTCCAACTGCTTTTCTAAATGGAAAACTAGAAAATGATATTTACATTTATACTCCAAAAGGGCTTAAAAATACTTCGATGCTAAAATTAAACAGAGCCTTATATGGACTGAAAGAATCGCCAAAGTTATGGAATAACAGACTTAATGACTTTTTAAGGAACATAAATTTCGAAAGGTCACATTATGATTGCTGTTTACACTATAGCAAATCAGTATGGTTACTTATATATGTTGATGACTTGTTGTTAATTGGGGAAAACAAGAAACTGGAAGAAGTAGCACTTGCATTAAAGCAGGAATTTGATGCAAAGGATTTAGGTGAAGTAAACAACTTTTTGGGTATGTCCATCAGCAGAACACAAAATGAGTTAGTCATAAAGCAAACAAAATTTATTGAAAAACTATTAAGTATATTTAATATGGAAAATTGCAATGGAACAAATATCCCAATGGTAACAGGATTTCAAATCGAATCGAATGAAGACATAATAGATGTACCCTATCGTTCATTGATTGGTAGTCTGATGTATTTGGCTACGACATCCAGACCTGATATAGCATATTCAGTTTCCTATTTAAGTAGAAACCTAGATAAACCCACTATGCAAACGTGGAAAGCCGGTAAGAAAATATTGAGGTATTTACAACAAACGAAAGAACTGGGTCTAATCTATCAAAATGGAGAACTATCACTTGAAGCTTATTCAGATGCAGACTGGGCAACGGACAAGACCGACAGAAAAAGTGTAAGTGGATGTATAATCTTTTATGGTGGTAATCCAGTGAGTTGGTTTTCAAGGAAACAAAACTGTGTCGCTCTTTCCACGGCTGAAGCTGAATATATTGCTGCAGCTGCAACAGCTCAAGACTTAGTGAATGCAAAAGGTGTAGTGAGTGATTTAGGGATTAACTGTGATGCAAAGCTTCTATGTGATAATACTAGTGCCATCTTAATGTCCAAGAGTTTTGAAAATTCAAAGCGTGGTAAACATATTGATATTAGAAATCATTTCTTAAAGGAACTTGTAGATAAGAAAATTATTTCCATTCAATATATTTGAATAAAAATGTATTCTGTAAGCTAAGAGAAAAAGCAAATATTGCTCAGTAAGATTTTAACTATGATCGTTTAAATCGAGGGGGAGTGTTAGAATAATGTATACTCTGTGCTCCTTTTCTTTCTGTATAAATCATATAGGTAGCTATTATTATTACCTTAAAAGAAAAATAATAAGAAGTAATAATGTAATGCAGGTTAATTGACACAATAAGTTAAGTTATGTTATGCACAATGTATTAAGAAAACAGTGTTATGTTTCTAGTTATTAAAGGGTTTTAAAACGTATTTGGTTAATTAATATAATAATCAAAAGCATCCACGGATATCCTCAATCAATTACACTTTCCTTTTGTAAGTGGCTTGGATAAGTTCTTTAGCGAGGAAAATCGAGCTAGGTTTTCCTTGAAAATTGTGGGTTTTCTTTCGGAAAAAATGCACACTTAATCACAAATAAACTCAAAAGAATATATCATGTTAAAGTGACATAAGTAGTGGATTTACCTTTTTCATTTGTTGATGAATAATATCAATTAATGTGAAATTTATTATAGCTAAATAAAATATAAATATATCTACTGTCCAAGTTTAACTAATAGTAGTTTCTAATAAATTTCTGTTTTTTATTCAAAATATGTATTACTGTTGTATGTTTCAGCTAGAACAAGATGCTGAGAACTGGAATTTCTTTAAAACGATCGGGTTACAGATTAAAACTAAAGCCTGATATTGTGCCTCATCTTTGTGTCAACAGAATAATGGCAAAGTCCCTACAAAAATCAAGTTCCAGTAAGAAAAGGAAAAGCGAGGTGTTGGCCAAACTGGAAAATGTTAAGGTGAAGCGGCATTTATTTTTGGAAACAGCGCAGCCCTCAACAAGCACAACTCCAACGAAATCTGTATTTCTGCAACACGAATCACCATCTGGAACTTTTTTTTGTAAGCCATCGCCAGATAAATGTGGAAACTCAGGCAGAAACTATTAAGCGTGCTACAATTGAACGAGAAATCCAAACAAGCCAAAAAACAAACTATAAGTGTATACAAGTCAAAATGGAATCAGAGAAAAAAACTGTAGCGACTAACACGAAAAAGGAATTGTTCGAAACAGGCAGGCAGATAGATAAAATAAGATCTGTTTAAACTGTCAGCTCCCCACACAGCTCAGTATATAAGCCTTCAACTTCCTCATCCACGTCAAGTGCCTCTGAAATAAAAGTGCCCATAGAAAGGAGAAGCAGGTTTTACCTGGGAATACCAGAGGATATATATATATATATATATATATATATATATATATATATATATATATATATATATATATATATATATATATATATATATATATATATCAGATTTTGCAATTGCTCAATGAAAGAAGCCCGTTGAATCATACTGATATATTGATTACGCTAAAGAAGATAGGTTAAATGATCCATTCATTAGAATCGGTGATGATTTTAAAATCTCATCGATGAAGGCGAGTCGTATATTTAGATTAACTGTGCCTAAATTAGCAAATGAATTGCAAAATTAGATATCTTGGCCAAATCTCACGACAGTGAGAAAGCTTTTACCGATAACCTTCCGTAAGTCATTTTACAATGTGCAGTCAATCATTGACTGTTTTGAAGTGGAGATCCAAAAACCGACTGATCCACTAAAACAAGCCATTATTTTTTCCTCAGGCCTTGCCGCTCCGATAACACTGCAACCTTTGGTTGATTGTGCATGCCCTTAGTATTACTCAACCCATTCCAAAATCACTGTGCCTTGAACTAGACTGCACAGCGATTGGTAGGGTGAAGTTTTATATTGCCCTGTCTCCGGTCTAGATTGACCGTAGATCAGTTGTCTTTTGCGGTCCAGAGCTTTACACTCGCACAAGATGTGCTGGGCTGATTCCTCCCCCTCGCCGCAGAGTCTACATGCGTGGTCCCCCCCCGAACCACCCCATTTTATGCAGGTGTTTCTGGACGGCCATGTGTCCCGTTAAGAGACCTGTTATGTTTCTGAGCTGTCCTCTGCTAATATTTATTAGCTCCACAGCTCTCTTTGAACTGGGTTCGTCAATTATTGACTTCCCATGTCTGAGCCCTGGACAGTTTGCCCAGTACACCTTGTATTGGTTTCTGACCCAGGACTTAATGGCACCCCTGGCAGTGCTCTTTGTCACGCCCAGAGCCGGTTCTGGTCCCATAAATGGTTCTGCTGACCCACTCTTCGCGAGACTGTCAGCTTCTTCATTCCCTTTGACCCCCGAGTGACCCGGCACCCAGATGAGGGTGACTTGATTCTGCCCAGCCAGGTCGCTCGTCTCGTCTCGGCACTCACTCACCAGCCAAGAATTTACCTGTGGGCTACTTAGTGCCTTAAGAGCTGCCTGGCTGTCTGTGGCTATGAGGATCCGCTTGTTAGTGTAGCCTGTCCTCTTGTTCTCCCGCACACAGTGCAGGATGGCGTACATTTCGGCCTGAAACACCATTGCATGAGCTCCGAGGGAAATACTATGACTTACCCTCGGTCCTTCCGAGTAAACACCTGCCCCCGTCCCACGCTCCCCGTCATATCCGTCCGTGAACCAGACGATCGCGTCCCATGGTATGCCCGGCGTCTCCTCCCGCCATGCCTCGCGGTCGGGGATTTCCACTGTAAAGTTGTTTTCCCTGTAGATTCGCGGGCTCACGGAGTCTGACCTCATTTCAAGCATGGGCTCCTTCACAATCTCCTGAATTTTGCAGTGGCCCCTGAAGCCTGGGTTGATGTTCAGTCTACCATTGCAGGCTAGTCTGTATAGCCCTAGCCTGGCCTCCCCCTTAATAACTAAGTGTAGGGGTGGCAGATTCAGCATCAATTCCATGGCGGCTGTTGGGGTTGAAGACATGGCCCCTGTGATGCCTAGGCAGCCATCCTTTGGATCTTGCCTAGTTTTTGTTTGGCACTGGATTGTGCCACCTTAGTCCACCAGACCAGTGCCGCGTATGTTAACGATGGTCTGACCACCCTTGTGTACAGCCAGCGGGCAATACTAGGTCTTAGTCCCCACGTTTTTCCATATAGCCGCCTAGTGATGGCTAAGGTCATGACTGCCTTACGCAGTATTTTTCCAATGTGACCATCCCAGTTTAGCTTAGAGTCCAATACGACCCCAAGATATTTTACCTCCCTGGCCATTGGAATGCTCCTACCGTATAGAGTGAGAGTTCTGTGGCTGTCGCACTTCCTTCTCCTCGTACACTTTCAGTGCAGTCTGGATGCGCTCCCACACTGACTGTGTGACCTTTCCTCGGACTATGATGACAACGTCGTCCGCTTAGCCCTGTACCTCATACCCCCATCCCGAGAGCCTCCCCAGCAGGCCGTCCACGACTAGGCACCAGAGCAAGAGAGACAGAACGCTGCCCTGCGGACACCCCGCCGCGACCCCCGCCGAGTGAGGTGAACACCGCCCTGTCCCTGAGCATGGAACCGATCCACCTGCAGCAGGTCTTCTCTATTCCACCCTCCCTGACAGCTGCCAGAACCGATCCGAATGAGGTGTTGCGGAAGGCCTCCTCTATGTCTAGGAAGGCCCCCAGCGCCACCTCTCTGTTCTGTTCTTCACTTTGAAGCGTCTTAATCTATTATTTTAATTTCTTCTTGTCTGTCTTGGCCAAAACTCAATCAAACTTGGCAAAAATCAGCCTTTATGCTCAAGTTTCTCCAGTGGTATATCGGGGAAAACTGTTTGAAAACGCTTTATTTTTGTAAGTATCAGAGTAACTGGAATGAGACTTTGCATATGGCTAGAAATAGTACAAATAAACCTATGTTGTGAATTTTAAGTAGTTTGGTACACAATATTTACAGTTTTTTCCAAATTATAAATAAAATCCTAAAGACATGCGTTGAAACGACTTAGTGGTTAAAGTCCAATGCCTGACAGAGTAGTTAACTGCCACGCGTAGATTGATTCATACAACAGGTATAAACCATACATCAACGGTAACCAAACTAAATATATACCAGGCATAATACACACTACCCGAACCAACAATCGTGAAATCTCGGCCGCAATTATGGAAAATGACAGACGACATGAAATTAAAAATTTGTCAAGTGATTGTTATTTAACTGGGAGATTCAATCAATTATTAAAATATGTACACTATATTTGTAGCTTTATTCACGGCCCCAAATACAGTTTTAGCGCAGCATAGATATATTATGTTGTCGCATAATATAGCAGAAATGTAAAACATAAACCAAATCAAAGTCTCTATAAAAATGATTCTAAAATAGCTTCTTTTATCTTTAAACTTAAACATAAAACGTCATTTAAAACCGAAACAGTCGTGGGATGTGTTTCAATGGTAATTGTACGAATTCTGTACCTACTTAATTGTAACATATACTTTGAACATAATATCCCGAGCATGAAGGCGATCTAAAGTATTACGCAAATAAAACGTTAGTTGACGTGTGTCTAGATGGCGCAGGAGTAGATAGGGAGGCACCTGGGCTCACCCGCTCCACTTTTTCCCGCGCATGCGCGATGACGTCACGCGCATGGCGTTGACAGCTGACCTGTCACGTTTGACAGCTGTCAATGTCATCTGACCTGTGACAGCTGTCACCTGTCAATGTCATGTGTCATATGTCACATCTGACCTGATGACGTCAAACGTTCCAAGATGGCAACCTGTCATGTTGTTCCATAGACAGCCACAGCCAAGGGTTAGGTCTCTATGTGTGTGTGTGTGTCAACTGTCTTATGTCACATCTGACCTGATGACGTCAAATGTTCTATAGATAGCCACAACCCGGGTTAGGTCTCTATGTGTGTTTGTTATCAACTGTCTCCATGTGTTTGTCGAATACCAGCTGTCTGATTGTTTGTTAAGGTTATGTTCGTATACATGCTGATTAC